>JAOTRC010000009.1:4848051-4867557 GCA_027497675.1 Cyprinella lutrensis | reverse complement strand
AAAAACTCTGATTAACATGGAAAAGATACCTTTTATCGCGTGTCGCGGCGTCGCGTGTAGTTAGGACACGGTGTAAAAATGTCAAAATTGAAAATACAAACAAAGACACATCTTGGATGCCCTTGAGGTAAGCTAAAACATACCAAAAATTAATTTCAAAATGAACTATCCCTTTAAGTGTGTGTTGCTATCCGGTTGCCTTTACTAATAATTTTTGTCACTTTTGTTCTTGCTCAGGATCTGAGACATGTGAACATCTCCATTAAGAAAAGTCTGTTTGAAAGAGAAGAACAGGACCACAAGTGACATTCTCTTGCGAAAAGCGAGGTGACTGACTGTCGCTAAACAAAGGATAATTGTGAACACTTCTAATTTTTCTGCATTTCAAGTTTCACGAGATTCATTTGATAATGTCTCCGCAGATTTCGAAGGAAGCGCGATCGACTCTCTCAGACGGTCAATACCAAGGATTGCCCATAACTCATTTCCTTCAGCTTCTTTATGTTGGTTAATTCCTCAGCACTTTCAATGCATAGTTCTGATTTACATTTATTTGGGTAAACGCAAGGCTTACATAACTGTTTTTTTGTACTGGTGGATTGTGCGACTAAGACTGCATTACAGACAGTGTCTTTATAGACCGGAATTGAACATCACAAGCTCTATTTCTCCCTTACTGCCTTTGTGTTGGTGCCAGACACTCCACTCCCTCTGACTTGATATATGTGCTGTCGATAAGTGAGTTATCAGGAGAAAGAGACATAGTCTCTGACCCCTGACCTCAGCCATATCTCATAACAGTCCAGGGTACAACTGTAATATCATGAATGTCTGTTTCAATGCCCTTTCTAATATGAGCTTGATGATTCATGTTTAATAAAGGCTGTAAAATCAAACGCTGAAGCTGATCTATGCTGCCGCTGCCGTTGTTTCAACTTGCCGGAAATTTAAATCACAATGAGGAAATGTAATTTAATGACTGATGACTGAATGGAAAAATGTGTCCTATCAAGCCCTTTGCTAACCGAATCCATTCCAACTCAACCAAGCCTACGTTTTCTTTTTACTTTGGGGACTGAACGACCTGTCATGTAATTATCTTTTCTGCCCGGAAGGGTTATCTTGTACATGAATTACATTTTTATACCAGTGGTTATGTCGTCTCATGTTTTAAGTACATAACATGCTATAGAAATATGTGCGATTCAATGCTTGATAATGCTTTATGATGCAGGCCAGAGAGAATCTGAGTTTGTGAAAATTTGAAATGTGTTATAATAGGCCTATATTATTATTAATAAAGGTAACACTGTAGTTTAGGGTTCATTTCTCACTATAGTTGTTTATTAACATGCATATTACTAGGATATTGGCTGTTTATACATATAAATGACATATTAATGCCTTATTCTGCATGATCATATTCTACATCCCTTAATTCAACTGATACCTAAACTTATTAATACCTTACTAACTATTAATAGTCAGTAATTATGAGTTTATTAAGTCATAGTTAGTTAGTTGATAGGGAGAATTGGACCCTTATCTAAAGTGTGAGCAATAATTGTATTGTTGTTTTTATTATCATTATAATTTCCATCAGTGGTCGTCTCGTCTTTTCAATAATGACATGCTAGAAGAAATACGTTTAATTAAGTTTTGAATAATAATGCTGGAATAATGCCTGAGTTTGTGAAAATAATACATATTTTTAACACTCAGCATTTTAAATCATACCATAAATAATAACAATACTACTACTATTAGGAGTTATTATTATAATAATAGAACCTTACAAACACGTGGGGAAAATATTGATTATGGTTATATTACTAATGACAAAGTAGTATTAATAATAATGTTGTTGCAATAATAATGATTTACAATCATTTGGACAATGATGATTGTCAGCTCTATGAGCTAAATATATATAAGTCTCTCTATCTCTCTCTACATATTACAATATTGCCAAAGCTTGTAACACTTAGTATAATAATAAAGACATAAAACAATAATAACGTTTTATAACAACTTTAATTAAAATGTACAAATTAAATTAACTGCACAATTAAAAGTGTAGATAATAATTTATGTGAACACTTGAAACCACAGTGTTTTAACATATATTTTATATTTTAAATAAATTAAAATATATTTTAATATTTTTTAACAGTCACAGTCCCGGTACCGGGATGCCTAACTTTACTTCACTAAATTTCGATTAAATCCTAATCTAATTATGACAAATTATATATTGTTGGAAAGGTCTAAGACTTCTAAATAAATATTCTATCCCCTGTTTTGTGTTACAAATTATGTAGGAAGAGTAATTAATGAATTTATGACAAGAGTGCACCTCAAAAAACCTGCATCTTAACAGGAGGTCTGACCTTTGTCACAAAAAGTCGATGCACCCACTTTTAATCATTGAAACTTCTGTTTTTATGCTAAAAGTTCATAATAAAACCTATAATCTACTATTTTCAATTAAAAACATATATATATATAGTATAATATTATCTTCTGAAAATTATAATATACATATATTATCCTCTAAAATATAATATTATTTTTTTATCGCCTTTTTTATCATCACATATTTTAGTAGTTATCATGAATTAGGTATCATTTGAAAGCTTAAAAACTCAGAAAACTGTTTTATAATTGAACGTTGTGTAACCATAGAAACGGTACTTATTATATCAGGCTCCTCCCCTTTTGGGCATCATTATATTTCATAATTTATGATCAAAACCTTTTTCTAATCTTGACAAAACACATATTGTCAGAAAGGTCTGAGTCTCAAGGCTCCAAATTTTGTGACAAAATTAACATTTGAACAGAAATGTTTTAATTTGTTAAGGCAGAATGTATACAACTAAATTCAATGGAATTCAATGTGCACCCGGTGGCTATTATGGTACTACGCCTAAACAAAATCTCACGGGAACTTCAATTTTTGTGATATCAACTTCAAATTTGGAACATCACTTGGTTAGATTTATGGCTTTGATTTTATAGTAATTTTAGAGTAAATAAAAAATATGTAGTACAGTATATTTGATTTACTGTGAATTTAAACTTCCATAATTTTTTCATACTTTAATTTTTTTAAGTGTTTTTACTACGGTAATAATCTGCTGATTGTTTCCTTTAAAACAAGACCAAACTTGGGTATATATTCTTGAATTACAACCATTTAAGTTTGAACAGTCCATTTTAACCCCATTCTCAAAAAGGGGCGTGACAGGTAAGGGGTTAACATATATTTACACACACACACATTACCGAGGGTCATTGTGGTGGACATTAGGGAAACACACTGAGACACACACACACCAATTCTCAGCTATGTCTCTCTCTCTCTCGTAAGTAAGCAATATGTAAGTTTGTAATAAAGAGCATTTCAATTATCTCTCGTAACTACCCTAAGCAACCAACACTTAGAGGGATACTCCACTTTTTTTTGGGGGGGGAGATTTTTACAATTTAGAACTCTCCCAGAGTTAAACAGTGTAGTTTTATCATTTTCGAATCCATTCAGCCGATTTCCCAACGCAGTCTCATCCCAAGACGTCATATAACTGACGTTTTGGGACGTCTTTTGACCATGCGTCAATATCCGCCTTTTTAGGGCCCCCTTAAACGTCAGTAGATGAGGTTATGGGTAGATGAGGTTATGGGATCCTAACTCTAAACCTAACCCTAACCTACCCCTAAACCTAACCCATCACCTAACTGACGTTAAAGGTAAAGCGTCAGTTGTATGACAGCCCGGGATCGCCATCTACCAACGTTTAAGGGGGCCCTAAAACTTCGCCTTCCAACTGTTTTAAACCTTCCAACGAGGCTTGATCATGAATATAAAACTACTTGATCATGGATACAAAACTAAATAAGCTGTAGATCTGAACTCAATTCTGAGACATGGTATGGTGTGAGCGGTCAGAGAATAAGCAGTGCCACATGTTATCACACGACACCTTGAGGGTTGTTTCGATATGGACATTAGCTATCTCTCCATTCTCTCCACCATAACAATGGCAGCGGCCTTTTAGGGAGCGCTTTCAAGACTGTTCTCCACTTATCTCTGAGAGTAAAAATAAACACAGTGAGCGAGACATATGACCCCCACAGAGACCCCCGACTCCAGTCATATAAGAATCAAGAGGAGAGCCAAAGCTTGCCTCTCGGACATTAAGACAGACATTCTTTCTACATCTCAGCTGGTCATCAGGTAAGAGGATTACATCTTGCATGTTATGTACAGAAAAATTAACATTGTGAGGTACATCTTTTTTGTTTCAAAAGAATATAGTTTTTGGATGATTTAGAAAAACTATTTTTCATTTATTGTTTGGTTCACTTGTGAATTTATGTACTTAATATTTATTAAAATAATATAATATTATTAATTACATTATATATATCCATGTTTTTTTTTTAAATAGAGTAAAAATGTCAGACAACGAAGAAGTGGAAGAGCACGAGTAAGTGTACCAATTCATCACTCTATCGTCCATCCATCAGTGACAAATATGCCTACAATATTTCTTTTAGTGATATTACAGTGTCTGAATACGAATACAGTCACAAATGCAATAGTGTATTTTAACACCATCCACTTGTGACTCATCTGATAAGTCCACTTAATCTGAGAATTCAAGCAGCTGTTGTGAACATACTTGCGCTGTGAGAACAATGGAAATAACAGCACTATTTTGTCTTGTTCTCTAGGGAGCAGGAGGGTAAGTCTTGTGTTTCATAAAAATAACTTTCATACTGTAAAAATACTGTTTTTGCTTACGGAAAGGTCAGAAATATCAGCCTTGCGGCTACAGAGTTTTCGAAAAGTGAAGTAACTGAAGTATTTGTTAAATAAATAACATTTTGTAACAACAGAGTTGTTAAAATATTGTTATTTACACTGAAATTTGACATGATAGACAATAGTAAAACCTTCAAACCATACCAGCTGATCAGGTTTTGCATGCGTTACCATGCCATTTTAAAACAAAAATCATAAATATTTGGACGAAGTTCGGACATGCAAGCGTGGTAACAAGATATGGAGAACCGTCATGTAGATTTATGACTGTGAAATCTTGTCAGTTGGACAAGTTTTGTTAAAACAAAACACACCCAAAAGTGACAATGTTAGGGAAAAAGTGGAGCGGAAATGTTTGAATGATCTGCATACCATCACTAATCCATTATTGTCTTCCAGTGGCACTTGTGAGCAGATCTCTTAGCTTCCATCTTAGTGATATTTGTGTGTTTTTTTGCTTACCTAACGTGCATGGCGTGGCTTAGAGGTGCAAGAAGAGGAGGAGGTGGAGGAGGTGCAGGAGGAGATGCAGCATGAGGAAGGTAGTGAACGCTTATCTGCCAAACCCCATTCACTAACACTAAAAACTTCTATAGTAACATGGTAATACCATATAGCCTACCTGTCTTAAAGGGTTAGTTCACCCAAAAATGAAAATTAAGTCATTACTTACTCACCCCCAGGTTGTTCCAACCCCGTAAGACCTTGTTCATCTTCGGAACACAAATTAAGATATTTTTGATTAAATCTGAGTGGTGGATCACTGCTACATAGACTGCCTAAGGGATCGAAACTTGACGGCTCAAAAAGTCAATGAAGAAAATGTTTAAATATTCCATGTAACTACAGTGGCTCATGTATAAGTTTATCAAGCGACGAGAATACTTTTTGTGCGAAAAAACAAACAAAAATAATGACTTTATTTGACTATTCCTTTTCTTCCTTCTGGGTCTGAGACGAGAGTTCCAGAGATTTCCGTGACACGTACGCGGGAACTAAACAAGACGTAGTTGAAGGAGATTGCAATTCTCGTGCATGCGTCCTGGAAATCTCTTGAACTCTCATCTCAGGCCCAGAAGGAAGAAAATGAATAGCCGAATAAAGTCGTTATTTTTGTATGTTAATTCGCACAAAAAGTATTCTCGTCGCTTGATAAACTTTGTTCGAACTCGTTCATTAAACTTAACGAATCTTTTCCCGAGTCAATTCGTTCATTTCGTTCGTTGAATGAACGAAATGACACGGAAAAAAAAATCGTTCATTTTGAAAAAGATTCGCCGTGGTGTAGGGAGTAAGTGCAACAGAATCAAAAATGAAAACGTATTTGCGACTTTTCTCATCCGAATTGCGTGATATAAAATCCAAATTTGTGAGAGATAAAAATCTTGTTTTCTTTAGAATTGGACTTCCTTATGCCTGGTTCAGATTACACGATTTTTTTAATCTGTTACGATAGTCACTGTGTAAGATTACACGATTTTGACTCCTAAAATCTTGTCGTGTCGTGGACAAGACACACGTCAGACTACACGTTGCTTCCTGATCAGTCATCGTATGCCGTCTTTAACGGCGCGCATGATGTCATCGAGAAGGCAAAACTAGTAGCGAGTGACTTCCGGAAATGAATGTAAGCAAACAATGGATGAAGCGGTGAGTGTTGTATTGGCTGACCTGTGTTCAGAAAAAAGTTTTAAAAAAAGAAAGAAAACCCGACAATGGACACGTTCCTGGATTGCTCGACATTGCCTTTTCAGCGTGAGAAATACACGGTGTATACGATACAAATCCCCACTACACCCTACGTCAAACGGAAAGTGCCAAAATCGGGATAAACTCATGTAACCTGAACCAGGCATTAGAAAAGATTTCAGACTTGCGAGATATAAAGTCGCAATTGCAGTAAGGAAGAAATAAGGTCAGTTTATTTCTCACAATTCTTACTTTATAACACGCAATTGCAAAGACAAGACAGATATTGATATTTTTACCGTGTGTAAATACAATCTATTGCTATTTGCACTTAATGTTCATTTACACTGCTGGAAGTTTACTGCTGTCAAAAATTAAATAGAATGACAGTGTTTTTCTCCTCCGTTTGGCCTAAAACACGGTGATCGTAGTCATCCAGTTAGAAATGTTGACTACAAATATAGAGTTTTTTCAGATTCAGTGTGTCCATATTTACGATTCTTTGCAACACTTGGCCACTGCCTACAACATGCTCGACACTTCACTGGAAACCGATGCTTACTCTTTAACAATAAAAATCAACACTGTTACAACTAAAAGTTAGCTAAGAAGTATTTCCTACGAAAGCAAGGCAGTATTTGACTCTGGTTAAGCAAATCCATGGTGGTCTTGGATGGCAACCTGCCCAGTGCATGAGTAATGAAATGTTCCAATCTGGCAAAAGGGAAGAATCCAATCTAATCAGGTAGCACTGATATGAAAAATAAAATTGCCAGCACAGACGTTTCTAGAAAAGGTTTCAACCATCCCTAATAATGCGATATTACTTTTTCATTCCAATTGATGTAGTTAGGCTACTTGTGACTTTTTAATTCCAACTGTGCTATAGTTCGATTACAATTGGTTTATTAGGGTCCAATGCAACCAATGACCCAATCAATGTAAATTGAACAATGTAAGCTACAGAAAGAGTCGCTATACCATTAATTTTAGAGTCTTACAGTCTATCTGGAAAAAGACAAGCCGAATGATACAAACAGAGAAGAGCTTTAACGGCTCGGCCAATCAGATTTGAGGACCAGAACTAACCTTTGTATAAATCAAAGTGTGGTATTACCATCTGTACTACTTTTCAAATTTGGTCAACACATTTATATCATAGACAACAGTTGCGTGGCTGGTATAGAGGTGTGTATTGCTGTGAGTGTGAAACCATCTGAGAGATTTGAGGCATGCTTTAATCTAACTGGCCTGCCAGTACCCATCATGCCCAGGCTGGTAGATGGCTTTTTTGCCCTCAGGAACTAACTCTCCCAATCTTCCCCTGAAAGAGCACACATAATAATTTTTACATTTTTCACACTCTCAAATGACTAATCTCAAAAGAATCTTTATGCAAATTGGCACCTAAAAAAGCAAAACAAATGAGTCACAACTGACAGTAATGTGAGCTAAATAGATCTGTCCTGCAACTTTTTCCGTATTTAGAGGCTCAAGAAGAGGATGCGAAAGCAGGAGGAGAGGAAGAGACCCAAGAACACGGTGAGTCCTGTTGAGGAACCCCTCAGTTTGAGCTCAAACCCCTCCAGACCTTCATCAAACCATCAGGCAATTAGTAAACATTGGAAACTTTAGACAATGTAAAAAGGTAGACAATATGAAATGCCATGTCAGCAGCTGAGGCTGATTTATGACAAGAGCTGTCGTGTACATTTCCAACAAGTTTAACAAGAATTGCATAAATACAGTCAACAATATATTTTACATGCTGTACAAGATGTTTTACATGTAAATACGAAAAAAAAAGGTAAAGCTTTTTCTGGTAAGATGTTATTAAGTCCTTAAGATAAAATACTCAATAAAAACGCAATACAAACAATTGAAATGATAGACATAAAAAAGTCCAAGTTGCAAAACATCCTTCCCAATAGTTACAGGATTAGTCCATTAACTTATGATAGGAAAACAAATCTAAACTCTGTAAACAAATAATATGAGCAATGAGCGGAGATTGTGAAGAGTTCTTACATGTTGATAGTTATTTAAAGGGTAGGAAATTTTAAAATATATATATTTTTTTTCTGTAATACCAACAGTATCTCACGACCAATTCGTTCAAATTCGACGAATGATTAAAAAGTGACTATAAAGGGTAAGAAATTTTAAAATAGATATTTTATTTCTGTAATACCAACACTATCTCACGACCAATTCGTTCAAATTCGACGAATGATTAAAAAGTGACTAATTGTACTAATTCGTACGACCTCACTTGTACGATTTGTCTAAAACCACATGATGGTTAGGTTTAGGGGCGGGGTAGGTCATTTGTATGAATTCATACCAGTTGCCCAATTCGTAAAATATGTGCGATTTAGCAAAATCGTACTAATTCGTACGAGTGAGGTCATATGAATTGTTACGATTTAGCCATTTTTTAATCATTCGTCGAATTCGTACGACTTGGTCGTGAGATCGGGTTGGTTATACTGGTTGAAATTCTTCATATCCTGACAGCAGTCAACAATAGAAGTGGTCTAAATATTGAAACATGTACATATATTTTCTGTGGAAGTCTCAGGACCAAAACAAAAAATTGTCTAATCATTGCATTCGGACCATTTTCCTACTTGGCTGTCAACGTATGTATACTCCATTAGACAGACGTCAGTCACTGAGCGTCGCAAACAAACAGCTGTCGCCTTTTACAGTTCCTCCTGAATCAAAACAATGCGATTATGCTGCCATGTCGTAACCGCAATTACAAGATGGCAACCCATGATGTTCTACCTGTAGCTGTTCACGTTCTCAGACTTGGATTTATGTTTCTATGTCAACACTATCAAATTCAATGCTAATCTGCAGCAGTCAGGTGGTACAACTAGAGCTCTGCTGCAATGTTTTACATTCATTAAAATTTTAATATTGTGTGCTTTGAGACATGAGGTAGTTTAACACTGTCTCTCGTGAGGCTTTGGAGAATCTGCTGTGTGTTCATGTGTTTTGAAGGAGGCGTGGCTTTGGAGACACTCTGAAGGGAGGGTGGGATCTCATGCTTTCAAAGCTAACTTTTAACGTCAGGCATTGCGCTTAACATTATGGCATATTCTCTTGGATGAACTGGAAAAGAAATATGCTTAGAATTATGAATAATCATAAAGAAAAAATCCATTTAACCAAAATTATTCTCGCCAAATTAATATTTTTATTATTGCAAATAAAATAGTTTTAAGGTGTAAAACAAAATCCAATTTTTATTTTATTTAGAAGCAGACGAAAAAATTATAAAAGCAACATTGAACAATTGGAATTTGTACTTTGTTTTCATATTTAGTTGAACCATCTGCCAAATGACTTATCAAAACAGATCACATAGCCACAGAAATGCTTTATTGATTCGGCAGAATGAGAAGGTTTGGACAGAGTTTTTATGGATAGTCGTATCTATATTAAATCTGTGGGTAGAACCGCGTTGACGTTTCATAAGCATTGCTGTTTTTGTAAAAGGGTTATTGTTTGCACTGATTAAGACCTAACCAAATAAACCAAAACATATAACCAAACAGCAACCAGATAGAACAGTACAGAACCAAAAAGAAAAGAATAGAGAAAAACCAAACGGGCAGAATTTTGTAGTAATTGTTTAACAGGCTCACCTATTTTCTAATTTAGAAAACACTTTATAAAGATACATTGTTGGTATTTTAGTTTAAAAAGCTTTAAATCAACTTTAAAATCAATTTTAAGGTAAGTCAACAATCTGTAAGGTTACCCCCCCATATGTAGTTAACCTTTTAAATTACTAATATCGTATGTGTATACCTGTGTATCTGGAACTGATCTATCAAATGATATTTAACTGAACTCATAACACAATATATCTCAAAATATTTTGCTCCATGTATATTGAAGTGAAGTATGGTAATTTCCCCATCATTCTTCTGTCATTAGTTTCTCCTTCTGTCCCTCTGTTCTCTATGTCAGTGATGCTGAATACCTTTCCGTCTTTCTTTCAGATGGGGAAGAGGAGACAGAAGATGGAGGAGGTATTGCATTGGTTAAAGTCAGGAAAGCTGAGATTTACCGCTCTCCAGTAATTGTTTGCGACGTGTTGAAACCTGTATTATGGCACACACACCCTTCTGAATGTGTCTTCAAACTAAGCATTAGATCATCCCTAATAATCCTTTTATGATAACATTCAGTACAGAGAGAAAAAAAGACAGCTGTTTTGGTTGAAATTTAATGACATATTCGTCAGCATCTATCGTTTATTTTGCAAATGAACGGTAAAGTAAAAAGTATTTTAAAAATCACTTTGATTGACTTCTGATTGAATGATTGTATGTTTCATTTTCAGAAGAGTCCAAACCCAAATTCCTAAAGTAAGTTGATTTTTTAAATTTTTAAATGTTATGATCAAAAGTACACAATTTCACATCATGCAGAATTTTGAAAGACCATCGTTATATTTTTCAGACCTTTCATGTTGCCAAACCTCATTCCCCCAAAGATTCCAGATGGAGAAAGAGTTGATTTTGATGTGAGTAAAATCTCCAGGAGATTTACTGAGACTAAACTACTTTGGTTATGATGGGTCAAGATAGCCATTTGTCTTTTACCACCATATCCTCACTTCAGTTCTGCTATGCAAAATAGTTTATCATTATTAGGAGTTCAAGTGCGCAGCACTGAAACCCAATTGCAATTGTTAAGTTTTTCAAGGATCAGCATTCTCCCCTAAAAGTGATCGGGCAGACCAAACCGTAAGTCGTAGAGAGTTGAAACTTTGATGGCTGGTAGTATGTCACCAAGACCCACCCCGATCGGCCTGATGGGGGCTCTACAGTGGTCAAAAGTACAAAATTGCTAATAACTCCTCAAGTGTATTATATCGTTGGAATACTTGAATCAAGGATTAACACAAAAATGTGTTCGTCATTCGACTAAATGTTCAGGTATTTTACATTTTTTTGAAAAATCGGTAACACTTTATTTCGATAGTCCACTTTAGACATTCAACTAACTATAAGTAACTTTGCATTTACATGTAAATTAACTGTCATTAAAGTATTAATAGACTGTCTGCTTAATATCTGCTAACATTTTATTTTGTTGGTCCTCCAACAGACATTCAACTGACTATAAGTAACTTGGCGACTACATGTCAACTTGGTCTCCTAACTCGAACCCTGAACCCTAACCTAACAGTCTACTGACAGTCTACCATAACATACTAATACTCTAATGAGAGTTAGTTGACATGTAGTTGAAAAGTTACTTATAATTAGTAGAACCTCTGAAGTGACTATCGAAATAAAGTGTAACCGAAAAATCTACTTTTGCAAACTTGTACTTGGTTTTTGGTTCACGGTCCCTAAGGGGGCCTCAATGTTCAAAGTGGGAGGAGACACTTTTACTAAAATAGCTATAACTCAAGAACGGAATGAGAAATTTTCTCCAAACTCAGCACACCAAGTGTGTAAGAGCTCATTCCGTGGTCGTGTTGAAAAGCACGTGGCGGAAAAAAACAATCATGAAAACGGCTATTACTACTTCACCGTTAGTCCTATTGACTTAAAAATTGGCATGCGTGTCTTTGTTCAAGCTGCCACGATTGCCTGTGCGTACATTGATGCATCTCAAAAAACATGTCCGCCATCGGCCAATGAATTACTAGCTTTAAATATTAAAAAGCTTTAAAAAACCATCAAGTGTAGCATCAGTTCTGGCAGGTCACGTTACTCTTGTTAAAGAAAACTTAATATCTATTTACGCATATGTGTTTAAAGGCCTTAAATAGCTTGAACCCCGGTAACGGCTGCAGGCGGCTATATTTATTATTATTATTTTGTAAGTGAATTGGATTAGTTTTTGTTTTCTTTTTTTAACTAATGTCAAACCACTCTAAAATTAGATCATACATTTTCTTTTTGATTTAAGAATAGTTTGATGAGTTTGAAATAATTTATGATGATCCATTTACTAGAGAGTACTGAAATATCTTGTCAAACAAAAAGATACATTTGTAGAAACCAGCCACTCTAGTCTTAACCTGCACATATTGTCAGAAAACCTATCACAGATAAAATCTCAAAGGTTGATTTCCCACAGGATATCCATCGTAAGCGTATGGAGAAGGACCTGAATGAGCTCCAGACGTTAATTGAAGCTCACTTTGTAAGCCGAAAGAAGGAGGAGGAGGAACTCATCAGCCTAACAGACAGGATTGTGAGTGAAAACTGCTGTCCCATTACGTGTACATTGCCTCTGTTCTTTATTATGTAAAGCATCTATTAACAAATGAATTACTTACAAAATGCACAAGCAGAGAAATGAAAAGAATGCGCCCATTGAGACAAATATGTAACCTAGACTGAAAACATTCCCGTAGGTCCATTAAGGATCAGTTCAAGCCTGAATGTGACAATCAGCTCTGTCATTCAATCAGCCGCTCTGTCATTTTGAGAAATGAATGCCACCATTAGCTCTTGTTGAGTGATCTCTCCCTGTAGATAAAGCTGTCAAAGTTGAAACATGACTGATCCCACAGGAGAAACGGCGCTCCGAGCGAGCAGAGCAGCATAGGATCCGCAGCGAACGTGAGAAGGAACGACAGAAGCGTTTGGAGGTCAGAAACCAAAAGCAATGGGACATTGACATTTCCTGTTACCTCATTTAGGCAAAATTGGTATTAGCTTTGCAAATCCTATTCTGTTTTCAAATGTTTAGGAAGAAAGAGCTCGCAAGGAGGAAGAGGAAGCCAAAAAGAGAGCAGAGGACGATGCCAAGAAGAAGAAGACGCTCACCAATCTCCACTTTGGTGGTTACATGCAGAAGGTCAGAGTTGAGACATTATGAATCTCGCTCAGAAAAAGGCATTTTTTGTCTCCCAACATATCGAGTGACAGAAATTCATCAACATTTATATATGTATGCAAAAATGTTTTACAGATAGAGAGACGGAGTGGGAAGAAACAGACTGAGAGAGAGAAGAAGAAGAAGATTCTTGGCGATCGACGCAAAAGTTTGGACATCGACAATGCCAATGAATCCATTCTCAGGTTTGAAAAGTCATCCAATTGGAAGCAGATGTAGGGCCACAACAGGTCCTTCATTTCAATTTGGCAACAGTTAAAGGGATGCTCCACCCAGAAATGAAAATGTGTTATCATTTACCAAGAAATGTTGTTAAAGGGCATATTGCAGGTTAGAGGACCCAACGAGTCAATGCAAAATAATTTAGGAACTAGATTTTCTTTAAAATATACTTATAAATATGCTACAGGAGCTTCTGAGGTATTTTTTTTTTAGATAAAATTTTACTCCCGTGTCTGAAAATGGGCGTGGCGGGTGTGACGCAACAAGCGGGAGAGCGGTCGATTCAAACAACAGGAAAACAATGGATCACGATGACATTTCAGACGCTGAGGAAATACTCTTATGATGGACCAAGCCATAAAGTTATGGGCCTGCTATGCTAAAGAGAGCAGGACAGACCAGGATAATGTTAGACAGAACGGTCAGAGACAACACATTTTGTTAACATTGCCCCTGTCTACTACCTCTCATTAGGGTGTTAGTAGAGTATTAGTAGACTGGTGGGGGTAAGGTTGGAATATGTATTTGACATGCAGTTGCAAAATTACTTATTCAGGAGAATTTGTGTTGAAGGAGCATCACAATAAAGAGTTTATATTAAGCAGAGAGTCTACTAATCCTCTAATGAATGTTAGTTGACATGCAGTAGCAAAGTACCTCATAGTCAACTGAAAGTTCAAAAGGGACCATTGAATTGGAAACTGCAAGGACTGACAGTAAATATCAACGGACGAGACAAAATGGGACAATTCAAAAGTTTTATTCTCTGGGACTGAAATTGGTACAGAGAAGCACAACATTTTACTGGCATTGGTAGCAAGTCCGGCTAACTGAAATTTTGTTACTGTGACAAACCTAACAATAATCTCGTCTCATAGTCTCGTCCATTCAGATTTAGATTAGTATTCTATACAAATAGCAATCAAGCAGATTTAATTAGGATGACGACACTTTTCTCTCATTTTTTTCATCAGGGAGAAAGCAAACGAACTGTGGAGCTGGATGCGTCAACTAGAAGCAGAGAAGTTTGAGTTACAGTACCAGTTTACCAAACAGAAATATGAGGTAATCTGAAGGCTTTTTAACCTGGAGTTTTACAAGACCCACAATCTCAACATGAAATCAGGAACAACCCTGTTTACTTTCTTAAAACTTGTACGAATCATCAGTGGATTGAAAGAATAAAAAGTCATCATAATATCATTATCCTGTTCTGTGAGATATATTCATCTCTCTACAGGTCAATGTCCTGAGGAACAGGGTCAGTGACCACCAGAAAACGTGAGTTTATCTATGTTTTGTCCAACCTGATCTCATAATAAAAAGAAAAACTATTTTATGAGGAAGCGATTTCGTATGAATTGCTACGATGTGATTTGTGTTAAAGAAAGTATTAATGTCCACCCCTAAACATATAGTTTTACTGTTTCAAAGCACCAAAGCGAACTTCGTTCTGGCCTGGTTTTGTTCTAAATGATGCTTGGCGAGTTCGTGATTGTTGATTGCTCTGGCATTACTTTGGTTAACACATACCTGCAACATTCACGGTTTTTTTATTAACCGTGCTGGAGGACTTTCTCGTTCAAATCCAACTCTGACTCATCCACTCCTGCCTCAGGCATGGAACACAGACAGAGTGTTTGTGAATGCATTGTCAGAGTGACAGACCTGTCAGCTGGCAGAGCTGCTTCTGAGGCAGAAAATGATCGTGGGAGACTGAAGTAAAGTGCTCGAGGGCATCGAGGGTTTTGGTTGCAATCTGCTGCTCAGCAAACTCAGCATTTACTGTACCTATGCATGTCCAGCACTAACTTCTCACACACCGAGGAGAGGATTAGTCAGCAGAGGGAGAAGGCTCTACTCCAAAACCTAGTAAGCTGCCCATATTGAAAGTAGTTTAAGACATTGGTGCACTCTTATATCTCACAAGAACAATGGCCACATTTAAAGGTGCATCATTCTTTGTGTAGTTTAAAAGATTAGTTCGCCCCAAGGTTGAAAGATTTTCTTTTTTCAACAAAACACAATCTGAGCTGATTTCCATTACACGAGAGTAGTTAAACTTCATGCTGTCTTGTACTCGGCTTTCGCCAAGATACGCACAAACTAAGACGTAGCTTTACAGTAAACTATGCTTCACCATCCATTCACGCTTCTTTCCATATGGTGGTGTGACTCGACGGCACACACGACGGCTGCAACTACAGTGTGGTCTCCCCAGTGGACCAGCACCACAACCGTCTGGATTGAGCCGAGTAGGGGGACATCTCTAGGGTCTTCAAGTGGGCACCTTCCGTCCTCAGTGTTTCGTCGACTAGCCCACGACACCTCAAGAGAGCTCGACAGCGTCCCAGAGTCAACCCCCTCCGTACCTCACTCAACTCAGCCCAGTTTACTGACCTATACATCCCTCCTTCTCTGAAGATTGCTCCTTCCTTGTAGTTCACATGTGACCTAACCACAGTTTCACAATTTCTCCGCAACCCAGTCATACGCGCCAACCCGTTTGACTAAGACTGTCGAGCCCCACTATTGTCGTTAAAGCCGTTTCAGTGGCAACGGTTCCGTATGGCATACCACCTACCGCAAAACACAATGTCTGCCCAAATACCACCAGTCATTCACGCAATATACACAGGAACGTAATGACTATAATTACTGTGCAACATAAACAAATAAACCAACAGACTCTTCAGGTTTTTCAAGAATTCTATAAAACCATAGCGTGACGTCCTGTACACAGCCAGCCAGAATATTTCCGTCTCTTCCACTCTTCCGCCAGTTGCTGCTCCTCTCTGCTGCTTCAGATAAGTTCTTTACTGTGCGATGCAATTCTTGGCCACTGAATCCGACGTCTCTGAGGAACCGGGTTGTAGAGTGTGCTACAAATCCTCGACAACCCACTTCCACTGGATAAACCTGGACTCTTCATCCTCGCTGTTCTGCTTCAGTGGCCAGATGAGCATACCGCAGTTTCTTTCTCTCATATGCCTCATCTACCGCATCCTCCCAAGGCCCTATTAACTCTATCAGTTAAACAATGCTTGCTGGTCGCAATATCTGGTCGAAGGTTAGTGGTGGCAATCTCAGGTGGAAAAATAAGCCGTTGATCAAGATCAGCCAGCATCTTCCAGTCCCTAGTAGCTTCCAGTTGTCCTGGGCGAGAATTGGTGTTAACATATTTTCTTGGTGGTTGCTCGCCTGGGAGGAGGAATATTGTCTTCTGCGTGTTATGTTTTGCTAGAACAGGCGGCAACTTATTGGTCATACTACGCTTGCCTTCCAATGCTAAAGCCGAACATTGCAGTACTTGGTCATGGTGCCAAGTAAACCGACCTTGGCTAAGAGCCACCTTACATCCTGTCAAAATGTGTCTTAATGTGGCAGGTGATGAACACAAAGGACAATAGGGATCCTCTCCTATCCAGAGGTTTAGGTTCTGTGGTGATGGGAGAACTTCACATGTTGACCTAATAAGGAAACTGATCCTACTCTCTTCCATTGACCAAAAGTATTGCCTTGCCCATCTTGCGTTGTCCCACACTCTCCCATCTCATCCACTCTCCCTGCTTGGTCTGGGAAATGGCCTTTATACACCTCATCCTCTCCTCCTGCGTTCGCATCTCGTTGACTACCTTCCTTTGAGGTGGGCCATCCTTGTGCCATTTAGGAGGAGCTAAACTGAGCCCAAAACTCTCTTCCATGCTGTACCTGTCCCACGATATCCCCAATTTGAAGGGCAGCCTTTGCCTCTACTACAGATTTCTTTGCTGACCACTTTCTACCAGTTTTTTAACACAGGGGCTGCTTCCCTTACACATTTGTCGCATGACTCTTCTAAGGTCATTTCCAGTCTGACCTTGGCACACTTAAACTCCTAAGTTAAAGCTGAGACTGGCAGCTGCAATATTCCTTTACCATAAAGTCCCACCCTGCTGAGGCAGTGTGGAACTCCCAACCATTTCCTGATGTATGAACTTATTAATGCTTCCAGTTCATCCACTGTTGTCAAAGAAACCTCTTACACAGTCAGTGGCCACAGCAACCTCAGCAGTAGACCAAACTGAAAGCACCAGAGCTTTAGTTTGTCTGGTAGAGCACAGCTGTTTATGCTCTTCAACCCTTCAACTGCTTGTCATCTAACTTCTCCCACTTGAACTGTGTCCTTCAGATCCCCATCCTACCATCTCCCAAGACTCTTCACTGGCTTCTCAGAAACTGTTATTGGCTCACCATTAATGAAGAATGTTTATCTACTACCTTTCCTTTAACTATGGAGATGCTCCTTGGTTTAGAGGGCTTAAATTGCATTTGTGCCAATTCAATATTATCTGTTAACTTCCCCAATAACCGATTAATGCAGGCTACTGTTGTAGTCATGGTTGTCATGTCATCCACGTATGCTCTGATTGTTGGTAATCGCATCCCAGAAGCCAGGCACTCTCCTCCTACTACCCATCTTGATGCCCTAATGATTACTTCCATTGCCATGATAAAAGCCAGTGGAGAAATGGTGCATCCTGCCATTATTCCAACCTCTTAGCATTGCCATGGAATGCTGAATTTTGGAGAAAATGGGTCCCAATACTGCCCTGTAAATGGACTGCATTTTATAGCGCTTTAAACAGAACCATGGCCTCTTTTATCAAGCACTTTATATACTGCCTAACATTCACCCATTTATACACAACACAAATGTGTGTGGACAACAAACAAACACAATCGCACAAAAATGGTTTCAACTTTTTTGGCAGCTAGTGTTTTTTTGTTTTTTTTTTTTCTTAGTCAATGTCATACTTAACCCTCTTAGGACAAAGGTGTTTTGGGGTCCTTGAGATGTTCTGATATGTCCTGACATTTGTTCTTTTTTCAGTTGCTTATAAACATATTAATGGCACAGGTAAAATTACACTATTTAGCAGAAACAAGGCTACCATAATATATGAGCAGGCCAGCCCTCATCATGTATAATTAGGTGATTCTCACTTGAGAGAGACAAAGACCCGCATAACAATGAGCCTTTCATTCAGGGGAGTCAGACAAGAAAAAATTGAAAGGACAACATGCATACATACATACACACACACACACACACACACACACACACACACACATATATATATATATATATATATATACAGTGGCGGTCCGTGCATTTCACACTTAGGCCTTCTGTCCTACCTGAATTAATAACTTTTAATAGTGTATCAACACAAAGACTCTCTATAATTGTTGTTTTTATTTTGCTCCCGCAGTTATTGGATTAATGCGGTGAGTTCGGGAAAGGCCGCGAGAAACGAGCGCTTGAGTTCGGTTGGTGCATATGTACAGTGGTTCTTGCGTTCCGAATCCGATTGTAAGTTCAGAAACGGAGCCTCCCTTATCTTGTCGTTCAAGGGTTACAATAGTCTCTTTTCAGACGTTACAATAATATGCTTGTTTGAAAAAAAATAAGTTTCGATCATAAATTTATAAGAAAAATTAAGAAGAAAATCATATTCACCACGGGGAAAAAAGAATATTTTACTCACCAAGATTATTTTTACACAACATCCATCCTTATTTCTTTCCTCAAGAAGACTGCAGGTTCTATCTGCGTTTCAGTTCCAACAATATCGTGTCTGTCTCATCGTATTTCTAGCAGTTTTAGTTCACTTTATGGCTGAGAGTGCCTGCTCGACAGAAGCACACGCAGTCACCGCAAAACATGACGATATGTACAGCTGCCCCATGCTCTCGCACACAGAGTTTTGAACAAAATCAACGCGATCAGCGGGACTTTTGCCTTCAGAACCATTCGTGGCATAACTTACATTAGTCAGTTCTGTTTTTACCCGGAGAGATCGAATAGAGTTCCGTATCTGCGTTTAGCTCGGGCTGAATAAGGG
>JAOTRC010000009.1:4686967-4701944 GCA_027497675.1 Cyprinella lutrensis | reverse complement strand
AATACATTTTGCTCCAAAAATAACAAAAACTACGACTTTATTCAGCATTGTGTTGTCTTCCGGTTCTGTTGTGGATCTGTGTGATGTCGTTATTATGCTAATGTTCCTATTAAAGGTCCTGTATTATACCCCTTTTCACAAGATGTAAATGTTTGAATGTGTATGTGAAGTTTCAACTCAAAATACCCAACAGATCATTTTTTACAGCATGTTTAAATTGTCATTTTTGGGGGCTCAGAAAAACGCGCTGCCCCCTTTAAATGCAAATGAGCTGCTGTTGCCGCCACAAGGGGCGGAGCTTCACGAGCTCGCGCTCAGTCTCTCAGGACAATTTCATCGGAAACTCTCAGTAACGGTGTTCATTTCCAGTCGGACAATAATGCCTAAAGGGTCAGAGAGCTGTATAGAGATGGAACAGGTATAGTTTAGTAGTTTAATTACGGTTATTATAGTGTATTTGCCATCTGCTTGTGTGTATCCATCATTCCTACAAGCCTGGTGTTTCGGTCGGACCAGGTCCGATTGATGATCAAATATATAAGTTACTGAGTGAGTTTATTGTACATCACACACTTTATGAATGGTTAGTTTTACTTCAGAAAATCACCGTAAGAGCTGAGTAAACACACGTTATATTGAGGGAGTTGAGGGAGAGTTTCTGTGGGCGAACGTTAGTCAACAACTGTTCTACTGACGTCATTAAAGAAGGAAATAGGGCGATGTAGTCCAAACGGGCCGTTCGATGTAGGCTAACGTAACTTCTGTTAAATAAAATATCTCGCTTGGCATTGAACTTTGAGCTTTATAATTTTACAGATATTATACTCTATCAACAACATTACACACTAACTAAACTTTGAAACATGGGATCACGAAGAACGGGACCATTAAGGGAGTAGTTCACCTCAAAAATGAAAATGTCCTGGTAATTTACTAGCTACTGAGTTTATTGTACATCACACAAAAGATGAAGCGTCAGTTTTACTTCAGAAAATCACCGTAAGAGCTGAGTAAACACAGTAAGTTATAAGAAGTGCGCGAGTTGAGGGAGCATTCCTGTGGGCGGACGTTAGTCAAAAAACTATTGACGTCATTAAAGAAGGAAGTAGAGGGATGTAGTCCAAACGGGCCGTTCGATGTTGGCTAATAAAATATCTCGTTTGGCATTGAACTTTGAGCTTTATAATTTTACAGATATTATTTATACTCTAACAACAACATTACTCACTAACTAAAGTTTGAAACATGGGATCACGAAGAACGGGACCTTTAAAATCTGGAAATATTTACAATGTTGATTTATTTTATGTAGCCAACAAAATCCTTCAATGCATATCTATTAAAATATTCCATATATTTGCTTGAGCTGTGACTGTAGCGTTTCAGAAAGCGTATGTCTGTACTGAAAGTGAGCCGAGTTGCACTGAAGACACAAACATACTACATTGACTCATTTCAGTAAACACAGACAGTCTATACTGTAGACCATATAAAGATGTCACATTAAAAAATTAAATGTCACTATATTTTACTTTAATAGATCATCACCTGCACCCTTTCCATGATTTTCTTTCCAATGTTGCAACAACATGAAGGCCTCAGGGCTCGGGCTGGCATGTTGTGATGTAGCTATTTCTCGGAGCCCTGTCTCTCGCTCTGAGAATCTGGGTTAGAGACATGTGTCCTGACTTGACCAGCGTTTTACAGGCGGGGCCACTGTTGATGAATAACCGGCAATAACCAAGACAATCAGCTGCTCTGTTGTTTGTACAGAGACACTATTGAACCTGTCTCGGACACATACTCAGCTATGTATTTATCTTGCTCTTGAACGACAGGGCATTTTATTATGCTTTACTTCGACCAGACTGCCAACTGAAACTCAGTGTCCTGAGCTGAACCTGCCAGGCTTGTGGTATACTGTCACCTCCTAGAAAAAGGCTGAACATGTCCGTACATGTTTTCAAGTCATTCGGATTACCTCGACTTCATGTGTGTTAGAATGCTGACAATGGTAACCTGCCTCTCAATCACATAAATAAGATTGCGAAAAATTTGACAGGCTGATAAAATCAAACCCCTTTTAGCGTTGGGTGGCTGACGATGAAAGATGTCTCAAAACAGGCCTCAAAATCATAGTAAAATCCCCTCCACATACACACGTACCCATATTATATGTAGTGTGGGTGGTATTTTCGTTTTTTTTAAGACTCATTTTATTCATGTGTTTTAAGGATGAGGGCGTATCAACATACAATTGAGTTTGATTGGACTTTACGTTAATAACTATAACTATAAGAAGCCTTTTCTCTCGTTTAACCCTGTTTACTATTTTATTTTTGCATGATTATGGTTAGTTGCAGTATATTATTAGCATTAGCATTTTTTCCATTCCATTAGCATTTTTTTTCCCCCCAAACATCTGCAACCCTATCAGAATGCACCTGGCTGGCAAAATTTACATTTCAAATCATATGTTTGTTTTCTCTCCACCAATGATAATGTACTTCCACCACATTCGCTGTAAAGAGAGGACCACTTCAGTCTCTTAAGCACTCCAGCAGAGCTTTCAGCGTGGCACTTAGGAGTACTTAGCAGCTTCATATTTCAAAAATATGTCAGGTAAGCCTGACCAGGAGAAGGCTGGTCCCTTGATGAAGTGGGCAATGAAAGAATTCATGCTGGACGTCTCTCACGGCAGAGCTGAGGTCCATTTGGAGAGTCATGAGGGGCTTGTGTTTTTAGGCGTGTTCGCACCGCAGGAACAAGGAACGATTTTGGAGGAACTAATTTAGCTCCTTTTTCAGAGTCGGTCTAAACCAGCACTAGGAACTACCAGTGATAGTTAGTGTTCGCTGATTGGCCGAACGCACGCGAAACACCAGCACCTGCCATTTAAAGAAAAGCTATGTATACACGCAGATTATAGCCTATATATTTACTCATTAAACTAACTCTACGAACATTGAAAAAAAAGTGATAGACGGGCCTCTTAACCTTTAAGCTGAGGAGAAACTCCAACGCAACTTTGAGGGGATTTTATATTTAGCGACACTGGACATCAACCACACAGCATAGGCTACTGCTTTTCCAGTGTCTTTCTATGTATAACTATGTTCTAATAACATTTTCTATGTTCTAATAACGTATTACACAGGACTCCCAGGTGAAAAGTAAATATTTAAATTGTGCTTTTTGGATATACTTAATCTATTTTAATTCTACTATACTGAGTGTGTATTTAGATGTATTATTTTGAAAAAACTGCAAGTAGGCTACATTTAGTGCATTTAAAGGAGTAGTTCACTTAAAAAAAAAAAAAAAAAAAAAAAACTTTTACTGATAATTTACTCAACCCCCATGTCATCCAAGATATCCATGTCATTCTTTCTTCAGTCAAAAAGAAATTAAGGTTTTTGATTAAAACATTCCAGCATTTTTCTCCATATAATGGACTTCAATGGGAGCTAAACGGTCCAAAAGACAGTTTCAGTGCAAACTGCAAACTGTTCAAAGGGCTTTAAATGATTTCAGACGATGAATAAGTCTTATCAAGCGAAACGATTGTTCAATAAATAAATAAATAAATAAATAAATAACAAAGTTTAAGTTTTAACAAACTAGTTGAGCAAACATACTTTTTAAAGTTGGAGTCAAGTTTGGACCAACTAAAACATTTTAGTTGAATGAACTATAAAACTAGAGCAAACATCCTTTATAAATTTGGAGTCAAGTTTAGGCCAACTAAAAAAAATAATAATTGAAGCAACACTTTGAAGAGAGAAATTGAGTGAACGTAAAAAAAAAAAATCAGTGGAACTAGTTACTAAATAATAATTAGTTGAGACAACCTTCATTTTTTACAGTGTAGAAATCAGTGTCAGCATCATGTAACAGCATTCCACCACGTGTTAGTAATATTACCAAATGCATAGCAGACCTATTCACGTAGGAAAATAGCTGAACAGTGAGCAATTTATTTATGCAAACAGCAACTAAAACTTACCAGTAACTTCTAACTTCGACTTGAAAAGCTTGGCTCTGATTGGTCAAACTGAACGTAGCTGCACTGTAACGTTACAGTGTAAGTAACGTTAATTTAATACAAATCTTACCTAGAATCACAATATAATAACATTATTAATGCTTAATAATAGTTGACAGATGTTTATAATACATTATAAGTTGGTACACTGTAAATGTAAAAAATGTTTTTACAATGTTTGTGTTTATAAAGTACAAGCTTAATCATTTTGCTATGTTCGTACACAAAGTACACATACAATGCACTTTAAGTAAAAGCAAGTATGTTTTCTTTAAATACACTAAAACATCACTAAAAGTTTGCTTGTGTTTAGCACATTTATTACCAATGTACTTTCAGTGCACGTTTTAGAAATATGTTAAACGTATGCTTGTTTTTAGCCTATTTCTTAAAAGTGTAATTAAGCTATATTTGTTACCAAAATACATCTAGTGCACTTGTTAGAAATATATTAAAAGTATGCTTGTGTTTAGCATATTTCTTCAAAGTGTAACTAAGCATATATTTATTACCAATGTATTTTTTTAAGAAATATATTAAAAGACATTTCAATGTATTTTTAATGTGCAATGCAAGTGTATTACAAACATACTACTTAAATTTCAAGCATATTTTTAATACTAGGTCTTTTTCACCTGGGCCGTGAGACAGATTGTAAAATGTGACAGGCTCAAACTGAGCATGCCGACAGTCTGACAGTTGTAAATCTTCTAGTAGCTGTGCCCAGCCAAAACGTTGTTGGAATATTTTGTCCCGTTGCTTTTATGGACTCTCTATCTATGGGCTTCTCCCATAGACAGTAAAAGGCTTCTCCCTCGACTTTATGCCTCTATGTCCCTCCGATTGCCTCCATAGACAGTAAAAGATTGCCAGCGAGCTTCTCCTCCTGTCTATACGGTAATGTCTCTTTTGTGCAACAGAAAGTTGCGTAGTGATGATGCAATCGTTAGCCTATTTTTCACAAAAACCGCATCAACGGGGCCATAACATAAGATACAAAGTAAAGGAGCATTTTATACATTGTCGTGTTTCTTTAGAAAAAAATAATGGACAAATAAAGTCTTTGGATGCCTCGGATGTAAAGTTATTCGCTGTCAAAGAGACGGCAAAATGAATGGGAGTCAATGGGATGCTAACAGCAGGTGAAGTTCTGCTACAATGGCAGCTCCCACGAGGCTTCAACTTCCGGCTAATGGATTACCCCCTTGGTGCTCAGGCTCTGGGGTTCTCAGTGCCATCAAAATAAAGGTCCGAAACGCCGTCAAAATAAAAGTCACAACAACAAGAGCAGCCCGTCACTTCAGAGTTCCTACCAGCGGTACGAATGCAACCCGGAAAATGTCACTAAGGGAACCATTAGTTCTCGGGGAACCACCCAAGTGTCTAGTTCCTAGAACTAAGTTCCTAACTAGGGCCTTTTGCACCGGAGGAACCTATTCATAGTTCCTAGAATTACCTGGTGCGAAAGCCCCTATGTTCGAACTTCCCCAAAAAATGTTACACTGAAATGTTTGTCTATGTACAAACTAATGGTATGCAATAAATATCACACTTCATAATTTAAGTATTTACCAAATGTAAAAAATTACACATATTTGAAATCAATAGAGCAAAGAGCAAATCATTTTGGGACTGGATTCTGAAGTGCCTTGATACCCGTTTACCTTCATAACTTACTACTGGAAGATAACTTTCAGACAAAGCATGATGGACCAGCAACTCTGCTGTATGACTGAGCTCTTAAATTGGCAAAAAAAATTGAATTTTTCCGCAAATAATTTTAATATTAATGCACATGGCTGAAGGTTTGTTCATATACCAACATGAATGTTTGTCACGAAAATTTGTGCAGATGTTTGCATGCAGTTGCAAACAGAACATGAAAATTCAATCTCTTACAGTAGGTACAGTGTTTAGAAAGCAGAAATACCCCCAGTTCACAAAGAGCAATTCGCAGCTGTCAGTTTCTGACACCTGACTGTCATGGAAAATAAAGTAAATTAAAAGTAAAAAAATGTATAATATATATATATGTGTGTGTGTGTGTGTGTGTGTGTGTGTGTGTACGTTGACAAACTGAAGTTCAGATTTGTGTCTTTACTATAGTGTTGATCAAAAACAAAATCAAATACAACAGTAAAGAGACTAGAATGCCCCTTGATCGCCATCAAGTTGTATATTTGTTATATAACAGCTGCAACTCAAGGCATGTGACCAAAAGCATAAATTTCATAGGTTGGCCAACTTTATTCGCAAAGCTGTGGAAAAGAGATTAGGGTTTTACTTTATGTTGATGGTCCCTTTAACACATTCTATTAACTATAAGTAACTTTGCAGTTAGTAGACATGTAGTTGCAAAGTTACTTCAAGTCAAAAGAACGTCTGTTCTTCTCCAACACAATACAGATTTAGCAGATATTGAGCAGACCGTCTACAATACTCCAATGAGAGTTAGTTGACTTGTAGTTGCAAAGTTGTTTGATTGTCAACAGGATGAGAAAAATAAAATAAAACTAAAATCAGTTTCATTGCCACCATGGGAATGTTTCGTTCTGAACAGATGCATTAACAGCCGCTGATACAGATTGAAATGTTTATCGCACCGAATTTTCGCACTGAACATTCATCTTGGTGTGAAAAGGCCCAGACAGTGCTGGAAACATCATAAACAGATTGTGTGGGGATGCAGTTAAAGTGTCATGTCATTTAGAATCTGTAATCCGTATAAACGTTGCAAAAACACAGGTCAGTAATTACTGTGTAGTATTGTTTACAAATATATTTGAATAGACTAACACATTTTATCATTAACTGATATCCATGCTTCCCTCTTGAAAAGCCACTTATCAGATAGTAACATGCACAATAAGGAAAAAAAGGAACAAGGTAGGCGTGAAGGGAACAATCTCTGCAGGTGTAGACAGCCATATATGTGACAGTCAGCTGCTCAGACCTGCCATCAGTCATTTTGAGCAGTTCTCAGTGTGTTTTTATGCAGTGCGAACACCTGTGGAGCGCACCAAGCCAAAGTCAACAGTTCATGTTGGAAAGTGAGATGACTACGGGGCCACAGACCCAAAACAAACTTGCAGAAAAACGATCAAGATACAGGAATCACAGCCCATCTCATTCGTACGTTTCTGGCCACATGCGTTACACAAAATTCAGGATTACAGATACGTCTTTGAAAGCGCCTACAGGCACAGGTGGGACGAGGTCTTTTGAAAGGTATGCTTTACTGTACGGGAGTAACCAGACCCAGTTAGGCTAGATGTGCAGGAAGTGCCGAGGGAAGAATACACCTCACACACATGAAAAGGTGCTCAGATCTGTTCCACAACAGGCACACAAGGTCTGACCTAGATTCCCCCTATCCCGAAAAAGCTGCTCTGCTAAGTAAGGCAGGGTGGGAAGGGCTGAGCCGTGGCGCGTAGCTTTGCCCCATCTCTCCCTCTCCCTCTCTCTCTCTCTCTCTCGCTCTCCCAAACATGGGCGGAGTGTAGTGTGGCCTTTTCAAACTCACCCGGCTGGCAAGCAGACTGGCTTTTGGAAGCAAGCAATGCTGTTTTGAACCGCTGCCAAATGAGACAGCCTCTGCCGGCGCAGCTGAAACTTTTTACAGCCTCCCCTCATTTCGACAGGAAGAGACACAGGGAGCAAATTTGTAGGAGAGGGAGAAAAAAAAGGGCGAAATAAATCTTTGTAGCGTCTGCAACTGAGGCACTGCATCAAGGATTTCCTTCTGTACTTTCACGCTCCCCTACTTTGGCAAGGTGCCATTCGAAAAGGTTTAAAAGTGATTTTTTTCTCTCTCTCTCTATCTCTCTCTCTCTCTGCAGGGAGTATTGAACGGGGGGACGGATGTGCTAGGAAGTGAAGAGTTCAGCGAGTTCAGTAAATGAGAAATATGTAAATGCATCAATAACAAAGGGACCGTGACGTCACGCACTGTGCTGCCCGGGACAGTGCCTGCGAGTAGACGGGACAAACGTGCGCACATCTGACAAGATGCCGTCTGCGTATCATAAAGAGGATGCCTGTTTTACATCAGAACTTTCTTGCACAGGAAGATGACCATGTGAAGTCTGTTGCTGCAACGACTGACACGTTGTAGTAACTTCCTCTTTCACGGTAAGGACTTGGCAAAGTTTTTGCAAACTGCGATAACATCTCCAGTGCGTATTTTGAGACCGTTTTGCCACTCTTGCCTAAATGACTGCATGCAAAGTGCAACTTGGACGATGATGTCAAACACATGGCGAGTCATAAAACCAAATGAATCAGGCAAGTGGGATCAGCCAACTGTGGTGTTTTTCAAGGTTCTTTGAGGAAGTACTACGGACCACTCGTGTCATGTTTTCCTGATAAAGAGATACAAAACGCAGGCAGTGATAGAACAGCCTCTGGATGTGTGTAATGATTAGCGAGGACTGTAACTGGAAGGCTCAAACTACCTGGGACAGATGCCAAATGCTGACAAAGGCAATCATTGCATTCTCAGGGGCGAGCAAAATCAACTCTTCGTCCTCTCGCACTTCTTTTGGGAGGGTTATTTATATTCCTCGAGAAACCACCGAAAGCATTGACTAATTGCTGAAGGAGTCAGTCACATGTTTTGGCTAAAGGGCACAAAAGCCCTCCTCCCCCAAAAAAATATCATGTAAGTATCGACCAGTTCTGAATCCTTCTCGCCTCTTCTGTCGGGACCCGCTCGGCCGATCAAGTTTTTCCTTTAGATAATCAATTCTGACCGCTTATTTTCCAGACGTCTGCTTGGAATAACTGTGACTGGGGCAGATGGGTACAAGCTGACTCTCTTGCATTCCCATAAATACAAGTTTATCATGTTTATGCATGCTAGTAGTCTGCTTTTTGTGCATGGCAAAGCCTCTCTTCTTGATCTCTGCGTTCTTTTTCGTTTCTCAGTCCCTTTCTTTCTCCACCTCCTCTCTCCCTCTCTCAGCTTCTGTCTTTCTCTTCGCATCCTGTGCCAAAGTGGGCAGGGAGAAAGAGCTCGTGGTGAGGCGGGTGAAGCGGAGGCCGCTGTACGTGCTCTTTCTTCAGCCACAACCCCATGGAAGAGCATGTTTGGTGGCAGCACATAGGTCTCTCTCCCCGAGATAGGCGTACTGTGTGCACGAGTCTACCTCTTCTCGCCGCCATGACCCTGCCTTGTGTTCTTTGACGTTGAAGCCTCTAGTCTGCAGGTATTCCGTTCTTTCTTTCCCCCGCTTTCATACTTTGTAATATTCCACTGATTATTTAGTCCCTTTTTAAGCAATTCTCTTAAAGCATCATCGTCGATTATTCTACCCAGCTGCTCTGGCTCTCTTGTTCACTGTTGTCTTCCTCTTGTAAACGTGTCCATGCCTCGGATTCCGCCATTTCTACTCCGCTAAACGACTTTCGGACAAATGATTGTCGATGTCCTTTTGATAAATGTTTTTTTGGTTCAATTTTTAAATGCATTTTGTTAAGAAGTTATATTGCAATTTGGTTCACATTCCTTCCTATAGCATGCACATTCCCGTAGTTTTGGGTCGTTTTGGGCAGTTCGTTTTGGGGTTTAAGTTTTTTTTTAAAGGATTTTAATGATTTGAACAAACAAATGGTGTTTGACTGCTGCCTTAATGCTTTTGGAAGGAAAATAACAGTGATATTTTTGGATATGATGGTAGTGATTCGTGGATGGCCTATAAAATGCCTCGTATGTCAAATATGTATTGTACATCCCTCACATTTCTGTACAACAATAGCCTTTTATCTTTTTCGACTCTATTACTGCCAGTTTTATATTGTGTCTCTAAAAAAAATTCCCATGAGGGCTTAGCACTGGAAATAATTTGCATTTAAGAAAGCATAAGTAAAATAATCTTGCATGTACAGTACAAGAGCATTTGGTTACTTGTTTGGCATTGGTATTGATGTAATCAAATGACTTCTTTTTATATTCAGATGGTATTCTTTTAAAAGGTTGGCTTGCTCTGTTTGTATTCGACTGCTTTTTTTCCCTGTTGCATTTGCAGTGCAAATTAGATGAATGCCAAAATAAACCGAGTGGGGCTAGTTTGGGAAAGACCGTTTAGGAAGTAATTGTATGTGTTAAAGACCAAATGACATTTGTTATGCAGATAGGCAGACATAACTGATCAAACTGATTTAAGAGAGTCTAAGACTACTTTAATATTTGTTATAGTAAACGAATTAAGTTTCAGTTATTGAACGTAACATCAGAGGGTGGTTACAATCCATCGATATGATCATATGATCAACTATCTTGGTAATTTTTAGCGAAATTCACATTAAATTCAAACCAAATTACACCATTAGGCCACCGAAATTAAACATGCATCGATGACTATGATTTCGATCGGATTCACATCTTTATAAAAAATTACAAAGAAACGATTTCAAGATGGCGTCGACGTGCCACGTGTTTGTGTACTGCTGTATTTTACGAGCGACTTTTTAATGCAGTCTCTTATCAAACAAATCCTTATTTAGAAGAATATCGACTTTCGGCATGCAAACGTAAGTGGAAAAGCTGTGAAAAAAATGGTGGTGTTAGGTTGAAATAACACATGATATGCTGATGTTTGTTGTTTCAGCTATAGAGCAAGGATTTGTCTTGGATCATGTTCTTTTTAGTGCTTTATTACTCGTCAGCGGAAGGAACGAGGGCAGGTAATTTGCTGCTTTGTACAGTAAAACAGAGAAGTTTGCGTATTTATTTTGCTCATAGACAGAGGGAGATGGCAACAGGAAAAAAAAAAGTGGCGGGAGGGAGGGAGGAAAGGAGAGCATTTCCTCCACCCCCTGTTCTCCTCAGATGAACTTATCATGTAGCTTCATATTTTCTCTCCCTCACGCTCTCCTCCCCCCCTTTCCCATACAGCCTCGCTCCCTCCTACATTTACTGTAGCTGACGATCAGATGCACCCTGGGCCCCGACCCCACATTAGCAAACAGGAAGTTTCAAAACAAACCGAGTTTAACCCTAAAAGTGCTTACGTTTCACCGCACACACTATCAGATCTACAAGTTCATGCTAGAAAAGACAGAATACAACACCAGTTTTGCCATCTCCAAGAATTTTGACGTCACATTCAAGTTTTATTTGGAAGAAGTGTTTATGACGAAAGTGTTTTCTCTGCAGGTGAGAAAACGCTGCTGTTCGCCTCCGAATGCACAGACACGCAGCATATGCTCGGAGCCTATTAGTTACACGGCCCCAGACGGGGGCAGAGATCTAAGTCTAATCTGCAAGGTCTTTCTATAAACAAGGCAAAGCAGAATCCTTATCGTTGAGTTTCGATGAGTAACAGCAGGCTCTCCGGAGACCACGTGACAGAGTCAACCAAGGGCAAGCCAAGCCCAACTTCCTGTTTTTTTGGGGACCGCTATTTTTGCAAAAAAGGGCGTTTCTTTCTAGTGTAGGTTGATGACAGGGGATCATAAGCTGAATTATTAATTACATTTTCAAAGAGTCAAAGCTTTCAATGGCTTTGAGTAGTGTGGAAGGAACAACTGAGGAAAAAGTCACAGGTTCAGTAAACAGGAAGAAATGCAGTTCAGGGTAATTCTGCGCTATTGCTATGGCATATTTTGTGTTAAATAACTTGTGCAACAGTTGAACTAAACGATGATATGCTAGACCAATGCTGAGAATGCTGATCAGCTGTACAAACAAAAGAGATGAGAAGATAGCGATGGTTACTATTAATAGTAAAAAATGAAAAACATCTATTGTTTGCTCATAGCGTATTTAGCATTTTCTTGTCGTTTATGAGACGTCTTTTTGTTTTTACGAAGGCAAATTTTGTGTTATGTGGAAGCCGGAGGGATTTTCAACGGGGAAGCTCCCCTCCTACGTTAAATTAATGCTGCACAAAGGCATTGTCTCAAGTTCCGTATTTTTTTCTTGTAATTGTGGCCTCCTCTAGTCTTCCTCTGCCAACATCCCCCACCCTTCAACACTCTACCCATCACCCTCTTCTCCGTTCATTGAAATTCAGCCTGGCATACAGGCACTGCCCCTTTCTTGGCACCAGACTCAGGGACTCGGCGACAGACAGGAGGGGAGAAAATTAAAATGAAAACATGAATATGTACCAATTTCTCAGTGAGTTTCTGCCAAACCGTTTAGCCAGTTTCATTGGATCTAACGCTAGATTATCGATAGCCATTTTTTGGTGTACAATTTGAGCCAGTATCCTAACCGCATATGGTCTTGGCAGCCATAACGCAGTGGGAGGCGTTCAGAAGGCTAATTGATTTGCCTGTTTACCTCCAGCGATTGGACGGGCACAAGGGCTAACGGCTGTGTCCTTTGATCGCTAGGTAAGATAGAAGGCCTTTTGTTGATCTGATTTCATTTGTTTACCTCTTTTCTGAGTTGCAGAACAGGGAAGCAAGATGTTCCTTTTGTGACTATAAAAAAAATGCTTGGTATATGCTTATGCCAAGAGGTGGTATGGTGTGTAAACAAATGCAGGCAATTAAACATGGCAGCCGTTTATCGAGAGACGCAGTGAGGCGTTAGCTGTTATAGTACTTTGAGAAACAGGTTTTGTCTTGTATGACAGAGTGTGATAGGGCAGAGATTATTTTAACAACTGCAATAATAATGTCTCTGTGATGTTTTTCATATACAGTATTAGAGACGCAGACTCTGTTCCAAAACCTGTTGAGCCACCTACCTAGGGAGCGTTTTAAGGCATCGTAGGTGCACTCCGACTTGAAGGAGGTTCCAAAAGGTAAGATACTTCGCTTTAGCCAAATTGAAAGGCATTGCAGGTATCGCAATCCCAGAATGCACTGCAAGCTCGGTAAAAATATCAAACCAAGATGGCGAGGGAAACTTTGACTAGAAATAAATCATTATATAACAAAATGTCTGGGAAAAAAGTTTAATTTTAAAGTTATTTGAATCTGTATAAGAGTAGTATGGAATTAGCTTAGCAACATGCTAACAACAAACTCGACTGAAATCAAATGCATTCGAGTCTTACTCTTCCATATTTGTATGATCCACAGAGTTGCTGTCTTCCAGTATTCACTAGTGTGATCTATAATAATTATGATGCTGCCTATGATGTAGACTGCAAAGCAGTTCACTAGATTTTTGAAAAACAATTTAATTTGTAAAGGGCAACTGTACACTATATTAATTCAGATAAAGATGCTTAATACATAAATGTATACACGGTGCGTCTCTCAGAAAGAAAAAAAACGCTTCTAGCATGTTTTCACACAATGCCACAAAAGTTATTAACTTATTTCGGTTGCTAATCTGAATCCCCATATGTAGGCTACAGAGTAAAGCTGATTTAAAATGAATAAACACGTTGTATTAATAACATAAGACACAAATGCCTGCAATACTACTAAGTATTACATGCAGATTTGTTAGTGTTAAGTTGCTTGTCCTAACACTATGACTTTGTGCATTCTGTTTAAGAGGCTTGCTGTTTAAAAGTCAAGCATTCGGAAATGCATTGTCTCTAAAACTAATCAATAACCTAATTTGAATGCCATAATTTAATCTAGTTTAGTAAGAGATTTATAGTAAAATTGTTAGCGTTATGTTATTGTTATGTAATTTTAATAACAGTGTTACTTTAGTATTATTTATGTAATATAACAGTATTTTATTATTGTTTTTAATTTGCTTTTATTTTTTATATATTCATTTTAGTTTTAATAATTGTAGTACTTCAACTTCAACTTATTTATTTCAGTTAGTTGCCAAGGCAACATTTCCTTGGCCCAGGGAATGTTTTTTAAGTTTCAGTTTTCATCAAGTATTTATATTTACTGATATCTTTAGTTTACAGTAACACTGTTTAGAAGACATGGAACAAACTTAATATTGTTTCTATACAGATGGAAATTATTACATTATCATTTGTAAAATTAGGATACTATGTTCCATTTGATGTGAAATTAATATGTTAGTTCAAAAAATGAAAATTCTGTCATTACTTACGCCAACTTCGCTGGTTGTTTCAAGACTTTCGTTCAAACCAGTAAGACTTTCGTCCATCATCAGAACACAAATTGAGATATATTTAAAAAAATAAGTCATTTCTTCTATGCAACTACCATTGACAGCTATGCAACTACCACTTCAGGCTTCAAGAAGTTCATAAAGTTATCGTAAAACTAATCCATATGAATTTAGTGGCTTAGTCCAAATTTTCTAAAGACACTTGATTGCTTTATATGATGAAAAACTACATTTAAGCTTTTATTCATAAACATTGATCAGCAAACAGTAATAGAAGCTCAACCGAACCTGGTTGATGCGCGAGAACCAACCTCTTGCAGAAGCTCAAATGTGATGCGTACCATGAGAATGAATCTCATTGGTTCTTGCTGAAGCTCAAAGGTGCTGCATGACACGAGAATGAACCTCATTGGTTCTTGCAGAAGCTGAAATGTGCTTCGTAAAATGAGAATGAACCTTATTGGTTCTTGCTGAACCTCAAACGTGCTGTGTAACACTAGAATGAACCTCATTGGTTCTTGCTGAAGCTCAAACGTGATGCGTAACACTAGAATGAACCTTATTGGTTCTTGCTGAAGCTCAAACGTGATGCGTAACACTAGAATGAACCTTATTGGTTCTTGCTGAAGCTCAATCGTGATGTGTAACACGAGAATGAACCTCATTGGTTCTTGCTGAAGCTCAAACATGCTTCGTAACACTAGAATGAACCTCATTGGTTCTTGCTGAAGCTCAATCGTGATGCATAACACGAGAATGAACCTCATTGGTTCTTGCTGAAGCTCAAACATGCTTCGTAACACGAGAATGAACCTCATTGGTTCTTGCAGAAGCTCAAACGTGCTTCGTAACATGAGAATGAACCTCATTGGTTCTTGCTGAAGCTCAAACGTGATGCGTAACACGAGAATGAACCTCATTGG
>JAOTRC010000009.1:4631695-4642388 GCA_027497675.1 Cyprinella lutrensis | reverse complement strand
TAAATTTAGACCAATGAAAAATAAATTTGCTAAGCGATTGCTATCATTATCTGAAGAGACTTTCAACCAAAAATGTTTCTGGAAAAAAACGCCTACCCTTTACGGTAACTTTTAAAACGGTTGTACATATTCATCACACTCAGTTGTGCTGCCATTCGGAACAACGTACAGCACTCTGCTCATGTGATTTTGCTGAAATAGAACAAAAACATTTTGTATAAGTAAAAAAAATAAATAAATAATAATAAAAAAAAAATAATACCATGAAGGCCGTTTTTCTTTTGTCATAGGCTTTATCTAGTTTCTGGTTATTATCCAGCTCATAGGAAAGGCCGGGCAACTACCCAGAACTCCTTAGCAACACCCTAGCAACCACCCAGAACACCTTTGCAATGGAATGGCTGATACTAGGAAAGGCCAGGCAACTACCCAGAACTCCATAGCAACACCCTAGCAACCACCAAGAACACCTTTGCAATGGAATGGCTGATACTAGGAAAGGCCAGGCAACTACCCATAACTCCTTACCAACACCCTAGCAACCAGTCAATGGATTGGAATGGCTGATACTAGGCAACTGCCCATATCTCCTTAGCAACAGCATAGCAACCCCCCCAGAACACATTTGCAATGGAATGGCTGATTCTAAGAAAGGCCAGGTAACTACCCAGAACTCCTTACCAACACCCTAACAACCACCCAGACCACATTTGCAATGGAATGGCTGATACTAAAAAAGGCCAGATAACTGCCCAGAACTCCTTAGCAACACCCTAGCAGCCACCCAGAACACATTTGCAATGGAATGGCTGATACTAAGAAAGGCCAGGTAACTACCCAGAACTCCTTAGCAACACCCTAGCAGCCACCCAGAACACCTTTGCAATGGAATGGCTGATACTAAGAAAGGCCAGGTAACTACACAGAACTCCTTAGCAACACCCTAGCAGCCACCCAGAACACCTTTGCAATGGAATGGCAGATACTACTGGGAAGTGTTGTTCAGGAACATGGAGATTTTTTTTTCCAATCTGGGAAGGAAGCCCACTAAAAACCCTTTTATAGTTTAAAATCATACATTGTAGCATTTTGATCACCATTGCCACATTTTAACCAGAATGTTGCACAGCAAGGTCAAGTCTTAGACGCATTGAGAGTTGTTTTGCTAGCCGTGTGCTTTTATTCTGAGACGTTCCCTCAAGTGAACCGAGCAGGTGGTCATAGCAGCCAGATATGACTGCGTTCACCCGTAATTGTCTGTTCCCAGCCTCGGTAAGTGGGTAGAACCAGGTCTCCAGTTTCTCCCTCTCATCAGGCAGCCGCTGAATGGACTTCCGTGCTTGACGGAGCTCGAATAACCTGTGGCAGATTCAGACAGGTGAGAGCCAGGTAACTGCTTCCCTTTTGTGCCTTAAAAGATTGCCGATGCTTGGATAGAGTGTGTGTGGGTGGATATGGGATTGAGAGGGGAGTGTAGGCCTTTGATCTTCAGGGGCAGGGAATGGGGCAAATCTTCCAGCGGTCCCTGTATCTCCAGCCATATAGGTAACCCAACCCTGTTTTGGCCTCCGACTCAGCGAGCAGGTGCCCAGAGGTGGGAACTGTTTGCAGAGCTGTGTTTGGTGACAGCACGTCTAACTTTCAACTTTTCCTTTACTGCCGCCACATTGTTCACAAATCCCTGCTTTTCAGCGTCTGAGCTTTTCAGGATCGCTTGTTCTTTCTGTTTTGCTCTTCAGGAGAAATAGTGAGAGCAGATTTCATTCATGCTGTCCGGGAAAAACACAAACCTCAGTCTTTCAGCACAGCAAAACAATATTTTCCTAATATGATTTTTTTAGATAGTTTTCCAGTAAAAATATACAGTTTTCCAAGATTTACTTTACAAGTACAATACATAGGCCTAAATAAAAACTTGATTTTAGAGAACATTCATATATATATATATATATATATATAAGCATAAATGAGACAAAATTTTGCAGGGTTTATGCTATCGTTAAGAAAACAAACATAAATAATCATTTTAATATATTTTAAAAATACAATTACATAAGCAAGATATGTATGAAAGTTTAAATATATTGTGCCATTTTATGCATATTGTCTAAAGGATGTTTTAATTTTTACAGATATTGCTCGAATAAAAATAGATATCTTTAATATTTCAATTGTTTCTTCTAGAAAGCAATGAGATTAAATAAATAAAGACATTTACTTAGTCATCCAGTTGAAAATCAAGCTTTTAATGATGTTTTTATGTATATGTGGTGTTTTTAATATGCTTTAAGACAAACCACAAATGCATAAGTCAACAACTTTGCTGACTATTTTCTCTCTAAAACTGCAGTGAGTTAAACACGGTTTGAAATCACTGTTTCTGACGCCAACAAGTGGATCTCTGTGTGTAGGCGGGGCTAAATTTGCACAATCATTGAACCACATATAAATAAGGAAAGGGTAGAGTTACATTCAAGCTATTTTAAGGCATGAAGAAATTTCATTCAAGAAAAAACTTTAAAATATGTAATTTTGGTGAGGGATACCATTATTGACTACTGGGGGACTTTAAAACTTGTGAAAAAGACCCTTATAATCATCTACAGTTTCCGAAGTGATTCCAGTAATCTCACACAGTGCCCAAAATAAAGTTTGTTTATAAAATCTCTTTTTCTTTCAATATCAAAACTTGCACATTTCTCGTTTTCCTCCATGGCAAATGATCTGACCTTACATCCATTGTATAGCTTATCCGGTAACACTTTACAATACGGGTGCACTAATAAACATTAATTCATGCTTAACTAATGCAAAAATCATCGTGAATTAATGTGTAACTGATGATTATCTAAGCTATTATTAATGATTACCACATTAGGAACTAATTAAGAGTCTGTAAGGTTAATGTATTAGTTCATACATTAATTGTTATTAATTAAATATGTAATTGTGGATTAATTCAGTATAACTCATTTTTTTGACTAATAGTGTTAATGAATATGTTAATTGCCAGAATGAGCCAAAGCATTGTATTTCAACTTCCAGATAATATAAGAGGTACACTAATATGCATTAATACATGATTAATTACTGAATTGTTAGTGCAAATTTGTGTAAATTACTACAATTACTAAATTACTAGTTAATAATGATGTGCCCCAACAACAAGTAAAGTCATAACATAATGATAACTTAGTACATCATTACTAATGATTAATTAAAGCAGACAACTGGAAGTTGAAGTGCATCGATTTGACTAATTGTGGTAATTAACACATTAATTTACACTATTAGTTAATAAAATATGTTACTAAGGAATTAATACACAATGACACAATGAATTAATAGCAATTCATGTATTACTTAATCTATTAATTAGACTCTTTATTAGTTGCTGATGCAGTCATCATTAATTAATGGTTTAGTTCTTCATGAGTTATACATTAACTCATGATTATCTGTGCATTTGTTAAGCATGAATTAATGCATTTTAGTGCACCCGTATTGTAAAGTGTTACCGTTTATTTATTACTCTTTGTATTGCTCCCAAGAAATGTTAGGGAGAAAAATAGAAACAAAATCTCTGTTAAGTTTTCTGAGCTACAGAGCATCCTGTGAGCGTTTAAACTTTACTTAAGGTAAAGACAATCATCATTTTTTATTTAATATTTCGATTGCACTTTGTTTTACAGTACGCGCACTTGCAGTGTTCTTACCTAAGAAAGCACTGCATAAAAGGTTAGATTGGTTAAGGTTAGTTTTAGGGGTAGGTTTAGAGTTATTACCTAGTTATTAACCAGTAATTGTAATTGCATAACACAACTGTAACATAAAGTGCAAGCAGTATTTTTTTTAATTCAGCATCTCTAACATTTCATCACTTTGTGCATGACAAGACTGGCAACTGAACTGACATAAATTAAACCGAGAGAGAGGGGAGTATTGCATGTTTGTGGATCTATATTGAGGCTGTCCTCAGGCAAAGCACTTTGAACTGCAATGAACGTTTGCATGAGAATTGGGCTCTTGATAGTGTGTGTGTGTGTGTGTGTGTGTGTGTGTGTGTGTGTGTGTGTGTGTGGATAATACAGACATAATGTGCATCAATGACTACAGTTCTTTCTCTTTTTTTGAGGGAATGTAACAAAGGCTCCACAGAAAATAGGCTCAGCTGAGGAATTTTAATGAATTAGTGGAATTCATTTGAGCCCATTGTGAATGACTCTAAAACAGATGAATGAGCAGCGCTGGAGATCCTCATGCTGAACTGTAACGCCGAAAGCATAAAAGCGTCGACTCTTAGAAAGGAAGATTTTGAAACAGATGTGATGACTAAGATTAATGCAAAACAACTGACGCTCTCAAACTAATGTTATTTGATTCTCTGAAACTGGCCACAGTTTCACAAAAAGGGAAACGTGTCACGCTAACAATCGAGACCCCCCATGAACATAACAAAAACAAGCTAAAAAATATAGAATAGAACGAAGGAGAACAAGAGAGGACAGTGCTTTGGCCACTACTAATGGGAACCTTTCCAGGAATCCAACTTAGCAATGTAGAAGATGATCCAAATGACATAAATATTACAAACAATTCACAAAATAAAACGAAAATACGGCCACAGTGACAGTACTTAAGGGGTTTTGCAGATGTTTGGAGTCACATCTTGAAGGAAGCCTTACACAGCTTCCTGGAAACGTGCATGTTGTGGTTCATCTTTCTAGTGTTTTTCTGAGATGTTTAGGTAAAATTGAGCCGTTGCCACTTCTAGGACCCTTGGCGGCCATCGATCAGGCGTTCCCGTGATCCTTCGAGACGTAAACAGATAGTATTTATCACCTAGCGATCTGGAAAATTCCATTGTCCACAATTCCAAAGGAATAAACATCACTATTTATCACCGTTGCTCCCACTAGTTAAAGAGAGACCCACCGAGCAAGCGATGTATAGGATATTCATGCCTCTTGCGGTGAAAAGACACCCCGCTGTACAAGCTGGGACAGCGAAGTAGTAAATCTGTAGTTTGTTTGGCTGAGGGGAGCCCGCAGCTTAACTCAATTATTGTTGTTCGGGTTATAAAACACCATGTAAGCGTTGCTCCAAGAGAAATGGAGCGAAACAATATTTGCATGTGATTTATACAAGGAGCAAGTGGTCAGCGTTTGACGGACGGACGGACTAAATTTACCCTGCAGGATTCAAGCAGCCGTAGAGAAGCGATCGTGAGGGAAGGCTTGTGCTACATCTAAAGGTGTGATGAGAAGGCACAGTGAAATTCTGTCCCTCTCAGAGATCGGCTCCCGTGCTTTCTTCCAACCATCCACTCCAGCTGCCCGAGGCAGAAAGAGCGCGCGAGAGAAAGGAGGAGGAGTGCTGTGCCGGGCGGCCCCGCCCCCCAAAAGCTCCGGCCAATCAGAGGAGCGCTGCGAGCTTCCACTACAATAGGTGAATGTCTCCTAAGTGAGATGAGACGAGAGAGAGAGAGAGAGAAGACCTGCGTAAGCCCCTGCCTGACTCATTCACCCATGGGAGTTTGAAGTGACAGAATAAATCTACAGAGACGAGGCTTAGGATAACATTTCAGAGAGCTGAGAGAGGACAGACACATACCCACAGACAAATAGAGCTACAGCTGAGAGAGAGACATACAGCCCATCCACAGAAAGACAAGAGTTGGAGTCATTGTCATGTTGGGGGTGTTACTGATTCTGCATGCCGTCTCGTGTGCCCATTCTCACGGGCCGCCGGGTGCCACGGTGCCTGTTAAGCAGTGCCCGTCTGCGTGCCAGTGTGAGGAGGATGGCATCCTACTGCTCGTGGACTGCTCCGAACAGGGACTATCCAGTGTGCCACCTGACCTGAGTCCTTTGACGTCTTACCTGTGAGTACGCCCTCCCTCTTCCATCACCTGCTTTTGCTGAGACGGCGACGGATCTTGAGAGCTTTGATTGCTTTAAATATCTTAAAAAGGACGCCGTGAGATTATTGTTTGATGCCGGGTTTAGGAGATATGAAAGGCTTGAGGTTAACTGGTTTTGCGTCAACTCAGTGCCAATATTATTGACCATTCAGAAGTCAACAAGAGTGTCACATTTTGGTCTTCCATTCCTAAGTGCACCTGCATTTAATGTCATTTAAAATCTTGTTGATGGTTTATGAGGATAAGCGCATTCCTGATATCTCAAGTGACCGATGAATTTGCACTTAAATACCATGCTTAAAGAATAAATAACGGTTGCACTTGACATGTACTTACCTAAGAAAGTACTGGGTAATATAAGGTTACTACATGGGTTAAGGTTAGGTTTAGGTTATTACCCAGTTATAATAAGTACATAGGAAGTAGATAAAATGGTAACGCTTCCTTTTACAGTCCAGTTACCCATGTAAATACTATGTACTTATTTTAGTAACGGGTAATAACTAGTACTAACCATGAACCTACCCTTAAACCTACCCCTGTTCCATGTACTTACCTTATATTAGCAATACTTTCTAGGTAAGTACACTGTAAGTACTGTGCTGTAATAATTTCATTTATTTATGCCATCCTAACTTAGATGTGGTATATTATTGAACCGTAGCACTGTTTTTGTGATTTCCCTGTGACCTGCAACCCATTTCTGGATCGCGACCCTCCAGTTAAGGATGTATGACATACATGTGATCCGTCTTAAGTGATTGGTGCTGACGCACACCTTCAATCAGAGCCGTAACGCAAACTCGGCTCACATTAGCGAAGCTATTTTGCCCCGAACGGGACACTTTCAGCACGAGCGGAACCACATAGAGCGTGCGGTTCGTTACCAAACGGGAAAAGCAATTCTCGTTTCCCATGTGTCCTGTGACAGTTCTCAGTGCAGCGGTATCTGATGGGAACGTGTGTGGAGAGTGATGCAGTGGGGCGCTCCGTACAGTATTGGGTTTCTCCATGTCAGCTGGAAGCCTGTTGGGTTTAAGTCCATGCTAATCGCTAAGGCATGCCATATGTCCCCTGATTGTGAATGATGACGCAAAGGAGGACTCAAATGTTCGCTCATAAAACGTTGTGCAGCTCACGTGAATCAATAACTGGAGAGAGTTGTGTTTCAGGCTTTGGAGGAAGCATAGCTCATGGTTGGGAATTGGATTGCAAACACATGTACCGCAACCTTTCAAACATATTGAAACGTCTTGAGCCCCGTCTCTAGACATTTGCAAGTGCATGGGATTGGATCTCTTTTAATCCTGCCAATGTTGCAGGGAATTTTATTGCGTTGTGCAATACATCACGTGACTTCGGTTTCATATTTGAAGTGCATTTCCTACTTTTATTAAACACTGCAGATCATTTTTGTGCTAAACTTAATAATACACTTAAAATGCTATTGTTTTAACCCAATTTTGGGTCAAATATGGACAAACCCAATTGTTGGATTGAAAATGCAATTTATAAATTTAACCCAACACCTGGGTTTGTCCATATTTTACCCAAAGTTGGGTTAAAACAACTCAGCATTTTTTTTTTTGAGTGTATAATGAGGACTGATCATGTCCTGACAAAATTTTTACGTCGCTAGCGAATCTTCTATTGAAATTCTATTGGTCAGATTGAGGTATTTCACACAAATTTTCATGAGGACTTTATGAAAAGTCTTTTTTCCCCTCAAAGTTTCATTAAGAGTCTGTGTAGATCAGACCAGCAGAAGTCTTTCAAACGCAATTCGTTCTTTCTTTCTTCACCGGAGGAGAGGAGATTGATGTAAATATTGACTGAGCTTTGATGTGCGTGTCATTGTTGAGATGTCAAAGTGTGTGTTTAAGTACGTCGGGGACCGCTCTGCAAGAAGGCTCTGTTCTTCTGACGCCGTTTACTGAAAGTGCTCATTCATCGGTCGTCTTTTTTCATGTCAAACTTTTAGACAAACCAAGAAAAAGTGTTTGCATTAGAAACATGCAACTGCTTTCTGGCCAGATATCTTTTGCTTCTGCACTCATTATGATTTCACTTTGAACAGCTATAACTTTTAATCCCTTTACTGAAAACTCGCCAAAATTTAAATGCACAAAGGCCAATCGTTGCATTATTTCTTGTTTTTAATTATGGGATGTAAAGTTGCCTGGCAACCAGTACTTAAATCTCCAATATGTCATCTCAGCTGCCCCATCTGAGCTTTAGACTTCAGATTTCTCATCTAATTCCCTCTTCTAATTCAGAAGATTTTTATTTAAACTGCTTATCCAGTGGATCTGAAATATTTTACATTAGCCATCTTGTTAAGATAATTAGATTCAATGAGCAATGCAGTCATTTCATTGCTTCTTATACTCACTAGATTCTTTAAAGTTATGCTTTTATTGCTTAATTGTCTTTGCACATACGAATCAGATACTCGCCGTCATCATTTTATACATTGCAGTTCTTGTTTAACATTTAATTGAGATAAAAAAGTTCATAGAGTGAAAAGCAAAGCACAAGTGAGAGCAGTGTGAACGCGCTCCTGAGAAAGCAGGCAGCAGCGCTGGACGTTTTGCAAGTATTAAATGCCTGTCCTGTCTCGCTCTGCAGCGATCGCCCATATGGGACAACAGGTGCCCTGGGGCGCGGAAAAAGTCTGTCACAGAGACAGTCTGTTTTTGCACTGGTTTTTGTTTGGTTCTGTTGGTTTCAACAGGAGTGGACATTGAGGCACTTCAGACAGGGAAAAGTTAGAGACTGCTGTTCTGTATATTAACATGAATAGCACTCCTTTGAACATTCCTAAACATACACACACTAACTGGTGATTGGTTCATATTTTTTGATGTACAATGTCTAAAAAGCCTGCTGTGTTGATACATTAAGATGCAAGACATCATATATATTTTGAGTGCATATTATCACAGTACATCAATGCGCTGATATATACAATCATGGCAGAGAGTTTGTGAATATCATCAATTTTGACCCACCTGAGACTGTTTTAAACTTGTTGTATGATTGTATTGTACTTGCATGTCTTTTTCAAACCGGTTTGACTTTCTTTTTTTCTGCGAAACAACATTGGGCCCCATTGACGTTCACTGAATAAACAAAAACGGTTGAAACATTTTTCAAAATATCTTCTTTTGTGTTTGTGTATGAGGTTACGTAAATGATAATACAGTTTCCATTTATTCAGTTACGACGGGCCGTTGAATTATTTCTAATTCTCTAATAATTTGATGTCAGTATCATCCTAAGCTTCCGTTGCTAATTTCAAAACGTCATCTTAGAGATTGTAACGGAGGCTTGAGCCATTTATTGTAGACTAATGCAGTTATTAATGCAGTTATTAGAGAGAGAAAGAAAGAGAGAGTTTTCAAAAGTGTGTGTGAATTACCTGAGTCTGTTCGTCTCTAAACTGTGTTCGGCAGCAGCGTCTCTACTAATAGTGACACTGTAAGTTTATATGTTTCAAGAACAATGCCATCATTACCTTGCTTGTGTGAAATGTCATGTAGCTTTTAAGTTGCTAAAATCTTCAGATCAGCCCTGACCACACGTTTCTGTGCGAGTGTGTGTCCATACTGTATGTGTGTGCGTTTGAGTGGGAAAGAGACAGAGAGAGTATATGTTTCCTTACATAATAAAACCCGATTTTGGGGCAAAAAACATGGAAATGGTTTTTTTTTATCCAATTGTATACTATATTTATTTACTTGGTCAGTGTCATTGTGGGTTTTGGTTCTTTTGCTGTTGTCGGCCGTAAGGACCTTTGAAATAACTGAAATCATTTGGCCAAGCTATACGTGGTCAAGACCAGGGGTGCGTTTGCCGAAAGCATCGTTAGCCAACTATGGTCACGAGTTCCGTCGTTATCTGCATAGTTCAACGAGTTGGTGTTTCCCGAAACCATCGTTCCAACTGACATTCGCAAACAGCAACGCAAAGTTGTGTGGTTTGAACGACAGCTCTCGACCTGTGGTTAGAGGCATAGTTAGATTGCATCACATTTGGACGTAATAAATCCTTACCAAGTGAGCAAGCTGACATTCAGCACAACTGCAGGGTGCCTTTAATGTCATTTACGTCTTTTAGTTTTTCAAAAGATTTAAAGTACCGATTCTGAAGAGTACGCATGTGCGAACGTGCTCTACTACTGTATGTAAGAACTAACCAAATATTGAGTCTGGTAATAAAGCAAAATAACTGAGAACAATTAGAAATAGTCTTCAGATGACATGTCTATAATTTTTATTAAAAATTCCACCGTTAATTGGATCTCAAACCGTTTCTTTAAAAGTAGTTATTACTCTACCACATGCGAAACCAACGTGATTGAACGATACTTTGCGACAATGGGTTTCGGGAAACAGTCGTGACTAGCTAGTTGATTTCCCCAACGATGCATCGTACTATGGTAGTGAAGGAGCGAACTACATCGTTGTACGGGAAACACACCCCTGCCTGGAACTACTATAGCTGTGCGTTTCCCTGAAAATAGTAGCACGCATTAATGTTTGTCAACTGATCAGATTCAATCATTCAACAGCCCTGTAGTATAATATTAGTTATATATTTTGTCTGAAAGATTTAGTTTTGGTTATAATACTTAAAAATAATATTGAATGTTTTTAAGCAGAATGTTTGAGCTAATGACAATATACTGTAAACCCTATCTCACGACCAATTCGTACGAATTCGTACGAGTGATTCAAAAGTGGCTAATTCGTACTAATTCATACGACC
>JAOTRC010000009.1:4616804-4631595 GCA_027497675.1 Cyprinella lutrensis | reverse complement strand
ACAGTGTTGTTAACATCATTCACGTTAACCGGAGGACGTTTTTATAAACAGCGAGTGTAATTTGACACTATCTCCACTGAACGCAAAACCGGCTTATGACCATAGACTGACGCAGCACCGAAAGTGAGTGGGCGTGCTGAGACAAATATGGAAGCGATCGTGCATAGAGCTGACTTTTTGTGGGCGGAGCTTAGATGGAAGCAGAATGATCCCTCTGGCCGCTTCCCTAACGTTAGTTTGTAAATTTTGTTCGCTTGTTTTTTAACAATGACTGGAGAAAATCCAATTGAGGAAAGTGAGGGGCGGAGCTTAGGTTCGAAACCTAATAACGCCACCTAACGTAATGGGCTATATGCACGCATAAGTTCCGCATTTGACGCAAGGATGCTCGTCCATTTCCGGTTGTCGAGATTAAAGCGGAGGAAAACCGAGGAAAACGGGATTATGGCAGAGTCTTCAAAATTTACTGTCCTCCCTTCTTTGAAACGAAACGTACATATGTTTAGATGTAATATAGTTATGTTTTATTTAATTTTAAAAAGAAGCACACAATGGAAACACAATTAATGGTTTACTCATACTTAACTAATTATTATTAGCGTGTAGTTATTATAAAGTGTTACCGATAATCTTTGCCTCGCAGACATTAAACTGTGAGACAAAAAAAGTTTCACATCAGTGAGTGACTTATCTGTCCAGTGCTATATGGCTTTCCCTCTCATTCTCAATGCACACATTCAACTGCTTTAAGCCATGATGTGCTTTGATGTAGAAGTCCACTTTAATAATATAACAGACCTGACTGGGTATTGAGCATGTTTTATTCATTCTTTTTTATTATTATTATAAGGACATTTCATGCCAGTTATGCAAGTGACATCATAGAGACATTATTTCTGGACTGCTGTTAAGTGTCATTTCCTTGTTACTTGTAAGAGCAGTGCAGTGTATGATGTACTGTATGCAGAGATGAACCTCCGTGAGAGGAAGGTTAAGAAATCATATACTGTATGACTCAGAAGTCGACAATGCCCTCACTGAATGTGACTGCATGCTAAAGTTAACTACACTACTTTATACATGTTCAAAGATGTTGCAAAGTAATTATGAAAGGAAACAAATAAATAAAATTATGGTTTGATGTGAGATGAAAGATGTCGTTTATTCTGCTACTTTGTGAATTAGAGGTCAATTTTGTGAAAATGTGATGAATTCCCCCCCCAAAAAAAATTTCGGATGACCATTTCAACCATTTATAATTTTTTTTTTTTCAATTACCATATTTACTGCATTGATTTGTTCTCCGACAGCTGCCATATAGTCCTCTGGGACACAAGTATGACTACTGTAGAAAAATTATTCCTTTATTGAATGTTTTAGTGCTCCTGGGAAATGTTTTGGAAGGAATTTTCTTTAACCTTTGTAGAAGAAAAACCTTTGGATTTTGCAAAGGGAATTATTCAGTGCAGTCCATTCTGAGTCTTACAAAGTGTGTTTGTACACGTATGTGAGAGGAAGAGGGAGAGAAGAGGAGAGGGAGAGAAGGATGGGCCGAGAACTAAAATAAATGGTATAAAATATACAGGAGAAAAGGAAGCACCCTCTTTCATTTCCTCACTGTTGTCTTTGGGGAGAATGGAAATAATAGGCTGCCTCAGTTTCATCTCAGGGTGGCCGGGGTGGCCTGTCAGGTCATCATCATCATGACAAATGCAGGGGAGAAACCAAACAGACAGAGTTAGATCAGTCCACTTTAAGGAAGGCAGGGACACAAGTTGGAACAGACTGTCCACCCATCAAGATCATGATAGTTTTCCCTGCTGCCATTACTCTCTGTAAGCAGCCTTTCAATCCCACAATCCCTCATCTCATCTAAGTTATCTAAAGCTGCTGTCCTCATGGGCTGATTTCTTTGTGATTTCAACTACATACATTCTCTAACAGTACACATGAATGTCTTACCAATGATGTACAGCAGCACCGGGGTCAATTCCATGACATTTGTCACTAAAGTTTTTATTTTGGATTTTATTTTTTATGTAACGGTGATGTACAGTGTAATAGATTTTTGTAAAAAATTGTGTCACAAAATCAATTTCGTGACACAATATTATGTAAAAATCTATAAATTTAACCATAAAACAATGACTTTAATAGACCTCCTCTATGTATGGTAAACATTTCAATTCTGTATTTAAAATAATTTTAGATTTTTTTCTCTTTTTTTTAGACTTGACTTTGTTCCCCTTTTGATGTGTCGATTTCGTAACACTTATTTTTAAAATAAAAGAATTTATAAAGCAATAGCTTTAATAAAACTCTTGTATAGCCTCTTATAGTAAAGGAATATTGGAGCTGCCAGTCTTTGCTTTAACCGAGGAGTTTAAGTGCGCCAAGGTCAGACTGGAAATGACCTTAGTAGAGTCATGCGACAAATGTGTAAGGCAGGCAGCCCCTGTGTTAAAAACTGATAGAAAGTGGTCAGCAAAGAAATCTGTGGTAGAGGCAAAGGCTGCCCTTCAAATTGGGGATATCGTGGGACAGGTACAGCATGGGAGAGGGGGGTTTGGGCTCAGTTTAGCTCCTCCTAAATGGCACAAGGCAGGCCTAGCTCAAAGGAGGAAGCTGGTTGTCAACGAGGTGCGAAAGCAGGGGGAGATGATGAGGTGTATAAAGGCCATTTCCCAGGCAAAGCACAGAGTGGATGAGATGGGAGAGTGTGGAACAACGCAAGATAGGCTGGCAAGACCTTTGGTCAATGAAAGAGAGTAGGATCAGTTTCCTTATCAGGTCAACATATGATGTTGTCCCACCACTGCAGAACCTAAACCTCTAGGTAGGAGAGGATCCCTCTTGTCCTTTGTGTTCATCACCTGCCACATTAAGGCACATTTTGACAGTATGTAAGGTTGCACTTAGGCAAGGTCGGTTTACTTGGCGCCATGACCAAGTACTGCAATGTTTGGCTTTAGCATTGGGAGGTAAGCGTAGTATGACCAATAAGTTGCCGCCTGTTCTAGCAAAACATTACACGCTGAAGACAATATTTCTCCGCCCAGGCAAGCAACCACCAAGAAAAGGTGTAAACACCAATTCTCGCCCAGGACAACTGGAAGCTGCCAGTCGGAAGATGCTGGCTGATCTTGATCAACGGCTTATTTTTCCACCTGAGATTGCCACCTCAATCCTACGACCGGATATTGTTCTGTGGTCTGGATCATCACGCATTGTTCAACTGATAGAGTTAACAGTGCCATGGGAGAATACAGGAGATGAGGCATATGAGAGGAAGAAACTGCGGTATGCTCATTCAGTGTTTATCAAGTGGAAGTGGGTTGTCGAGGATTTGTGGCACACTCTACAACCCGGTTCCTCAGAGACGTTGGGTTCAGTGGCCAAGAGTTGCGTCACACAGTAAAGAACTTATCTGAAGCAGCAGAGAGGAGCAGCAACAGGCTGTGGTTGAGACGGAAAGATTCTAGCTGGCTGTGTACAGGCCGCCACTCTACGGTTTTGTAGAATTCTTGAAAAACTTGAAGAGCCTGTTGCTTTATTTGTATAGGTTGCATAGTAATTACGTTCCTGTGTATATTGTGTGATGGGTGGTGTTTAGGCAGATATTGTGTTTTGTGGTAGGTGGTACTGTATGCCATACGGAACCATTGCCACTAAAACTGCTTTAACGCAACAGTGGGACTCGACAGCTTTAGTCAAACGGATGGGCGCATACGGTTGGGTTGCGGAGAGATTGTGAGATTGTGGTTAGGTCACATGTGAACTACGAGGAAGGAGCAACCTCAGCAGCAGTAGGGATGTAGAGGTCAGTTAGCAGTAAGCCTTAGTCAAACGGGTTGGCACGTATGGTTGGGTTGCAGAGAGATTGTGGTTAGGTCACATGTGAACTACGAGGAAGAAGCAACCTCAGCAGCAGGAGGGATGTAGAGGTCAGTAAGCTGGGCTGAGTGGAGTGGGGGATGGAGGGGGGTGATTCTAGGACTCCGCCCTCTTGAGGTGTCATGGGCTAGTCGATGAAACACTGAGGATGGAAGGTGCCCACTTGAAGACCCTAGAGATGTCCCCTACTCGGCTCATATCATGTAAGGTCATCATCTGATTTTACAGTCAGGTGTTCTGGTACCTTTATTTTAATTAAGTTGGGTGGGTATGAGACAAAACAGGTATCTTACTTTCGTGAATTACATGTGAATAATACACAGTGTTTGGCAAGCTGCTTGGATGTTGTGTGCTAAACCATCAGTTACTCTGCCATGAATAAAGATTCACTACACAAAAGCTACCACCCAATCAAATGTAGCAAGCTAAGTAGCTCAAACACAGCAGTAGGCTAGGTCACTACATAGGAAGCAACTTTAAGTTGCACTAATTTCACATGACAACAATTCACTGTGGCCAAGCTACTTGATAAATAAAGGAGTTAAGCTTCTAAAAAGTTACTTGATTCAGGAAATAGCGAAACTACCACCAAAATACTAAGTTACACACTAAAAACTCATGGGTTTAACACATGACCCAAATCCTGGGTTAAAAAGGGACCAACTAATTTCTGGGTGGTTTCAGCCCATAAAATTAGGTTCTTCTTTTTGACTCACACATTCTGGGTTAAATACCTGACCCAAATATTGGGTTTAAGAAACCCAAGATAATAGTTAACTATAACCTAACTTCTGGGTCAAAAGAATAACACCAATATCTGGGTTCAATTAAGCCAGTTATGACAGTGGTCTTTTTTTTCAGAAAATGAAACTTTGTTTTACATTATATCTGTCACAGTGTGGTGCAGGCAGAAGAAGAAAAGGAGTCCAAAGTTCCAATTCAAATGTTTTAATAAAAGTACCTTCAAAAAGTACAGACAGGCAGAATGTACACACACTAAACAAGACTACAAAGTGAGTACAGAACAGCTGATGATGATGATGATGATGATGGTATGATGATTCCTCATCTATGTCTTCATCTTAAAGACAGAAAACAAGACAATATGAGTATTATTAATAACTCAAGACATTCTCAGTCACTCTTTGATTATCAAGCTAACATAATCACTTTTAATGGAATACTGTGGCGTTTTGTTTTAAAACGTGGTCCAATTTGCTTACTTAATGTGGTTATTTTGCAGCATTACCCATTTTTTTGTGAATGAAAGTCTATACTGCCCATCATTTATTTCATTAACAACTGTAATGACATTAATGCAGAGATGAATATTTGTAAAATGCTCACCACTAAAATTGTCAATCAGCTCAGACAGCCACCACTCAATTAGCTTAAGAGAGACAAACTGTCCATTGACCTGGAAAGAACATAGCAATAAAGAAGTTAGCAAACAATTTTCAGGTGATATTCTCAATTCATTCAGCTAATGGACACTTAAAGGTAACGTGTTCAGACTGCAGACTCAGCAACAATTGTATTTAATTGTACAGTATAATGTATGGCCAGAATACTATTTCAATTCAATTCAATTCAATTCAATTCAAACAACTTTATTTATCCCCATAGGGCAATTCAGTTTTAGCCTACCAGTCGAAAACAACTATCAATCAAGCATTCAGAAACACTGTCAATGGCATCCTATTGCATTTGGCACCAGAACAAAACAGTGAATACACAGATCTCAATACATGAACTAAGCAGGGACCCAAGTTCAAGAAGATAAATACATAAGTAGATATAATAATAAGTAAATAAATGCATACAAGGTTTATGATTCCTGGCACATGATTAGTTGCCCATGTCAGCAGTATTTAAAAGCCTGATGACAGAAGGAATAAAATAATTAGCATATCTGTTAGTCGGCAGAATTTAGCTTCAACCCAAACCAAACACCCCAGATCAAACTAATCAAGGTCTTTAGGACTACTTGATCTGGGTTGGACCTAAACGCTACAGGACAGTGGACTCAAGGGCCCTATTCTAGAGACTAAGGTGTGTTTGTTTAAAAAATGAGACCTTTTGCTACATTTGCGCCTCCCGTACAGACAAAAATGGAAAAAAACAAAGACGGAGAAGTTTAGAAATGCTGCAGCTCCGTTTTGCGCTTTGAATCTCCGGAGGGCGTTTTAGTGAAGACGGGACAAAACGGAAGAGTTTAGAAACGATGACGCAGAGGTTGACGCTCGCCTCTATGATTGGGCGTCATCAGTCATGACGTGTCCTTCCTTCACCCGTCAGCCACCATTTACACCGGCGCGTGCACGCCTAGTGTTGGTGAATGGTCATGTTATTCGCGTTTTCAGTCGTTTTAATTTAGACGGAGATCAGTTCTAATACGCAGATAAAACACTGGTGTGGACGGAGATCGTATTCGTTTTAATTCTCCGTTTTTATACGAAAATGCAGTAGTGTGAACAGGGCCTAAATGGACTACAATGAATTTTGCTGTGCGAAAAGACCTGCAGCATATTAGTTTCAAGACTTCTCCGAAAGTTATGACATGGACCAGCATGTTCTGAGGCATTTGAGGCCTGATTGAGCTGAACGAAACAGAGAATGATGCTAAGTTATGGAAAACTATACATTTTGTGGCTAGAAGCTTCATCTCAGTTAGTGGTTTTAAATCAAACTGTTCTCTGTGACAGTTTTGACAGAAGGTATATCCTCACATCAGTCCTGAAATGCAATCTCATGGATAACTTTTAATTCCATGTGCAAAAGGTGAAACTCTCAGATATTTGTGGCTCTACCACAAAGGGAGTAAGACGCTCATGTCTTTCTGTCTTCTTCCCTCGTTTTCTCCCTTCACGACCGCAAATTGCTGTCATTATGTGACGCATTGCAGTGGTGATGGCTAACCAGAGTCTGGCCTGTGGAGAAAACCACGACAAGCGAATTAAGAGCTGAGGGAAATTGAGGGCCTATGTGTGTGTGTGTGTGTGTGGACCACCCAGACTCTCGTAACCAGAGGGTGAGACCACATGCAGCAGCGACTCTGTTCTGCCGCCCGCATCTTGGTCCCTCACTTTCTGTCTATATATAGATCTATTTGTTTCTCTTTTGTCTCCTTCTCAATCACTCTTTCTGCTTCATTCTCTCGGTCTCACTCTCTTATTGCGGCTGTATAAATTGAAACCAAACCCTGGAATCTGAAATCAACATGTTGAATGTGGGCACTTCACGGCATACCTGTCAACACTCCCGTTTTTCCCGGGTATCTCCCGTTTTTTAGCCCGATCTCCCGGACCAATCCCGGTTTGTTATTTCTCCAGAGAAACTTCCGTAATTTGCATTGCCCAAACTCCCTTATGAGTAATCGGACCAATATGTCTGTCTAATGCTGACCAGTTTCCAGATCTGTGGATCACAAACACCATATAGAATTTCAACCCGTTTGTCATCTCAACCTGGCAACCTATATCCCAGTTGCGCAGTCGCGGAAAGCTCAAACCAAAAGCGAGTGAGCAAATAGCATCAACCAGTCTACAATGTCCAATAATATCCATAACTTTTCAGTGCTTATTTCTCACTACGTGTCTGATGTAAATCCTGACTGTAGTTTTCTTAATGCCAAAAGTGCTGGTGCAAACTGTTCTGGCCCATGGTAGGGCTCTCAGTTGCGTTTCTTCTTCATCTCAGATGTTTCTTCTAAAAGAAATAAAAACAGACATAAAAAATGACTCAAATGAGACAATTATTGACATAAAGTAAGTGTATAGTCCCTGAGAGTCCTATATCAAGTGGCAAAGTCGGAAATGTTCGTGTGTCTTGGCCCTACACAGTCTCCCTTCTCTCAAAGATTTCCTCGAAACATTAATCTCTTCCTCTTAGCTTCCCCTTTAGCCGTGTTGCATTCCTCTCCATAAGACAAAAATGGTTTCCATGCGGATTGCCCATTATGTCAGTGGAGCGATGGTTATCGGTCCTGACCCAGGTCAAGCCGCACTGTAAACAGGAGTGTGTTCAGAGGCGGGCAGCAGAAGAGAGAGGAGCCACGCTGAAGCCAGACGACGGGACATGCCCACTATCAGCCCCAGCATCAGGCTGCTGGCTCCAGACTGCTCCCTCTCAAACTCCTGGCAGACCTGGAGCCCCCTGCCCCCCATCTTACCAGGGAGGGGTGGGTGTTGGCTTGAGGCTGTAGGATCCACGATGCGTGATGGATAAAAACGACACGTGTAGATGCAAAGAACCTGTTAATTAGCCCTTTGAAGATAACACTCACCTATGAAAACCAATGCTAATGCTAATTGTTTTGCATGTTACGTCCCGATTCTCTACAAACTCTAACACAAGCTCAAGACATTTTCACATTTTATTCTATGACATAAAGTAATTTAGTAATACGCCCTTGTGTTTTTTATACGTTTAAAGGGTGCTTGATCACAAGTGTCTTGTCTGTCAGTCATATAATGGAGGTCTGTGGTCACTACCTCAAAGAGCATGCACAGAGAAGTCCAAATTAAACATGATTTAATGTGTAAACGTGTAAAAGTACACATTGATGGCCTAAGACACAAAAGTAGTTTGTGTGAGAAAATGAACAGTATTTATATCGTTTTTACCTCTTGTAACCACAGCCACGTCCAAGTGATCTGATGGCGTGGACGCTTTTGTCTGCACAAGCCCCGGAAGTGTTCTCTCGCGCAGAGATTTCGGAAGCTTTACCTTTCACTGTGATGATCTATTCTAAACATATTTAGATATACAGAAAATCGCAATGGAAAACAATTACGATGTATCAACAGACGACCTTGAATTTTTTTCACAACCGCGCGAGAGATCACATCCAGCGCTTTCCAGGGCTTGCGCAGACCAACCCAGACAGCAAACTGACATTGAATCAACGTGGAAATGATTGAATCAACATGATTGAAATGATTGAATAAACGTGGATGTCTCTCAAGACATCGAAACAACATTGATTTTGCTCATCGAATTAACATTGAACCAACGTCAGACGCGGCATTCTTCAAAGCTAAATGAAAATCGAAAATTGGTTTGCTTTCATAACGTTGAAACAACGTTGATGTCAAGTTGATTTTCTGTTAGTTTTGAAAGAATGACGCGTCGGCGTCTGACGTTGGTTCAACGTTAATTCGATGTCAGTTTGCTATCTGGGAAAGAGTCCACACCCTCAGATCACTTGGATCACAACCGATGTAAATACTGTTCTTTTTCTCACACAAACCGCTCGTTTCGTGTCTTAGGCCATCAATGTGTACTTACATTTATGAGTCATTACATCATGTTTAATTTGGACTTGTCTGTGCATACTCTTTGAGGTGGTGACCATTATAGACCTCCATTATATGACTGATAGACAAGAACGGTTTGACCTAAAAATGTCAAAATTGAAACTACTGTGGAAACAGACACCTACATCTTGGATGTCCTCGAGGTAAGCTAAAACATATCAAAAATTAATTTCAAAGTGAACTATCCCTTTAACGGTGACGGTGAAGTTCAAGTCATGGGACCATGGAGTTGTTTGTTTGTGTTTAGTTTTTTACTTCTAGTGATTTTATTTTGGCTTCAAAAGTTCTATTCATTTAAGATTCTCTCAATGAGCAAAACTTTTGTTGACCAGTGTGTAGTTTATGCAATAATCTTAAAGCCAATGGAAAAATCCTATTTTTTTTGTTGTTTGTTTTTTTGAATGAACCAGAGTGATGCTAGCTTCCAAGTTGGCCTTTAAAATTATGTCATCCATGATACTGTTGACATCATACTTGGCTTTTTCTTCATCGGGATATCAGGAAAGTTGTATCGTTTTGTTTTTTTTTTGTTTGTTTTTTTGGTTGTTTTTTACTTATTAATTACTAAATTAATTTTAATTCAGAGATTAAAACATACTGATTGTAGAAGAGGTGTATTTAAGTCCTTGTGAGTTTGAATTGCGTTTTGATGCGTTTTTGAATAAATGAATAGATTTAAATATCGTCATTTTATTGGTCAATAAAATACATTGTTTTTGTTTGCTTTATATTGTAATGACATTTGAAAGATTGGTCGTTACTTTGGTTAGAGCAAAACTGATCTCATTTGAGTGTATATTTTAGCATTTATCCCAGTGTTGTCCCATATAATCCATTTTAAGTGCATTCCTCTAAATGTAATTTTTCATTTGACAAGTTTTAATGATTTTATGTGGGCTCTTCATTTTTATTCCACTATTTTTGAATATTTGTGCATGAGTAAAGTCTTTAGTTTCGAAACACTGAATGGGCATAGTGCACTACTGTGCGGTGAGAAGCAGGTACATTCAGAGAGTCACCGATTCTCTCTTTGAAGACTCAAAGGAAATGTGTTGACAGGGAGTCTGTTGAGGAGGACAGGGTGCGGTTTGATGTTGCTCACATTGCTGCCGGCTCAGTGTGTGTTTGGCTGCAGGCCAGGACAAAGTTGTTAGAGAACAGCACTGGGTGAAAGATAGATGTCTCTAATTACTCAAGGGCCAGTACATTGAGGAGCCCGCAGAGTTCAGATGACCAGAAAGTCTCGATTAGAACTTATTTTGGTGGCACTAGATGCTACACTATCCACTGAGCACATGGGGGTTTGGAAAAACTTTGAGATTTTATTATTTAATTTTTTGTTCCCAGCAAGGATGCATTAAATTGATTGAAGAAAGTAAAGATATTTACAATGCTATATTTTGAATGAATGCTGTTCTTTCTACATTTCTGTTTCTTAAAGAGTCCTGAAAATCACATTTAAGCTGCAAGGAAACGTTTTATACCAAATCAGCATCTTAAAATGATTTCTTCATTTCTTAGGGATCATGTGACATTGAAGACTGGAGTAATGATGCTGAAAATTCACAGAAATATAAATTACATTTGAAAATATATTAAAATCTTACAAATCCCAAACTTTTGAACAGTATCTAAATCCAAAACATCACAGCAACACTTATAAGAATCATCTGGAAAACTGTCTTTGATCACAGCTCTCTTTTCAAGCCTCCTCAATACAACACGTTTCTCGTTACGCATGATTTATCTCAGCACAACTTTCGCCAAACGTCACCAAAATCACAAGAGAATCCGCCTCTGTCTGTGTGCTGCCTATGAATTTCATTACTCAATTAGGAATGACAACATTAGTGTTGGTTCATAACCTCTGGATTAGTAGATGGCCCTCATCCCAGGACGTTATGGTGACAACACAGTTCATCAGTGGCTTCTTCCACGTTTCTTGGGCGGATAGGAAAACATGGTTTTGACAGCAACAATGGAGTAGAGGATTTAATAACTTCCTTCTGCATTCTTATTGAGTTCAGCAATTCACATTCCTTTCTGACAAATTAAATAGCCAAATAACTGTGGAGGGTTGTACAGATGGCCAAAAACAATCATTTAATAGGACAGAATAATAACCATGTGCCAATACTTACAATAAAACAGACGTTTTCCTGGTAATTGCCTATTTTTTAGACATGCCACTCATTTTGTTCTAGGACAAAATACCTGTATTAACCTGTTATAACCTGGGGCCAATTACATAAAATTAGCCACTATGTAAATATCGTTTTAAGATCTAATTTGACCAATTAGTAGTTAACCAAAAGGTAATCAGTCTTTCTTCATTTTATGTATCTGACTCATTTTCTGTAAAAGTTAGGAGCAATCTTGATGAAAATATTGAGATGACTAACATTTAAGGCTAGCCTAAGCTGTATTCTGATGAAAACGAAATGTGATGCACGTACTGCCTCAGATGCGTTTGAAGCTTGATTTTGGTAATATGTTAACATAATGACACAAAAAATGTTTTTGACAATATATAAATCCACACAGGGTTAAACACAGGGTTCAATTTCCTTAAAAAATTGGGGTTTTGTAGATAGAAGGCTTCCACCCGACAGCGATGATAAGTTGGTAGATTTCACCAAAAAAGTATAAAGCTAGCTTTGTGGCATTACCAGAACAGTGCTGTTTGTTTGAGCATCCCAACCAGGGGGGTGTTCCCTAGTGATGGGGACGAGACGCCTATGCCGAGTCCAAGTCAAGACCGAGTCCGTTGGTTTTCAAATACAGTCAAGTCTGAGTCAAGACCGAGTCTTTGAAGGGTCAAGTCCGAGTCAAGACCGAGTCTTTGAAGAGTTGAGTCTGAGTCGAGACCGAGTCTGTTGGTTTTCAAATACACTCGTGTCCGAGTCAAGACCGAGTCTTTGAAGTGTCTAGTCTGTGTCAAGACAGAGTCTGTTGGTTTTCAAATACAGTTGAGTCCGAATCAAGACCGAGTTTATGAAGGGTCGAGTCCAAGTCAAGACCGAGTTTTGAAGGGTCGAGTCCGAGTCGAGACAGAATCCGTTGGTTTTCAAATACAGTCGAGTCTGAGTCAAGACTCGAGAACTTCATCACTAGTGTTCCCAATATACCTACGTAACTCGTTGCTTAAAAACCATAGTCGTTGAAGAACTCAACTAGCTAGTCACAACTGTTTCCTGTAACCATATTGCTGCAAATTGGTCATTCAACCATGTTAAGAATGTCACGCATGGAATAACTTCTTTAAGTGAATGTTTGAGATTGGATTAATACTAGAAGTTTTGCTATAAATTGGACATGGACATGGCATCTGAGGATTATTTCAAATGTTTGAAAAACCTCTTTGAAAACAGCATTTTTTTAAAAAATGTGGTGCTGCTAGTACCAAAGACATTACAGTATTTTTCCCAGAACATTAAAATGACTTTTGTTTGTAGTGTAATCATGTGTTGTCGTGTTGATTGACTGATTGACTTGAAAACAGTTGAATCTAATCAATTCAATGAAACACATTTGAACATTACCCAACGCATTATTTACAAGCAGTTTGTAGAGTGACCCGAGGTACAGTCACTCACTGAAAGTCCCTCAGGAGCTAAAGATGCAGTGGCGTTGTGAACAAACAATGTAGCTTCCGCTGAAGACAAAGGCACAGTTATATTCCCGAGGAAGGAGGTGGCAGGCATGAGGTTTCATTCGCCCCACCTTTAAGATGTACATTGCCCTGGGACAGATGCTAGATGTCAGGGTTATTACACCAACAATAGCTGTAGTAAGGGCGGGGGGGGAGAGAGACAAAGAAGAGAATAAGCAGCTAAGTCACAGCGATATTTCCTGTTCCTGTCAAAGGAATAAAGAGAGCTAAGGTGTCAGTGTCAATGTTTGCACTCACGGTTTAAGATTGTGGAGTTGATACAAAGTGTTGATGGGAAGGAAGGAAGTCGTCCGGTCTGTACTTGTAGGGGTCACTTTAGAAAAGGCCTATTTAACAAAGTTTGTCTGTATATGTTTTAACAAATACATCCATTTTTCTCATGTGATTTGCAGACTACTTTATATGGATTTCAAGTTCATCCAAGTAGCAACGCGCAATTGCGTGCATGTTTTGCGATCACTCCCACAGGGTAGGATGTGCACGCTCACATTGCAGAGATTCCTCCTGCGCCATGGAAATCTGCCGGACCCCTGTCCTGTCATCAACCCCCATTCTCTCCTGCCACAAAGGGGGCATTGTGTTCAGTCCCAGACCCGGGCAGACTGTCCTCAAACCAATCATGTTTGGCAAAGTGAGACTCGTTAGAACTGAAGGATTAACAGGAAGATGAGAGCTGGAGTTGCTGACAAGATGATGTGTACAGGAACTCCTTTAAAACCTTCAATGAGAAGCGGCCTGATATGTATGTAATATGGACATTATACTATAAAGCGTCTCAAAACAATTTCTCTTTAAATTGGCTTCCAGAAATGAACACTTTTATCAAAATCTACTTGATTAGAGTGCTTCAAGCATAACCTTTTACAAAGGAGACTTTAAAAAAATGTTAATTCAAAGTCTGTTTGTGTTTCATTAAAAAAAAACAGCAGCATACGAGTTTAAAATGACATGAGAGTGAATATAAATCATGTTTAAGGAGAACTACTTCTTCAAAGTTTCACAAGACTTGATATTGTAGAACTTCCACCAACAATTCAGCCACACACATTTTCATTTGTGGTTTAATTATAATAAACTGGTTTTATAAACCTGATTATTATAATTAATAAACCTGGTTTTAACAACTACACCACCAGTCAAACGTTTTAGATAGGTACGATTTTGAAAGGGATACTTCATCTCTGGAAAGATGAATGTGTCTTTAAAATGGGTCATTTAAATAGAAGAAGTGTGAAATTATTTTTGAATTTGGAGCTTTCTAGACTGAGAAAATGTGTTGTTGGCTTATGTGGATGAAAGACAACAACTCCCAGAATGCACTTGCTTCGCTGCTCTAGGAGGCCACGCCTACCGATAACAGACCGCAGTAGTTAAACAACAAGTCTAGACTACTAGCGTAGCGAGTCTCCGTGATGAGTCTGCCCGAAAATGTGTTTTGAGATCGCCCAAAATGTCCGAAATTCGGCTTTTGCGTTCTACAGTCGCCATTCACCATGTTTACTGTGGTGAGCAGGACGAGGGAGGGCCGCGGGAGAACGCCTGTGGCATGATTACCGATGAGCGGCACCTTTGAGACGCACCGGTCTCGTATCTCTCACGGAGGAGCGGGAATTTCTTAGCAATGTTAAAAAGCACATCAACCGATCGCTTGTTTAGCGTTCATGTAAACACAACATTCAGATTCACCAATCGCAATGAATTCAATTAGATTGAAACAAAAGCTGTACATGTAAACAATGAATGGCGACAGCAGAAAGCAAAAGCTGAATCCTGGACTTCGACAGACGGACATGTCCAGGAAAAAGAGGATGGCAACCTCTACTACTCATCTTTCTCCACAGAACAAGAGCCTGCTAGCTTAGCTTCCAAAAAAAGATGGCCGACACTATGTGTTCATTCTGTGAGT
>JAOTRC010000009.1:4556819-4566870 GCA_027497675.1 Cyprinella lutrensis | reverse complement strand
TTTTTTTGGAAATAGGCTCATTTTAACTCCCCAAGAGTTAAACAGTTGAGTTTCACCATTTACATTCAGACGATTTTCTGATATTTAGAAAAATATCAGTAACCAGACAGTATCTGGTCTCATTGACTTCCATATACTATGTAAGTCAATGAGACCAGAAACTGTCTGGTTACTGATATTCTTCTAAATATCAGAAAATTGCCTGAATGCATTCGAAAACGGTAAAACTCAACTGTTTAACTCGGGGGGAGTTGTAAAATGAGCCGATTTCCAAAAAAGTGGAGTATCCCTTTAAGGAAAGATTTGTTGAAATTCGTCATTTTGGCAACAATTCATACTCTGTGGTCACACGACTACCATGGATGGCAAGCGGGCAACAAACAGGTATTTTCAACGCAGAATCCTGTAGTTTCAGGTCTTTCTAGTAGCCATCAAGTCTGTTAGCGAGCTAGCATAACTATGGATAAGAATTAACTCCAAGGTAGTTAATTGTGTAAAGAAGGCAAGTTTCTTTTTTTTTGATAATTGAGCAGTATTAATTTCTCTGTAAATAATCTAGCTCTACTGTTCTCATTGAAAACCAAACATTTCACAAACCTCAAAACAACCAAACACACTTTTGTTGTTAGCAAAATACGACAGCTGTGTTTACACCGCCTTCGGCGAGAGCGTCAAAGTTCCCAGAAATCATTAATTTTTCAATGAATTTTGCCGCTCTCGAGGCGGCGGTGTTAGAGGCGTTGATTGACGAAACTACAGGTTTACTTAAAGACACGATTAATTACATTATCATACACTCATTGTATTCAAACAACTATTCAAACTTTGCTATTCTATAAATATAGGCCTATTAAGTTGCATTGTAATATGCCATAATGTATGAATTTTAGGGGTCATTTCTTCCGTGTAAAGGAATTTTTAGGGGTCATTTTCTCCAATTTCATCCCCCCTGGAATATCCATCCATTCCTTCTATTCTAGGAGACTCTTATAGGTGAATGTTGAAAAAATTCTGATTAATCATCTGCCCACTAAATTGGACATCATGCATCATATAACTATATTTAGCTAAAATGAATGCTATTACTGTGACTGTTGTACTTAAAAATAATTCATCTGCAATGATTTTTTTTTTTTGGGCTGTAAATTAATGTATTAGGTTCCATGTTACTTTCAATGTGTTACTTTACTCACTACATCAAAAAGTAATCTGATTACATTAAGCGTGTTTGCAATCCGTTACTCCCAACACTACTCATTTCAGGTGAGATTGAAGACACCCGATAACTAGTTTTTCCACAGTCTATAGACGCACTTTTCCACAGGTACGGTGCAAATGTATATTTTCGAACATGATCAGAATTATCAGATAATTAGGGTAAATCAACATAACCTGGCAGGCTGGACAGGAGCATGAGCATTTTCTACATTGTCTGAATTGGGTTTCCACAGAGTTGTTCAGTTAAAAACAAAAACTTAAATGGCCATCTGAAAATCTCTTTGAAAAATATGTGTAAAAAATAAGTTTAAAACTTGTTTTCATGCCCTAAGAGCAATAAATACAAATCCTGACTAAGCTTGTCACCTTTCATGCATGGAAGTGTTAAGATTGTCTGTTTGGCATCATATGACCATGAGCTATGTCTACATTATATTCTTGTTTGAAACACTGTTTTGTGTGTTTTGATTTACACCATACCTCCATAATTTGCACCCTGACTCTAGTGTAAGGTCCTCAAACAACAACAAGGTCTAACAAAGTACCGTAGAGTGGATTTTCCACCTCAATAGAAATTCTATCCATTTTATCTTTAGCCATTGTATATAAATTCAGCCGTACTATGACACGTTTGTTGCCACAAGAGGCAAAAGGAGCTTAGAGCACATTCATATCTTGGCTCTTTTCCTTGACCATACAAATGAGAGATTTCTCTACGTGAGAGGTAAAGACCAACGGCCAGAGAGATCTGAACCACAGCTGCCGTGGTTCGTGTGTCCACGGAGATCTCTCACTTTTGTTTTCACCGCGTGCTCCTGAACGCACACACATGCACCCTCGCCTTTATGAATTCACCAGATTCTCATCTCTCTGTTAAAGTCATCAATGTGTTGGACTGCAAATGAACCAAAGCACTTCTTTTGTCCTTCCACAGGAGACTCTCGGGCAACCACCTGAGACACATCCCTGGCCCCGTGCTCCAAGGACTCTACAACCTCAAAGTCCTGTGAGTAACGAAAGACAGAAAGAGTGAGAGCGTATTTGTTTCAGTTAATGCTTCTATGGAAAATAACATCCAGGGTGATTCATTCTGAAAAGGACTTGTAGCAGTGTCATTCACTGCAAAATTAGAAACAGAACCGCTGACAGGTGATGATTCAGGTTTTGCTCAGTGGTGAATGGTTAGTTAGCTGTTCCTCATGCCTGGGTGTTTGTTGATGTTCTATTGACAGATTGTAATTTTATTGACTGAATTGAAACCAGTTGATGGAGTAGAAAAGGACAGACAAAGGCCAGGCATGAAACATATTCACGCCACCATACATCTCAGAATTTCCACACAGAATTCCATGCACATATCCGTGCTGTCCTTAAAGGGTTAGTTCACCAAAAAATGAAAATTAAGTCATTAATTACTCACCCCCATTCTGTACCAACCCCGTAAGACCTTCGTTCATCTTCGGAAGACAAATGGAGATATTTTTGATTAAATTTGAGAGGTAGATCACTGCTACATAGGCTGCCTAAGGGATCGAAACTTGCCGGCCCAGAAAGTCAATGAAGAAAATGTTTAAATATTCCATGTGACTACAGTGGCTGAACTATAAGCTTATCAAGCAACGAGAATACTTTATTTATTTACTTTATTCGACTAATTTCTTCCTTGTAGGCCTGAGATGAGGGTTCAAGAGATTTCCACGACGCATGCGCGAGAACTGAACTGAAGTAGTTGAAGTAGATCACAATTCTCGCGCATGCGAGAGAATTCAGGCCTACAAGGAAGAAAAGGAATAGTCGAATAAAGTCGTTATTTTTGTTTGTTTGTTTGTTTTTGCACAAAAAGTATTCTCGATGGATAAACTTATACTTGAGCCATTGTAGTCACATGGAATATTTAAACATTTTCTTCATTGACTCTCTAGGCCGTCAAGTTTCATTCCCTTAGGAGCCTATGTAGCAGTGATCCACCTCTCAAATTTAATCAACAATATCTTCATTTTTGTTCCGAAGACGAAGTAAGACCTTGCGGGGTCGGTACAGCATGGGATTGAGTAATTAATGACTTAATTTTCATTTTTGGGTGAACTAACCCTTTAAAACTTCAGTAAATTTGCCATAATTTGTCATTCAGCAATTCAACACATTTTTATACTTTTTAGATTGCATATCTCAAGAAAATTGCCCTGCCACATCAAATCCTTTCATTACCCCATAAAGTGGAATACAAACTTTGTGTGCCAATAAATTTTCAGTAATTTTCCATTATTAAAAAAAAAAAAAAAAAAAATCTTTAACCATTACTAGAGTTCCATTTTAGTCCATTTAGTATGAGAACATTAGTTCAGTTAAAAATATATTTTGGTTTCACTTCATCTGGATGGTCCCTTTAACGCATTCTGTTGACTATAAGTAATGTTGCACCTACATTGTCTACGAACTCTCATTAAAGTGTTAGTAGAGTATTAGTAGACTGGTAGGGTTAGAGTAAGAATAAGTTGACATGTAGTTGCATAGTTACTTATAGTCAGTATAGTGTCTGGACCATCACAATAAAGAGATAGCAGATATTAAGCAGAGAGTCTACTAATAATCTAATGAGAGTTAGTTGACATGTAGTTGCAAAGGTCAGGAATTGTCCATTATTAAAAAAATGTTTTCTTTAACCATTACTAGAGTTTCATTTTAGTCCATTTGGTATGAGATCATTAGTATTTGAATGCCCTTTCCACCATTTTCGAAGAAAACAACAAGATAATGTCTGTCATTGTCGGGTATCATATTTCTGTGGTCAGTGTAGACAAAAAAGGATTGGGTTGGGTATTACAATACTTACAAATTTTTCTCTGTTTGCTTTCTGTGCTCCATTGTGCTTCGTACTATCCTATTCAACAACCAAACTTGTCTTAGGCACGAGTACCTGACCTGATGTTTTCGAACTAATGTTCTGCTTTCAATGAGCTAGTCAGAATCACGTGTACATTTGAAAACATATTACCTAAAACTTCAAGATAAACATGGCGAGAATGTCACATCAAGAACAATTGGTGAAAATATGACATATAGCCACACAAAACTGAAAGTTCAGGGGGGGATGAATACGCACTTTGTGGCATTTGAATGACTAAATAATAGAGGCTTGTTCACAATGTCATATCAAGACTGCTGGACATTTTAAGTCTAGATTCACAATGGCTATGGTGGCACCATGATTTCCTTGATAAGGACATCCTGCCCACAAAGGACTATTTATTCCTCCAAACACTGGCTGTGTGGTCAAATGTCAGGAGTTTCATTTGATTGGACATGATAAAGCTGTCTGCCTTGTAATTAAAGCTCAGCGTCTGTGGCCTCATGCTCTCACTTTGGAATAATTTCCTTTGTTCAAAGAGCTTGGTGTCATTGTTCTACCACTTCCTGTTTCTTTCGTTCTTTTATTCGACGAGTCCTGTGAGCATGACCTCAGTGGCCCACCCAGGCAGTTTCTCCCCCTCGTTCTGGTTCGCCTTGTTCAGTCTCTCTGCCCCTCCCATGTTCTGGTTTTGTCCACTGAAAAGTGCACCACTCAGTACCTGAAATCATATCTCTTGACTGATTGATTGAGTGACAGGTTACCTCATCAGCAGTAAGCTGGAAAACTCTTGTGCCCAGGAGCCACACTGTCATTCTCAATTGGAAATTGTCTCTAGAGTCTGTTTTTTGACAAGCCGTACCATTTAATATATATTCCACGCAGCAAATTTCATGATTTGGAACTAGTGGAACTAGTGGTGATTTCCTCAATACAAATAGAAGGCAACCGAATGCCACTTAGAAAACACTAGATTTCATTCTTGAATGTATTAATATCACATTTAGTGTTTTAAAAAAGAGCAGATGGAATTACCTGTCTAATTTTCTTCTATGGTATCTTTGCAGGATGTTGCAGAATAACCAGTTAGAGAGATTGCCCAGTGAAGACCCATGGGAATTGCCCAATTTGCTGTCTCTGTAAGTACCACATCCTTCAAGTGATCAAAAGCAAACTTGGGCTGTAAGAGATTTACATGGAACAATGGTGTAAAGCAACATTGGATAGGTTCACATGCCAAGTGTAGACCTCCTGGTTGTGACCACAGCTTCACGCCTAACAGCTGGAATAAAACAGATTCAATTGATTCAAAGACTGGTCTCATGTGTAATGTTATTCTGCTTAGAAGATGCTCCCCGTCATAAGTGGAAGTGGAGTTGTTCGTCCAGAAAACATGATGAATAATTATGCATCAAATATTACATCATAAGCACAGCACGAGTAACAAAATGAATGATTTAGCGCCCCTCTATCAGATAAAGTCTCTAGCAGTAAGGTTATTTGGTCTACACTGCAATCTAGCCATGAGGTAACTCTTGGCATTTCTCTCTAATAGAGTTGATGCAGGAAAGCCCAGTTATTTATATGCCTATTAGGACCATTAGGCCCTTCATTAAAGAACTCCCCACCAGGGAGGATCAAGTTTGCAATTTAGGACACACATGGAAGCGGTAAAACAGGTGTTTTACTTTGGCTGTGCACTAGTGAGACGCATAGATTTTTGGTAATAGATTTCCTTCTATTTTGGATTTTCATTTGCAAACAATGCTATGCAGTTGTTCACAAGGTTCAAGCTATTTCTTGATTTTAAATTAATACAATTTCAAAATGAATTTAGTGCATCTGGTTTATACTTTCTCTATAAGAGCTATTACCTTAATGCTAATTCACAACGGAGACAAATATGATATTCCAGAGTTCAGTGTTTTTGAGGAAGACAAAACGTGACTATGTCACATTTAATATCAGAACGGTGAAAAGGAGGGACCTTTACAGGGCCTGTTGGCGCATCTGGAACCCATGAGGAAACCGCTAGACACTGCACACTGGCTCCTGAGCAAGCGCTGGGAGATTCAATGAGCTGTGAAGAGCCCAATTTTCCATCAGTTACTCTTCCCTTAGGTCCAAAGTTTTCCTCCTAATCGGAATCACGCCCCCTATTCCTAACTGGTTCCCCATGAAAAGGTCAGAATCTAAATATTTTCTGGGATTTTGTCTGGCCTCGTCCATCTGCTCGACTCACATCCACTTCACGACTCCTTTCAATTATTCCAGTTTCCCAATGCCAGTCAGCATCCCGGTGCGGAGCCGCATGCACACCCACTTTTTCCAAATGAATAATTCCATGTAAATATCCATGCGCTCATTTCCTTCTACCTTTGCAAGGATGTTTTCATTAGAGTCATGGCGTACAAATTTAATTCCTTTGCCACCAACAGAGCTTTTTTTCCGCATGGAAGACGTGCCTGGTTCCAGAAGAGGCTCCAGACGTGCATAGACTGTGTCCAGGCCCTCCCTGTAGTGAGACAGAGCTCTGGCATTCGTCCAGCCAACTTACGCTCACTTTCAATCCCCCATAACAAAGAATATGCAGTGATTCAGCTAGGTGCTCTATCCTGAGTTCCCACAAGAGTAGAAAGGCATTTAGTTCTCAACAAACATGTAATTTAGGGTAATGATAAGATGGGGATCGGTTAACCACTGGGGGGGCTATAAGGTTTGAAGTCCACTGGCGCCCGATGTAGACAGAGGGAAGATGAGTTGGGGCAGGAGAGAGGATTGGTGATGAAACTCATCTTTGTTTCTTTACTAGAGTCTATGCTTGCTACACTCAGCACAGAGCATCCTTTGATGCTCTGTCAAGACCATCCTTCCAGGGTTTAGTCTTTGAAAGAAAGATCTGATAAAGATGCAACAATAAAACTTACCTTCCTTAAATCAGAGGCAATGCAACACCTCTTGATCCCGTGTTGGTTACCAATGAGATTCCACACAAAATAGATGACTAAAGCAATGTTTACATGTATCATTTCAAGTCTTAAACCTATCAAGCCAGATGACTGAGATGTCATCAGCCAGATATTGGTGTTTAGTCTGAATCACTGCTGCCAAGCAGGATTGCATAGCATGGAGAACGTAGTCTCAGAATATTGGGGGTGTTCTTCAAGCCAAATAGCATTGCACTTTGAGATCAAGTTCCTCCACTATTGATGCTCATCGTGCATTACCTTGAGGTGAAGGACTCGAGGGTTGAAGAGGCCAGAGGGGAGGTGAGGAGAGGCCAGTGCAAATGAATGTGTGTGAAAGGTCATGGGGAAAAATGCAGAGGAAGTGCTTGCGGCTAACTCCACGTGCTCTGCTGCTATCATACATCACGATTCGCTGATCGCTGAGGTTCAACACCCCCCGACACCCCCATCCAATGAATCCACGGGGCAACATTTATTAGATCAAAGACTTAACTTGTTGACACAGGGAGGACATTCATCTTGGTTGTGAAGATGTCAAGGTTTGTGAACAACAGCCTTGCAATGAAACTGGGGGAGTTTCACTCAGTTCTTCGATTTGTGAAAGAATCCAAATGTCTGAACTTTCAATTATCTCCAGCAACCTCTTGATTTGTTTTCACAGCTTTTGTCTTTAGCTTAGTTTCTTTGTTTTATTTCCAAAAACCAGGGAGAAAAACTGTTAATTCAATAGTGACTTAAAGCCTTCCAGTCAGTATGGAGGAACAATTGCTTGGTGGCTTAAACCAAATCAGCTCACCATGCCACAAAGCCATCAAATTATCAATCGGTGCTTTATTACACCATATGAGCGCAAGCGAAATGAAAGAGGAATGGGCAATTTACAAAATGCCTTCATGTGGTTGGCTCGAGAGTGGAATCTTTGCCTCGGCAGCCCTTGTACGCCTGGTTTGTGATTGCACAACTTTTCTTTGTATCCTCTGAAACACACTTGCTGTGATTTAGCACCCTTTCTTCAAAAGCTTTAAATTGAAAAAGTGTGACAATCCACAAAGAAAAGCACTCCACCTGCTTCTTTATCAAACGTTTAGAGCAGCAATAGTGTCAAAACTCTCGATAAACAAGTCCATGCTGGAGTTACTACAGGGGCGATGGGGTGCTAAAGTGCTTAGATAGTGGTGCCAATGCTTACACCAGAATAACAAAAGATTGAAACAAAGAGGCAACAAAATTATCCTTTAATTATGATATTGTCAAAGCAGAAATGTTGTGACCGCAGACCACAGCATGGTATCTCTTTCTATTTAGCCACAATTTATGGCTCCTTTGTTCATCTGTTTTGATATACCTCTGCAAGGCTTGGCAGTTTAATGAATTAAATGAAAGAGGTAGATTCCATGACACCACGATGTTACCACTGACTGGGTCACAAAAACTGGGCTGGAGTCATGCCAGGTCAGGCCTCATTATCAAAAAAGTCTACAGTTAGTGAAAGACCATATTATAGGCAAGATTTACTAGCAACTTGCACCAGTGCACACCCTCCATCGGCATTCAAAATTTACTGTCAGGATTTACTAAAGACATGCAGTGAACATTTAGTGCTGAAAAGGTGTGGACAGTGTTACATTGCATGAGATTTTGTAGGAGTTTCCCTTTGGGACACAGAATTTCATGGGAGGAGAGTATTTAGAAGAATCACAGTGATTTACTAAGGTTTGTACTTGTCAATTTATAGGTATTTGCGCCATTATTTACCGCAAAAAAATGCCGCCAGATGCTAATTTACGCTGCTCTTGGTAGATTGCACTGGTCGTTATGGAAATGATCTGACTCCGTCTGTGTTCTTTCATTTGTGTGTCGCCAGTAGATCACGCGCAGAACTTTCCCCTCCCATCACGCTTTTTTGAAATTGCGCTCTAGTGCTAAATTACCCTTTTAACTATGTCTGGCCCTAAGTATATTTTTATGGAAGGTGAGTCGCGCATAGTGTCTTGCTTACACAGGTTCAGAAACGTCCTTCGGTGATTCATCTTTAGGGAAAGGTATATAACACCAGTCCCGTAAAGCCTAATGGCTTTCATCTCTTAATTCTTGCCAATGTAATTGCTCATATTAACTAATGTCTGCTGTTGATTTGACATGAAATAAATGCCTACTTTTTTGGTGAAAGTTTAACCACCTAGTGACTGTTAAACATGACTGACTGGATTACAATTTCTGCATCCTCATAACCTTTGTACAGGAATAAACATCTGCTTGTGTTCATTCAAATAAAAACAGGCGTCTGGATGCCAACCTGATTATGGAGGTGCCAGCAAGGACCCTCTTGGGTATGCGGTCACTGAGGCACTTGTGGCTTGATGACAATGCCCTGACAGAGATCCCAATAAGCGCCCTCAATGACCTCTCTTCACTCCAGGCTATGACCCTTGCCCTAAACCGCATCACCCACATCCCTGACTATGCCTTCAGGAACCTCTCCAACCTAGTTGTCCTGTACGTATCTACTTCCACAAAAAATATATATATTGATGTATTCCTGTATCTTACCCCAATATATCCAATCTCTACAATCAGAGAAAATTGTTAAATGTCAAAATGGCTTAGAAATGCCCTTGATTCTGAGTACATCACACTAACCATTGTGCATGTATTGGTGTGAGGGATGGAAACCAGGAAAGCAAAGGAAGTTTGAACACATGCCTTGGTTTGATAGGACACCACAATAATCTTATGCCTGGTTCAGATTACACGTTTTTTTTTTGTTTGTTTTTTTTGTCTGTTACGATAGTCACTGTGTCAGATTTCGCGATTTTGGCTCCTAAAATCTTGTCGTGTCCTGGACAAGACACGTCAGACTACAGACTTACAGACTTACTTCCTGACCAGTCATCGCATGCCGTGTTTAGCGCGCGATGTCATCGAGAAGGCGAAACTTGTAGCGAGTGAGTTCCTGGATTGCTCGGCATTGCCTTTTCAGCGTGAGAAATACACGGTGTGGCGTGTGAGTGTGTGA
>JAOTRC010000009.1:4546297-4556719 GCA_027497675.1 Cyprinella lutrensis | reverse complement strand
CCCCTTAAACGTCGCTAGATGGCGATCCCGGGCCGTCATACAACTGACGCTTTACCTTTAACGTCAGTTAGGTGACGAGTTAGGTTTAGGGTTAGGTTTAGGTCTGGGGAAGAGTTAGGATCCCATAACCTCATCTAACCGCCGTTTAAGGGGGCCCTAAAAAGGCAAATGTTGACGTATGGTCAAAACACGTCCCAAGACGTCAGTTATATGACGTCTTGGGATGAGACTGCGCTGACAGAACCATCATACTAGAAACTTCTGTTCACAAACACAGTGTTTACCTCACCTGAAACCCCCCACACTGTCCGTTCTCAAAGTCAATTCGTGCCCTAACTCCAACAGTCAAGAAGATTGATTCACAAAATGAAGACGCCCTCAAGCTAAACCTCGAGAGCCCCCATCTATCCTGAGACCAAGCTGGACTTACTCAGTTTTTCACCTGTGAACTATGTTCATCACTCCTCAAAGTCATCAATCCCAGACAATCGTGGAGACATTTCATTAGAGTCCAGGAGATGGTTAGAAAGAGTTGAGTAGAGTTGAGAGAGTTGTCCTGGCAAACTCTTGTTTAAGCCCCGAACCTTACGTGTTAGAAATAGCAATGGCATGCGTTCAGATGTGTGTCGTCCGTAGTTGTCCAACTACACCCTTCCCGTTGTTTAACCTGTCCCACCCTTTCTTGTCCCCCTCCCTCCCTGAATTGTTCTTCATTCTCTACCCCTAAAATGCTCAAGTGGTTTCCAAGGGAGACACAGGGGCCCTCAGTGTCCTCTTAATAACCACCACGCACCTCAGAGACACAAGCACACGGCCCCAAAACCCTCCACGTCTGCATCCCCGATTCCAGCTTCCCACCCTCTGTCCGAGTTGCAAGACACCGAGCAAACCCCTTGTGCCACCCAACACTTTACGCATGTCTTTTGTGATGTGTGTTCACCGGAGGGCTGATGGCGGTAGAAGGAGAACAGTCTTATAACATATGATGCTATCTCTGACTGTTTTCTAAACTAGGTGTCAATTCACAACAGGCTTCAGACGTACCAGCTCAACGCGGCACCGTCGAGCCCTGAGAGCGCCGCCCTTCTCAACCACCAGAGGGAGCTCTTCCAGCAGCCTCCATTGCAGCACGCCAGCCCCACAACCTCGCACTCCTACCAGCCCGTGGCACTGACCGAGATACGACCAGACACGCTCATCCAGTGCCAGCAAATCGTCAAGGTCATCGTCTTGGACAAAGGCGGCCACGGCCGCATGGAGGCGTTCCTCAGCCAGAGCCCCACTCATCACCAGCTCATCCAGTCTGTGCTCTCCACACCAGTGCGTTCGCCCGACGGCGGAGGCAACCAGGGGGGGAACGACGGCTCACAGCCTCCATTGCCTCCACCACCACCGCCGTATAACCACCCTCACCAGTATATACCCCCAGATCCCCGCCTCGCACTGCAGAGGACCCCAAGTGGCTCTCGTAGCCTGATGTAGAGTAAAAACCAACAAAACTGCAGGCGCACTTTTACAGTATTTATCTACATATGTATATACATGAAAGAAATATAATAAAAAAGGTATCTATATACATCTATTTAAAGTAACAGACATGAAGACTTTCTTGACTTTGCAGATACGTGAAAACAACTAATAAGGAAATACGATTTACGTAATCGCGGTGTATTTTGAAACGTTATGTAGTTTTAACAAATTTCTTAACGGTTTTTCGTCTTTCTGGACACTCGTTGAGATTATATTGCTGAGTACATGTCCTTGACGGGATTTCTCTGGTGCATTTTGTTATAGACAAAATGATTTCACGAAGAAAAAAAAAAGTGAGACCCGAATTCCACTGACACTTGCTTTTGTGTGGGAGCTGGTTTTAAGTGTAAAATCACCATTTTGGCTTTTATTATCCTATGATGTCTATTTAGTGTGTATGTGTGTGTATGCTTTTGACTGGAAAATGACGTACGTGCCAAAACGAGGACACCCTCCACCGTGGACTTTTTGCACTCTTAGGGCTAGAGTAAACATTTGTGCTTATATCGATCATTTAGATTCCCTACAGGTATACAAACATTTGAAACAAAATATATATATATATATATACATTTAAGCATTACCATTTCCCACAAACTGTTTCTTCCCCCACTTACGTGGCTGATGTTGTATCCCTGTGAAATGTGATTTACTTCCTTATCACCACGTCTTTGAAAATGTCTTTTATGTCACTTATTTTAACTGATATATGTGTGTAAATTAAGAATGTAGAAAGAAATAAGGCTCTTTCACATGACTTGTAGTGTTGTTCCCAAGTGTGTTGGCGCTTGGGTCAAACGTTGGAACATGAAGGGTTAGTTCATCCAAAAATGAGGCAAAAGTAATTACTCACCCTCATGTTGTTCCAACCCCCTCTTTTAAATCTGAGAGCTGGATCACTCCTCCATAGGCTTCTCTGTTGAAAATACAATGTTTAAAGGAGTTCACTTTTTTTTTTTTGATTATATTGTTGATAATTTACTCAGCCCCATGTCATCCAAGATGTCTATGTTCTTCAGTCGAAAAGAAATTACGGTTTTTGATGAAAACATTCCAGGATTTTCTCCATATATGGACTTCAATTGGAACCAAATGGTTCAAGGTCTAATAGACAGTTTCATTGCAGCTTCAAAGGGCTTTAAATGACACCAGATGATGAATAAGGGTCTCATCAAGTGAAACAACCGGTCATTTAAAAAATAAATAAAACAAGTTTTATAAGTACAAATGCTCACCTTGCTCTGTTCTTTGATGAGTGTTTGTGACTCTCCAGTTCAAACTCGTTTATCAAATTGAACAAATCTTTTCCCAAGTCTACTCGTTCATTTCGTTTGTTGAATGAACCAAATGACACGAAAAAAAGATTTGTTTATTTTGATTTCGAGTTCGAAGAGGAGAGTCATGAACGTGCATCACAGAACAGAGCAAGGCGACCATTTGAGATTATAAAACTTAAACTTTGTTTTTTTAATAAAATGAGTCATGACTCGAAGGGTCCTAGATAAGTTTTCGTTTTATTTCCCAATGAAGTCCAGTATATGGAGAAAATCCTGGAACGTTTTCATCAAAAACCTTAATTTCTTTTCGAGCGAAGATAGGAACGAAATCGACATCTTGGATGACATGGGGGTGAGTAAATTATCAGCAAAAGGTTTTTTTCAAAGCAAACTACTCCTTTAAAATAGTCCAAGTGACTACAGTGGCTCAACCATAAGTTTGTCAAGCGACGAAAATACTTTTTCTGCGAAAAAACAACAACAACAAAAACTAACGTTTTTATTCAACTCTTCATTTTCTGCTTTGTGGGCCACGTAGTGTAACAGTACAGCGTTTCAGGGTTGTACGTCGGAACGTAGGCTCACTATTGGCCGACGCTGATCATGTTTGTGATGCGTGTGATTCTGGCCAATAGTGAGCCTACAGTACGTTCTGACGTACAACCCAGAAGCGCCACGTGTTACACTACACGAACTCATTTTCTGCTGATCTTTTGAAACGTAATACAATTAATTAGCATGACGTATCATCACGTGAAAAAAATTAAAACAAGATTAGATCAGTAAAAACATGTTTTCAATATTCAAGGGAAATTCGCTAATGAATTGCGCCCACCTGTAGCAACATTAATTAGCATGTTTTTGTTTTAGCACTTAATTTGCAAATCTTGGCACAAACATTGCCAAAAATCATATTAAATACATTATTTTGTCACATTCCCAGCGGATTACCACAATCTGGCATGCTTTACAAGGTGAACTGGAGACGCATAAATGGCCATGTATGATACTCTTCTCCATTGTTTGATCATCATTTGATGCATTATAGCTGCCCTGACAGCAACATAGTGTCGGCACATCTGGATTCCACTCTTACCTTACGCCTGGTTCAGATTACACAATTTTTTTTTTGGTCTGTTACGATAGTCACTGTGTCAGATTACGCGATTTTGGCTCCTAAAATCTTGTCGCGTCGAGGACGACACATGTCAGACTACCCGTTACTTCCTGACCAGTCATTGCATGCCGTGTTTAACGGCGCGCGTGTTGTCATTGAGAAGGTGAAACTCGTAGCGAGTGACTTCCTGGATTGCTCGGCATTGCCTTTTCAGCGTGAGAAATACACGGTGTGGCGTGTGAGTGTGTGAACTGGTTGAAATATGTGTGTCTCACGGCCATTGCGTGAGACTTGAGAACCCTGCTCGAAGAGGATAGTATGGGCTGTCAATCCTCCAAAGAGAACTTGAGGTAAAATTTTGTTTTCTTATATATTTTTACTTCTAGATTTAACGTTAGCACCATCAACTCTCTTTCGTTTTGTCTTTTTTGAAAGTGGTATACGGAAAAGCTTATGCTCCTATTGGTCAACTTCATTTATGTGACGAAACCGTCGTGGACATCCGTTAAAAAAAATTAAACAAGCTAGTCTTTTTGTGGTGAAGCATCGCAGCACGACGTAGGTTGTCGCCCACTATGACACACTATACGAGATGATACGATCGAATCTTGTGTCCCGGCGGCCGTTGTCGTTTACGAATTCCCACGTCAAAGGGATCGTGCCAAAATCGGGCTAAAATCGTGTAATCTGAACCAGGCATTAAACTCTTTCAATTGCAAAGCAGTGAAATGATAGTTTGGTTTAAGTTTATATATCATCCGCCACGTTCACATTTATTTGAAGCAATGTGCACAGCCTAACAGGTGTCATTCCTGAGGTTTGTTTCTATGTTTACCATAACGCTAATTAATGATTTCATTTTTAGGCATCTTCATAACAACATGATCCGGACCCTCGGACAGAACTGCTTTGAGGGACTGCACAGCCTCGAGACTCTGTGAGTAAGATCGTCCCTTCAGGAAAGATTAAAAACATGAAAGCATTTCCTGTTTTTAATCCAAACAGACCCTGATCTGTTATTTGATTTTGGCATCCTTGTGTTATCATTATGTGGCTATAAATATGAATCAAAATGACTAGCAAACTAGCCTGACTCTACTTACTGTGTGTTCAGTGGTTCAGCTTTGTATGAACTATAAACATACCATTCTTTACACAATACTTGGGCTGTTGAGATACGAACATGTTAATTGCAGTACCTTGTTTTTAAGAAACACTCGTACCTCTTATTAAAATCGAAGAATTTATGGCAGGCTTTCAATTTCTATAATAGAAGCAGCAATGATTCCCTGACAATGACTTCAGTGTTGGATGATGTTGTTACTGCTCGATACGAAAGTACTCATACGTCTAAGAAGTGTGCAAACTATATTTTGATTTTAAGGGGGCCCTTTGTGGTTATAAAGCTGATGTCCCTAGTGGCATATGCTGGTATTACAGGCGACAAATTTGCTTTATTGTGTGCTTCCCTTTCCATTTTAGCTTCATATATTCAGAAATACAGCAAATAAGGTAATTGAAATGAGTGGGAAATGTCATGGGAAATAATTTCTTTCATAATGTGAATTTTTATGTGTTCTATCACTACACCCATGCAGTTATATTGAACTATTCAGGCAACGTCGATAGCATGACCCATGTTTGAGGTGGTTGAAATGATGTTACACTGGATTAAGTTTTAATTGACAGTCATAATACAATTCATACAAATATATAAGAATAAATAAATTAATAAACAATCATTTTATGGCTACTGGCTACAATTTCCATAAATCCCACCTGGATATAGCACACATTCTCTAACAGATTCAAGCTATATAACTTATTATACATTACCAAACATGGTAGATTGAAATCAAATGTTAAATAGGCCCAATAAAGGCATGAGAAATGCTTTTAAAATCCATGAGAAATGTTGAAAGGGGCCTATGAACCAAAGCCAACACATATTTGTAATGTAATGTATGAAAGACTTTACATAGACCCTATGAAAGTTTGGCTTTAAAGGATTACACATATGCTAAAGTCATGGTGGTCTCCAGGATACCGAGAGGTTCACACCTGCTTTTTAACAGCCTGCTGAAGTGCTAAAGATGACGTTTTCCTCTTTACAAGAAGATTTCAGCCTTGAGAATTGCACACACTGAACTGAACACTTCATTTGAGAGCAATCACAGAGGAACCGTGCGCTGAAACTCTCCCTTGAAAGTTCTGCGGCTTGATAAATTTGCCGTTTGGAAGGAGATTTGATTTTAAGGAGAAAATATTTATTGCACTAGACTTAAGCACTTGGAAATGACAAAAATGATAAAAACGTTAATATTATTAAAGGCCAGGGTGAATCAGTTATGATACTAGGGCAGTGTTTCTCAATCAGGATAGATACAGTGGATATCCATCTAGTATCCATCTATACTGTATATATATATAAACAGTTTGGAATGTGTCTGTAGTGGATAAAATTACAAGTTTTGAAACTTGTATACACTACAATTAAAATGGCATAGTAGTAAACAAATAAAAAGTCTCAGAAACCATAATATGTAGTCATATTGCATACTGAATTACATTTTAATCATCGCTCCAATGATGGCTAAGCAAGAAACTAATCTTCCTGAGGCAAATATTCTTATATGTAACATGACACACTGTAAGAAATCACGCCAGCTGCCTCCGTTCAGTTGCACATGTGTGTTTGGAAAGTGCTGAGCTTCCTGAAACAACGGAGGGAAACATATTAGCCATCTTTAAAGGGTCTCGGACATCTTTTTGGGGGATGATGTGCATCTTTTTATTGATGCTGCTGTAATCCCCATCACTATAATTATCTCTGAAAATGCATTCATAATCATCAGACTTAGTGGCCACCACTGTGTTGTTTTGTTATGATGCCTGATGATTTAGCTTTCAAACAGACTTCTGCGTGGTTTGACGAATTGTAAATCAAGGTAACTGACAGCTCCCGTTCTAAACAATGAGGTCTTCCCAGGAAATGAAAGGCATTCCTCTTCTCTGCCATATCAAAGTAATGTCTCCAAACAAGACTGACGGATGATCTAAACAAAACCAGGATGTAGACATGGCAGAGCCACGCGGCACGGCTCGCCCACAGCACTGTTCCCAGTCTGTCCATATGCAGCCCATTTTATAGGCCGAAAAAGCAAGGGAATTTTCATGCAATGACTTAAACCCTTCATGACTCACTAGAAGTGAGAGAACTGATGAATAAAAAAAGATTCACATTCAAATAAATCTAATTTGCTCATGCACTGGTTTTGCAGTCCTTTTGATTCTCTTGTTTAGTATATTTGTTATACAATGTTCTTTTTGGGTCCCACTTTATATTAAATGGCTTTAAGTACTATGTACTTACATTGAAATTAATAATTTGATAAATTGACTTATTGAGTACATACATGTTTTTTTATATTTTACTTATATTTAAAAAAATACCAGTAAATTTGTACATTTGTAATTACACCGTTGACCCTGCCCTTAAGGCCCGTACACACTGGTATGAATATCAGCGCACGTTATTCGTCATCGTTTTGCAACGCGTTTTTTGTGTTCACAACGAATGAGCCGAGTGAACATGCAAATTCATTCCTGACATTAGATGGCGCCAATTTGCTCTGCAATACCACTCCATTTCAGTTTTCCTTTATCAAGACGTTTTTAGTCCCTGTCGCGTTTGTCATGTAGTTCTTTAAGTTCTATCACCAACGAGAACAGCAGCTCTACATTCATCTTGTCTTGCATCTTCCTCGTCTTATTTCTTCCTGGCAGTGTAGACGACGACACTACTTGGCGTAGATCTTCTTCTCCGTTACATGTGTGCTCGGCAAGACCGTTTTGTGTTTGAGCGCCCACAAGTTATGTTTTACTGTAACTTCAGAAGCTCCAAACACGTGAGCAAAAGCGCCAATCTCATTGGTCAGATAGTTTTTGACGCAGCGCTTCAAACTAAAAACACAAACCCAAGGCGTTTTTTTTTTTTAAATGGCACTTTTACGCATTGTGTTTTACGCGTCAGTGTGCACACTCAAATTGGCGCCCTTTGTTTAGTCACGAGGCGTTAAACGTTGGTGAATATTGCTTGCGTAATTCGTCCCAGTGTGAACAGGCCTTTACTAGGGTTGGGTATCGAGAATTGAGTATCGATTGGAACCGGGACTAACTTTTCATTTTTCCCGGAGTCGTTCAAAAGTTAAAATTTCGATTCCTAGTTTCGATATTCACAGTCCGCCGAGCGGAAGAAGAAACCGCTGAACAACACCAACGAAGAAGCGTCTACCGGAAGTGTTGGCATAACTGCGCGAATCGAACTTGAGTAGCTTACGTCGGCGGTCCAAAAAGTGTGGCTTCACATTTGTAAAAATAACGAAATCTCGGCAAAATGCAAAATTTGTGACAAAAGGAGTATTTGTGACGGAAGGAGTATTTCCTTTAGAAAGGATTATTTCCTTCAGAAAGACCGTTGGTTAGCTAAACTTTTTTGACCCTGGCTCTTAAAAGAATCGGAATCAAGAATCGTTAGGAACCGGAATCGAAACAAGGAATCGGAATCGGAATCGGATTCAGAATCGTTCAAATTCAAAAGATACCCAACCCTATTAACAACCCACTTTTACAAATCTTACTGACCCCAAATGGTAATGCATATACAAATTGTATTGAAAAGTATGGTAACTTATAATTAATTATAATAACATTTAAATTTTTGGGCAGCGCTGGATTGGATAAAATAGCGAATGCTTGACATTTTCCAGTTTTGCTCTCATGAACTCTACTTGTTTCCTCTGTCTTAAAATGATCTCAAAATAATCTAATAATGCAGCATACTGGTATATAATAATCATAACCATGAGGGAATATTTTGTTTCTTCTTCAGTGCTGTAAATACAAAATCCATCACAGAGATTTATTCAGCTTTGATTTATAGATGCCTCACAGAGATAGATAATCGCACCTGTCTGTTTCAGCAGTGTTGCTCATGGCTATCGGGCATCAAATCCATATTATATTTAGCAATTCACTAGACCAGTGTTTCTCACCACTTCTCTGCATGAATTTTCTCAAAACTAATCATCAACTTATCCACCCATCACTGTCTGTGGAAAATGCAGTGTTATATTCATGTGTTTCCTTGCCATGTGCGTTTTGTATTTAGTAATGACAATCTGAATTATAGAAAGAAAATCCTTTCTTCCATTATAAGAGAAAAGATTGATAGGCTCGGTGTCGAATGGATTTGTCTTGTGATTAAATGATCAAATTTGCTGAACAAGTAGGGTTTGAAAGAGTCGAAGCGCCGATAATTTTAGATAACTACAGCTGAATGTTCTCAGAAGAGGGAAAAAAGTCATGTTTACTGCATGCTGTGAAGCTGCTGGACTTTACTTTACTTTACTTTTCTGAGGAAATGCATGTAATTTGAGTTCCTGCTGTGATTTTTAAGACCTATGAGGGTGAAAGTGTTCTGGGAAATAAATTTCCCCACAATCCAGTGGGAGAAATCAGTCGAAGAGCGACCTAACAATTACTAGTTGCTATCAGACAGGTTAAAATTACCTATGTGTATTATCCACTCAAATGTACCAACAATTAGGCTAAAAAGAGAAAACCTCAGTTTTCGGCTCTTGATGTCGAGTCTTTCTCCTTGAGTGGACTTCTGAATACTTTGACGGCTGAGTTGAGGCAGAGGGAGAAAAAAAAGTTGTTGCAGATACAGTATACCTGAAGAGTTCTTTCTGATATTTGATGCTTGAAATCCAGAGCCTTCACTTCTCGGACTTCGATTCTCTGGGGGTTCAGTCAACTTTTTCTCTACAAAAGGAAAAAGCTGTTTTTCTATTTCTCTCTCTAACTTGGAAGCCTGTTTTGTTGATAATCAAGAAATGGTGTGGACCAACTCTATCATTGATTTTCAGGGAGTCGCTCCAAAGGTCTTGCGAAATGTATGATCCAGGGTAGTGCAAGTGAAAACCTACAAATCCGTCTTTTAAAGTTATTGTGTCAAAGTCAAAGAGAAGAGAAGTAAGATGAAAGCAGTTAAGGATTGTAGAGAAGTCTAACTGTGAAGCACCTTGGCGCATTCAAACCAGTGACAGCCGAGTTATTCGGCTTCACGTTGTCAAACTGGAATTTGATTGGCTTTACCCACATGCATAAATGTGTTAATGAGGAGCATGGTGACATTTCACATTTACATTTATGCATTTGCCAGATGCCTTTATCCCAGCTACTTACAAGAAAGGAGACATTTGTATCAGTGCATCCATTCCCTGGGAATTAAAACCAATGCCCTTCGGGTTGTTAGTGCCATTGTTTAAATGCTAATTTAACTAGCTTTTACAATACTTTTACACTTTTCCCATTAAAGGAGTAGTTCACTTTTAAAAAAAAAACTTTTACTGATAATTTACTCACCCTCATGTCATCCAAGATGTCCATGTCATTCTTTCTTCAGTTGAAAAGAAATTAAGGTTTTTGATGAAA
>JAOTRC010000009.1:4514546-4527927 GCA_027497675.1 Cyprinella lutrensis | reverse complement strand
AAAGGCAATGCCGAGCAATCCAGGAAGTCACTCGCTACGAGTTTCGCCTTCTCGATGACATCACGCGCGCCGTTAAAGAGGGCACACGATGACTGGTCAGGAAGTAACGTGTAGTCTGACATGTCTTGTTCACGACACGACAAGATTTTAGGAGCCAAAATCATGTAATATAACACAATGACTATCGTTACAGACAAAAAATATCGTGCAATCTTAACCAGGCTTTAGATCCATAGTAAAAAAAGCAGTCTTGTGTGAATAAGCCTCAAATGAATGTGCTCGTTCTGATATAATGCTCAAATTCTAATCTGACCATTTCTCCCCTTCAGGTCCATTCAAACCATGTGATAACCTTTTTGACAGTTGGGTGGTACGGCTTGGCATGTGGCTCATCTCTTTGGTCTCGCTGACGGGAAACAGCCTTCTCCTCTTGACCGTCTTTGCATCCCCCAGCTATCTCTCCCCTGTTAAGTTCATCATCGGCACCATCAGCGGCGCCAACCTGCTCACGGGCCTCTGTACCGGCACCTTGGCACTGGTCGATGCCCGGACATTTGGAGAGTTTGCCTTGCACGGAGCTCAATGGGAAATGGGTGCTGGTTGCCAAACTACAGGCTTTCTTTCAGTGCTAGCCTCGGAGGGGTCCATACTCTTCCTGACTTTGGCTGCAGTGCAGTGCAGCGTGTCCGTGTCTTGTGCTCGTGCCTACGGAAAGTCGCCGTCCCTGGGAAGCGTGAGAGCCGCCTCCGTGGCGTGCCTGGCACTTTCGTTGGCAGTCGCCGCTTTGCCTCTAATTGGGGTCGGGGAGTACGGTGCAACTCCGCTCTGCACGCCGTCACCACTGCCGGATGGCGAACCCTCCACGTTGGGTTTTATGGTCGCTCTGATAATGATGAACTCCCTGTGTTTCCTGGTGATCACCGGAACTTACATCAAACTGTACTGGGACCTGATGAAGGGTGACTTCGACAGCATTTGGGATTGTGCCATGATCAAGCATGTGGCCTGGCTCATCTTCACCAACTGCCTGCTCTACTGCCCCGTAGCCTTCCTCACCTTCTCTTCCCTTCTGGGACTCTTTCCTGTGAGCGAGGAGGTCGTCAAATCAGTCGTCCTGGTACTCCTGCCTCTTCCTGCAAGCATCAACCCCTTGCTCTACCTCCTCTTCAATCCACACTTCCGTGAAGACGCACGTCTCCTTTTTAGAAGAGCTCACCACCATCACGACCACAACCTGGATTCCTTCGTCTCGGTTGACACAGAGAAAAGCTCATATGACTCCACCCAAGCCCTGGTGTCCTTTGCCGCTGAGGCGGATGCAGTGTTCGAGAGTTCATCGGCACCAAACCCAGACACAGTCGCACGGTTTTCTTGCCCACCCTCAGTGCCTCTCATTCCGTGCCAGATGCAGATGAAACCCTCAACCGAGAGGGAGAGCATTGGAGAGAACCTGGTCAGGTCAACACCAGAACTCATTGCCAAAGAGCAGGAGTATTTCAGGAGCAGTGGACTGGAAACTCATAATGGCAACTTCTTTTCTGGAGTCTACCACTCCCCAAATCTCTCAGCTTGTTCTTAAGTCTTCTCCTAAACTCTAAAGCTTTCAAGGACCCAGCGAGTTTGAGAAGTTGTGAGCCTACATATGAACTGACCCCTAAAACCTTCAGAGCTAATGAACAATGAACTGTTTTAATGTGGGACTACATACAAATATACTGTCCCAACTGCTACATGGCATAAAAAAGCCTAATAACATTTCGCGACACAATTTTGAGGGCCATTCAGTAATTTAAGCAATGTTCAAAAACAAAACTGCATTTATTTTATTATTATTATTTTTTTTTTTTTTTTGTAACTTTGTAACTTGTTTGTGTAATTAGGCTTAAAGGAATGTTCTGGTTTCAGTGTCATCATCATCATCCAGGGAATACGGAGTATTTCAAATAAAATTATTTCCCGCTCAACTCCTTTCAAACGAAACAATACAAGCACGAACAAAAACAAACGAAACAATACAAGCACGAACAATGGAAGTCTATGTGGCAAAGTATCGCACAGGTATAAATATAAAAATTCATAACAAATTCACCATGTAGTGGTAATGCATAACCATACGATTTACAGCTTTAAAGCTTGAACGTCTTTTTTTTTTTTTGGTGCTTTATCAAACACATTTCATTGTTTTGAACCTGGAACATTCTTTTAATTAGAAAAATATCACAGGGATGTTTGCTGATGTAAAAGGAGTGATGTATCTAAATATGTCAATGTGAAAAAGGTCTCTGCATAAAGCTCAATTTTTATGTCATGTATCTCAAAAGCATTATGCATTCATTTCCAAGTGTGTATATACTGTATATCCTTGTTAATTATTTGCAAGTCTTAACTTGCTAAAGTCCACCTAGTGAATTATGAAATAAAATTTGTATGGGAAGGTAAATACCTATGTATATTGTCAAATAACATTTAGTAAAAATACATCATGCCAAGAGATGAGGCCAGAAACATACTCTCTGCAAATATACAAAAGGCTTGGCCAATGAACTGCAAGCTCCCAGTCCCATTCTACAAATTAACATGAATAGTGGTGCCATAAATTCAGGTATCTAGGAATAAATATGTTGACAGCTTATTTTAACTGATTGACTCTCTTCAAATGCTCCAATATTAAGTCATTTTAAGCATTGTGTTCCTGTACTTGCATAGACTATGTCTGAGCCTCACAGCATCTTTTTTTCAGAGAAGCATTACATTTTTTTGTCAAGACCATGTGATTAAGGAAGAGAAAAAAAGTGAAATGAACATGCCAGTGCTATAAACTGAACATATAAAAAAAACTATGTGTGATTTGATTAGGTCGTAATAAAGCTTGGTCGGGATCTTTTACAGATTGTAAAGTAGGCTAGCTATTGTATTGTAAAATATAACTACCTCTGATCTAGCATGCTATACCTTTTTTATCCTTATTGATTTATATTCTTTTTATATTAAATGTATATTAAAATGTAATTTTTTTATATTGAAATTTTAAGATCTTTGTACAACAGACACTATTCTGGGTGTAAATATTTTCGTATTTCTGTACACATGTGATAAAGAATGATTTAATAAAGTTACTAGTTTCATAAATGTAGCCTATGTCTTGAGGACTACTGAACAATTCAGAGAGATGTGAATGTAGTGCACATTTGAACATTTAACAACAATAAACCCAGATATAAGAAACTGCATAGAGATTCAGTTAATATAATTCACATGTTTGTCGAATATACACTACCTGCACATTTTCTTGGGTTGCTCTGACTAAAGTGTTTAGGTGCGTTCCATTCGACAGGGTCCCTATGCAATGTTCACTGCTCCCTACTCCCTGAACACGTTATATCAGTTGAAGTGGACTTCACTGACTTCCTGTGAAGTGATGTATCGATGTTCCCTTATTCCCTATGCAGTTTGCAGTGCCCTTTGAACTGAACATGTTTGTTCCCTTCGAATTGGAATCTCACTTAAAATGGCGAAATACCCTGTGAAGTCCACTTCGCAGTCCACTTACGGTCGAATGGAACGCAGCTATTCTCTCTTGTGTGCAGTTTTCTTATTTTTCTTCTCGGTAAAATGAGGAAGAGTGCGAGCAGACTGAAGAATAAAATAACAATGGCTCCCACCAGTGGCTTATGTGTGTAATGACAGTGTACACTGAGCTCACACTTTGCAAGAAAACAGTTTACATGATATAACAGCCATAAAAATACACAAATCGTAACCGTACCTTGTTCTTCTGCATGTTCAGACGTTCATTTCTTTTTTTCTTTGCCTTCTCTAGATTGCGTGGTTTTTGTATTTATATTCTGAGGCTACTGGCCCAGCTGTAGCCACTTCATTAATTTCCACGACGAACGTTAAAGCAATAACAGTCAGAACACTTGCTGCATCCGAAAACAGTATGTCTAAAGTACGTCTATGTCTAAAGTCTCATAAACAAGTAGACAAACAGTACCCAGATGACCTACTACTTCCGGTGATTTAAAAAAAAAAAAAAGGCAATACAAACCCAAATGTCTTAACACACAACTCTATAAAATCAAAAATAAATAGAGAGAAAAATAATTGTACTAAGGGGGGGAAAATAGCAAAGCCAAACTTCTCAGACGTCTCAGAAAAAAAAACATACACTTTACTGCCACAAATATGTAGGCCACCAGGTACGTATATACAGTTTTGAAACACAAACGTCCACTGGGGGTCACTAAAGAGAAGGACTGTGTGTGGCAAATGTCAGGGGTATTTACACTAGTATTTCCCCATTATCCTCAAACATTTATTCAAGTGATAAATGTTAAGTGATTGTTTTACTGCATGTTTGCTAGTGGTAATGTAACGTTAGAGTCATTTAAGCAATCATGACGCCAGGACAGAGAAGATGCCAGGGTGATTTATCTGAACTGAAGTTCATACCCATGAAACTGTTTAAAGTGTGTTGCCATAATATGGTGTACAAACCATAGACTGTAAGTTACAAATGTGTAGTTTTGATGCACAACATGGTGGTAATGTTATGAGTTTGTATAGGCCTACAGTAAGAAACTTTTTTCCATGTCATTTGGCTACCATAGCAGGAAAAAAATACATACTATGGTAGTCAAATGGGGAATGAGATCTGTTTGATTAAAACATTCTTCCAGATATCTTCCTTTGTGTTCAGCAGAACAAATAAACACATGGTTTGGAACAACATGAGGATGAGTAAATACTGACAGAATTTTCATTTTTGGGTGAACTAACCCTTTAAATCGTTTGTGTGCAGACATTTTGGTTTTCCGGTAGAAATAAAAACCGACGAAAGAGTAACAGACAAGACAAACAATATGTAAACAAGGAAATAGTGCTGTAGGCCCTACACCTCGGCTGAGGGGCGGACTGGCCATCTGGAGCACTAGGACTTTTCCCAGTGGGCGGTGGCCAATGCGGGCCTGCCTGGTACACAAAATATATACATTTCTTTTCTACGCAAATGAATAGGGGAATCGATCGCGCGGGCGTGGCCGACAAGGAGTTGTGACTGTCCTTCCCTGTTAGTTAGTTTGGCTAAATTGGTTTGCATTTTGTAATTTCCAGTTGAATTGCAGACTATTTTACTTTCTTATATTTTATCAGAGGATTATTACTTAAAAATATCTTAAAAATCTTGTCTCGTTCTCACGAGCCCAATCTCGTGTCTCGTCTCACCCCAGCAACTTAATTGTTTCAGACCAATTGTAAATGGTTTGTTCTTCAATGGACAAGATTGTTTAGAATTCCTTGGACAAGTAGATTTTCAAGGGCTGGAAAATAGGTCATTCATTTTCTAGGTTTTACAGGGAACATTGGAACCCTGCTAGTGTGATGTGCAAGAATTTCTGAAACATATTCGACCAAAATGGTTTAGGGCCACATCACTGACTGAAACAGTGACGCTTCATTAGTCCAAGTTAGCTCTAGCCATTGTAGCCACTGAAGTGGCAGCATGGCACCCGACCGCTCGTGAACATATTGTTAAATATTTTATGTAATAAGTATTTTCAACATTAAATGATCAGAGAAATGCAGACTAAGGATGCTCAGGTCAAAGACCATATTATACTTACCCAAAAAGTGCTGAACACAGAAGAACTAACAGTCATTTGATTAGCTTAGATCATTACAAAGCAATCACCAGAACAAATCACTGTGAAGAAGACTTGTGACATTGATTTTTCCTCAACTATGATTTAAATGTACATGTATCTATCTATTTATTTAGGAGACTCACTTGATTGTTGTGGCCAGTGATCTCACAGCCGTGAATAAAATTTCTACAAAGAGCATCTTGGAAGACATGTCGGGTATATACTGTAATGTGCATGTGTGACTGAGGTAGTAATAGGCCTATGTCACGAAAAAAAATTGAAGACCGGAAGTACGTCATTAGGGATACGGCTCTTCCTGTTAGCTTTTACAATGGTGGAGATACCGTTGGACCAAATCTCTCCGCAACCTACCTGAAGTCACATATGACGATGTGGTTTGGATGCCAAATGAAAACTCTGAAATGGGAAAGCGTGAAAGCTGAGGTATGGCTGTCTATATCATGATGCAAAGCAACCAGGTACACTACAACAACAGCCACCATAGATGTCTATATAAAGGCTAGATGTCTTAAGGTGGAGTTTCTATCGTCATCGCCGGCGGCCTTCTTGTCACAGGCAAGCTGATGTAAGATGAGTGGTCAGGACGAACACAAATACTCTTATCTCGTTGAAATCTTGACGGATTTACAAACGGATTGGTTTCTTACAAATGTTATTAACGTGGCTATAATTATCTGGATGATTATTTATACACTTATTATTCATAAGTATGCTGTGTCATAACTACATCTCTGACGTTTATAACAAACCAAACCGTTTGAAAATCGGTAGAAAATTGAGCAAGTTATGGTTATTAAAATAGCACATGTACCATTAACAAAATGTTACGAGTGAGCGAGCTGCCTGTGACAAGATGGCCGCCAGGTGCAGACGTCGACGTCCATTGGCCAGCAGCGTGGACGAGATATCTAGCCTTAATATAGATATCTATGACAGCCACGGGTAGATCTAGCCATTCGCCAGTAAGGTAAACTTTTCTCTGGTAACAGTGAGTTGGACCAATCAGCAGACTTGCTACTACGCTTTAGGATTGTGGGTAGTGTAGTTTTTTTTTCATAAGGTCACGGCTTCTACAGGTGCAAAAACCTTTGTTTCACAACCTCATAACCTCGTGGTCTGTCTACCTCTGATGGTTTAGACCAGGGGCACCCAGCCCTACTCCTGCCAATCGACTGTCCTGCACAGTTCATCTCCAACCCTAATCAAACATACCTGCCTTTAATTTTCAAGTGATCCTGAAGACCTTAATTGGTTGCTTCAGATGTGTTTGATAAGGGTTGGAGATAAACTGTGCTGGACAGTCGATCGGCAGAGGAGGGTTGGGCACCCCTAGGGCTGATAATCTAAATCCTTATCGAGAAATACTGTTGACCGGAAGATCTGTATCCCTACTCCGCGTTGCGGAAACAGGAAGTGTGACATAGGCCTATAGAAGTATAAAAGATTCTACAGTCAAAAGACAACATTATTGAACATCTATGTGTGATTGAGGTAGTAATAGAAGTACTAAAGATTCTACGCTCAGGACAACAATTGAACATCTATGTGTGACTGAGGTAGAAATATAAGTACTAAAGATGCTACACTCAGGACAACAATTGAATATCTATGTGTGATTGAGGTAGTGATAGTAGCTTCTTGACACCATCACCTTACTTTATGAAAGTATTGTATTGTAATTATTCATGTAATTACCTTGATACCGTAGTTATAATTTTTAACAACTGGAAGTTGTTTAAATTGTCCGTCGTGAAGAAGTTAGATATAGTAGGTTGTATTCGTATGAAGAATTTCCACGACAATGCATCTTTAGGCCTACTATATCACAAAATCATCCTGAATGAACATAAGAAGTTATGTTGAAAGAAACAACAACAGAAGTGAATCGTATCATGTCTCATTTAATCGCAAAATCAGTGTTTCTGCCGTGGAAAAACGTCATTACCCCAGGAAAGCCATGTAATGTCCATAGAAAATCATTTTGCTAAATATATGAATTACATTTCATATTCAATATATTTTAATTGATCAATTGTCTCCATTATATATTATTTACTGAATGACTGAAAAAATCTGTTAGATTACAGCCACTGTTTAATTTCAACAATGAATTGGCATATATATTAGATCCTGAGAAAGTTTGACAAGGCAAAATTTAAACATTTGATTTTATTGTGATTTTACTTCGCAGCAGTTGCGAAAATAGCTTGAAATGTGATGAGTTTCTCCATTTTGTTCTCCATTCGCACATCTGTAAACCCAGAGGACTCCAGCACTTCCATGTAGACCTCAGGACGCCAGCTCTCCCCGCTTAACATGTTCTTTGAGGCAACTTTTTCAACACTCTTTAGTCTGAGAGTTGTAACCATAGTTCCACCTGAGCAACAGAAAATAATTTTTCTGAATGTTAAACATTTTATGTTATAAAAAATGTTAAAAAAAAGTTCAATGAAGAAACTTTAGCATATTTGGAGCCACAAAAGGTTCTTTATAGCAGAAAAAGGGTTTGGGATAATTAAAATGGCTTTTAGTTCATATGAGAAATGTTCACTGAAAGGTTTTTGGGGAACCGGAAATCGTTCTTCTATGGCACGTCAAACGCCGCTCCTGTAGGTCCACTGTTATGCAGAGCTTAGCTCCAAAACCAACCTGATCTCACAGCAGTTCGTACACATTTTACGAGGAGGCTAATTCATTCAAATTCATATGACCTCACTCGTAAGATTTTTGCTAAATCGTACATATTTTACGAGTTACCCAATTCGCATAAATTCGTACGAATAACCTACACCAAAACCCGCCGCTAAACCTACTTATCACAGGGGTTTAGACAAATCATAGTTGTGACATAGCATTGCCAAAAAGCATGCCTGGAAGTTTCTAATCTTGACATTGAAGTACCACGAGCGATTAGTGAAGATGGATCCATGTGCATTCCAATCACTCTTGCAGTACTTCAATAGCCACATTTCGAGAATCGAGAATCGAGTATCGATTGGAACCGGGAGTAACTTTTCGTTTTTCCTATCGATTCCTAGTTTCGATATTCACAGTCCGCCGAACAGAAGAAGAAACCGCTGAACAACACCAACAAAGAAGCGTCTACCGGAAGTGTTGGCACAACCGCGTGATTCGAACATGAGTAGCTTACGTTGGCGGTACAAAGTGTGGCTTCACTTTTTTTTAAAAAATAACAAAATCTCAGCAAAATGCAGAGTATTTCCCTTTAGAAAGGAATGTTTCCTTCAGAAAGACCGTTGGTTAGCAAGGTTAGCTAAACTTTTTTGACCCTGCCTCGTAAAAGAATCGGAATCAAGAATCATTGGGAACCGGAATCGAAACAAGGAATAGGAATCAGAATCGTTCAAATTCAAACGATACACAACCCTAATCATTAGTGGCATTGATAAAATCTTATCAATTCCCATCCCTAATACCTACATAATCTTCCCGCCCGGACCGGTACTTTAGTCTGCGGTGTTAATATTGTAAGCAAGCGGTCTGGGGCAAAAAAATTCCTATAAAAAAAGTTCCTGGGACAAATAGTTTCTGGTAATTGCGGTGGAAACGCGGCTATAGTCATACAACGATGCGCTTGTGCAGCACCGCTTCAAGGCGAACACACCTCTTGATTAGCTGGTGCACGTGCATTTATTTTGGAGCTAAACTCTGCAGGGCAGTGGCCATCAAAGAACGGAGTTTGACACTCCTGGCATTACTGAAAATAACCCTTTTTAGATCCCTTTAGTTTGTAAGATGGCCAAATAAGCCATTTTAAATGTCCATTAAGATTAATGACAGCATTCTATACTTAATTCATCTATATAAGCCCACTTAATGTTTGCCTATGATGAACACATAACTCTTTTGGTTTAGAGATTTGGTTAAATCACTCATCTTACCCGGTTTCATCACTCTGTGGATCGCTTTCGCTCCCGCTTTCAGATCCGGCCAGAAGTAATAACAGTTGCAGTGGAACACCTTGTCAACAGTGTTTTCCTCAATCGGCATAGTCACCAAATCACAGTGATACAACACAACCTTTCCTCTGGAGATCTGCTCCTCCATGCGCTTGCTGGCCATCTGATGCATGTATTTTGAGTAGTCCACACCCAGCAGTTTCCCTCTCGGGCCCATGAGGAGCTGCGAGGCTTCCTGAAGACCAAAGCCCGGCCCGTGACCCAGCTCCAGCACTGTGTCGTTGGGTTGTATGTTGCACAATTTCACCGCATTCTCCTCCAAAATCAGATTGTGCCATTTAAAGAACTTGGTGACCAACCATCCAGATAAAGAATACGTGGGGTGGCCCAGCTGTTTGCCGAATTTGCTTAACAGCATTTCTAGACACACAACAAAACAAAACATTTATTTTACACACAAACATTTATGATCAAGAAATCGAACGCAATGAAAATAATTTAATGAAAACAGCAAAAGCAACAACAATCATAATAATTTGCTGATAATGAAAATGTATTAAAGGAGTAGTTCACTTATAAAAAAATTTTGCTGATATTTTACTCACCCCCATGTCATCCAAGATATCCATGTCATTCTATCTTCAGTCAAAAAGAAATTAAGGTTTTTGATGAAAAAATTCCAGGATTTTGGGAACCTCAATGGACTTCAATGGGAACCAAACGGTTCAAGGTCCAAAAGACAGTTTCAGTGCAGCTTCAAAGGGCTTTAAACGACACCAGACGATGAATCTTTTTTGAGTCATTTAATTCATTTCGTTCGTTGAATGAACCAAATGACTCGAAAAAAGATTTGTTCATTTGGTTCATTGGGTGACCCAACACAGCACCATCAGTAGGCTGGTTTCCAATACAGATTTGCAACATTTTTTTAAATATTGGTAAAAAAAAAACTCGCGAAATGACGGCGCTTCTATTAACCGAAGTTATGCGACTAAAACGTTATTTTTCTGCTTCAAGATCTTGATAAATTATGGCATGTCTTTGTTGTTTAGAATCCAGTATTCCTGTAATACTTTTGTCTTTTATGGAAAAAGAAAATACCATGGAAGTCAGGGTTGTCTGTGTTTGCTTGAGTTTGAGATTGACTTTAGTTTTCACTGTTTCTAGATCTGTGTTCGTTAGTTACTATGGTTACTCATAGGTTAGTTAGTGTTTGCACAGGATGTTCATTTAGTTCATTAGTTTGTTTCAGCACTCTAAAAATGGCTGGGTCAAAAACAACCAATTTGGCAACCCAGCAATGGGTAAATATGGGACAGAACACATGCTGGGTTAAAGTAACCCAACGCAGTGGTTTACATATTTTAACCCATCAGGTTGGGTTGAACAATTTAGCCGAAATTCTGCTTGAATGCTGTGCTAATTTTACTTAATTAATGGTTATTTTCATTTCCTTGCAGTAAATGCTATTTACATATTTAGGCTATTTATCTATTTATTTATCTATTTAAATTGATCTCAGGACATAAGACAATATGGCAGTTATACTGTAAATCCAGTTTAATCAAGTTTGGCAAAGCTGGAGTGGGTTACTAATTATAACCCAGCAGGCTGGGTAGTTAATGAGGGGTTTCGTCATTTCTACTGTCAGTGAAATTTAACCCAGCAGTGGGTTACACACACAACTACCCAATAGCTTGAAAACGACTCTACGTGCAAAACCCAGCAGTCTGGTGTCATAATGTCTGGTTGTGTTTCCATGGACCTAGAGGTCCTCATTCTCACAGTGTCTTTCACATTTGACTTCATTTCCCAGCATTCTGTCTGTCACTCATCAGTTCATTGCACTCAGCTGTTTCCCATCACCTTGTTAGATCTGTGTGTATTCCCTGTCTGTGTTAGTGTTCGTTACGGAGTCCTTGTTATATGTCGCCACTTCCGAGCTCTGTTCCCTGCTTGTTTTTGTTCTTATGTTTTGATTGATTTTTGATATTTGACCCCTGCCGGGATTACAATGATTTTGGATTGCCCTCATTATTAAAACTTACTGCGACTGGATTTTTTGCTTCCCGTGTGTGGTTTGTGACAGAAGTACTCCATCCAAAACCAAGATCCAGCGGTATGTTTTTTAATATCTCTTCCCCAGCCACCGAGCGGGAGAGAAGGGAATTGTTTGAGGGGACCCGGTTGGTCAAGTTTCGCGAGACCCGTGGAGGTCGCAGTGGAGGAGGTGGCAAAGAGGAATCCCAACACCATTTTCCACTCAGGCCCCTCTTCTACCCTGGGCTGGTGAGGTCCAGTCCAGTGTTTCATCCGGCGCTGTTTCCATCTAGCCCAGAGCGCGCAGTTCACCAGTGGAAACGACGGAGGAGGAGGAAGACATCTAGCCTCCCATAAGGCACGGAGGCCGTGTCCCAGCCAGCCCAGCCAGAGACTTTTCAGTTCACGTCTGCCCAGTCAGAGACGGTTCACGCCACGTCTGCCCAGCCAGAGACGGTTCACATTCTGTATGCCCACTCAGAGACGATTTAAGTCACGTCTTCCCAGTCAGAGACTGTTCACGTCCCGTCTGCCCAGTCAGAGAAGGTTCACGTCACGTCTGCCCAGCCAGAGACTGTTCACGTCCTGTGTGCCCAATCAGAGACGATTTAAGTCACGTCTTCCCTGTCAGAGACTTTTCACGTCCCGTCTGCCCAGCCAGAGACGGTTCACATCCCTTCTGCCCAGTCAGAGACTTTTCACGTCCCGTCTACGCAGTCAGAGACTGTATACGTCCCGTCTCCCCAGTCAGAGATGGTTCACGTCACGCCTGCCCAGCCAGAGACTGTTCACGTCCCGTCTACCCAGTCAGAGACTGTTCACGTCCCGTATGCCCAGTCAGAGACTTTTCACGTCCCGTATGCCCAGTCAGAGACTTTTCACGTCCCGTCTACCCAGTCAGAGACTGTATACGTCCCGTCTGTCCAGTCAGAGACGGTTCACATCCTGTATGCCCACTCAGAGACGATTCAAGTCACGTCTGCCCTGTCAGAGACGGTTCATGTCACGTCTGCCCTGTCAGAGACGGTTCACGTCACGTCTGCCCTGTCAGAGACTGTTCACGTCCCGTCTGGCCAGTCAGAGACTGTTCACATCCCGTCTACTCAGTCAGAGACTGTTCACATCCCGTCTACTCAGTCAGAGACTGTTCACGCCACGTCTGCCCGGTCAGAGATGGATCATGAGATGCCCATTCACGTGGCCGTGAGGACACTGATGGACTATTTGGAGTGTCTGGCTCGGATCCTGGACATGTCTGTGTTCACTGTTCCAGAGCCGGAGCCAGTGTCTGTTCCAGAGCCGGAGTCAGTGTCTGTTCCAGAGCCTGTTCCAGTGTGCACAGATAAGATGGCCGCCGCCGAGCCAATATCTGTTCCTGGTCCTGAGCCAGTGTCTGCTACTCCTGAGCCGGCGTTGGTGGCTGTTTCTGAGCCGGTGTCTGTTCTTAAGCCTCCGCCCTGGCCGCCCGAAGGGTCTTCACCACCCTGGCCGCCCAAAAGGCCTGGCGTTTGTTTCATCCTGGCCACTCGATGGAATATCTTCTCCGCCCTGGCTGCCCGATGGACTGCCTTCTCCGCCCTGGCCGCCTGAGGGGTTATCTGCTTTGCTCTGGTCGACCACACAAAGTCGGCACCTTGTGTTCCCTGATTTGCCTTCAGAACTGCCTTAATTCTACATGGTGTTGATTCAACAAGGTGCTGAAAGAATTCTTTAGAAATGTTGGCCCATATTGATAGGATAGCATCTTGCAGTTGATGG
>JAOTRC010000009.1:4466011-4481265 GCA_027497675.1 Cyprinella lutrensis | reverse complement strand
GAAGCGATGCTATTGACGCTGGTAAGTCACATGATTATGACAAAATGGAAAATGTAGTACTTCCAGATTACATTCATACTACATAGAATATACTTTTTTTTTTAGCAGTCGCAAGGCAGGTTTAAAACCAAACATAGTACCTACTAACTGAATGTGATTTCGGATGGAAGTCAAGGAAACGAAAAGTGTTGTGCGACCACTCCTTTATTAAAGTCAAAATGTTTATTGCACCAAATTTCTGGACTGAACATTGGTCTTGGTGTGAACAGACCTTGACTCCCTAAATGACACGTTATTTCACCCAAAAATGAAAATTCTGTCATCATTTATTCACTCTCAAATTATTTTAAGGCTGTATGAGATTCTTTGTTCTATTAAATGCAAAAGAAGATATTTTGGAGAATGTACAGTTTCTGGTCCCCATTGACTTCCATAGTATATACTATAGAAGTCTATGTGGAGCAGAAACTGATTGGTTACCAATACCAACATTCTTCAAAATATCTTCTTATAATATAATCCCCCATCTGATTTGTTCTCCTATTTCTATATGACAATAACCTGGTTAAACATCACACGAGCAACAAGGATTTTTTCCATTTGTTCAATAAACAAGAAGTTAATATTTTGTTACATGTTATGTAACAAAATGCAACAATATGTTGTTATTTTAGACCCAAAATTGACAATATTGTCTGTTTTGCTCTATTTGGCAAATAAAAGTAGTTCCAAACAAAGCCACAGATAGTGTGTGTCTCCAAGCAATGAATGAATCAGCCATTTGAACGAATCACTTGAATGAATGACTCAATAACTGCCACCACCAACTGGAGGTTTTAGTCGCATATTTAAAGTATCATTTAATTTACAAAAATCGAAATACTATTTTTAAAACATAACTTTCATCGCATTATAAATGCAATTGTAATTGCAGTGTAAATACAGCTTAAGATGCAGCTTTTACGCCACTTCTGCAGTGTGAAATGTAGTTGATACTGGTGTCATTTAATTGGTAACAAGTGTCTTATTATTCTAAAATAATTTGATTAAAGGAATAGATCTGTCAATTCTGTCATCATTTACTCTTGAGAACACAAAAGAAGATATTTTGAAGAATGTTGGAAACCAAACAGTTGATGGACTCCATTAACTTCCATGGTATTTTTGTCCTACTATTGAAGTCAGGGGTCCATCAACTGATTACCGACATTCTTCAAAATATATCGTCTTTTGTGTTCAGCAGAATAAAGAAATTAATGTGAAAGAACGAGGGTGAGTAAACAGAATAACTATTTTTGCACATTCATTTTAAGTGAACTATAACTTTAAATGTAAGAATTTGACCAAAAATATGGTGAATGGATCTAAAAAGTTAAAAAAAAAACAGTTAAAATAAAAATGCCAATGGAAATCAATCAAGCTTGCACACAACTTCCGCACATAATTTAAAGAATATGAGAAGCTTCTGGAGTCAGCTGTCCATGGCAGGCCAAAATAAGCCAAGGTACCAGCACAAAAACATGAAAAATACTGTCTTATTATTACAATTATCAATAAAATCTCAGAAAATATGATGATTTTAGGCAATACCGCACTGACTCACCATCTGAAAGCCCTTCAAGGCCGCCAGGAACTGGAGTGGAGTCCGTTTGTGACTCTCTCTGCTCAACATGTTGATCGCGGAGCAAGATCTTCTTCAGAGAGAGTCTTTTCCTCAGAGTCTCAGAGAGGCCAGGTGAGCTTTCAGAAGAAGTGTCAACCCTCCGTTCTGGAGACTGTCCACGGTCTGTTTCTGAAGCTCCTTCTCCATTCACTTTCTTCTTAGAGAAGAGGTTGAGGAAGCCTCTAAAGGGAGAACGCCTCTTGGCTTTGGTTGCTGGTTTCTGGCCCCTACACTGTAAACCAGATGGTGGTGTGGCGCACTCTGGGCACTTGCTGATCTTCAGAAGCCTGTTTGCTGACAGGCAGTGTGTGGTGGGGTCACTGGACGCCCGTCTGGCCTGGCTTCCTCGCTCATCCCTTTTCACCCTCTTGAGTTGTTTCAGCTGATGTTTCCTGTATCCTTCATTCAGGCTGAGACTCCGCTTGACATACGTCTCTAACAGACATTTAGCACACTTCTGATCCAACGATAGCAGACGAGAGTTACGGGAAGCAGGCTTGAACATGTTCGTTCTTTGCATTCACAATGTCTATTAGGAACAATATAATACTGTTAGAACACACACTTGAAGACTGTATTTTCAATTATTTTATAGCATTACACACACCAAAATACACACAACAATAACATTGTTTTTATTTATTTTTAACCTTTATTTTCTTATTTCATCCCAAAATCTCCGTTGAGACTTCTGTGACATTGATAAACATTGTGATAACCAATGGTGGTGGTAAAAACGACCTCAACTATGTGACAGGCATCATTTTAATTTATTCACAATATCGAAACTATTTAGATTCACTGTTCATAGATTGTTCCATTCTTTAATCGCCTATTAGTTTACTTGTACTAAGCGAAAACACATTTCCAACAAAGTAGGACTATGGTAAATCTCACAGTTAGACCACGACTTCGTAGAGTTTACAGTGTTTTCAGCAATCTGAGGCGAGCATTTCTAAACGGGTAAAATGAAACTACGGAAGTTGGTCCCCGGTCAGTGTCGTGTCTCAGCGAGCTGCTTAGATAATTTTGGGCAACATGTCCACGGTTATAATCGCTCATTGACACGCTTGTCTTAGTAGGCAACTCACTAAGTTTTAGAGTTCACCGCCTTTACTTTCGCATTCTCCCCAAAACACGTTTCATTTGTTGAGACCGCCAGACGCGCTGTCCCGTTCATTACTCGTATCCCGACATCATTATTTTAAGTAAATAAACCTCACCTTATTGAATGTAGACCACCTTTGAACGTAGAGATCAAGTGACAAACGTGCACTTGCAGTAACGCAACAACTAGCGGTTCCAGGGGATCACGTGACATTCATGGCTCACCACTCCATGAATATTCATTAGCATCATGAATAATTTGTAGCCATTTGAAAACAACAACAAGAAGCAAACTGTAGTCTGCACGTGGCCTCCTGAGACCCAGACAAAGTTTTTTTGAACAAGGATATTTTGTAATGCTATGTCCTCTGAAATGGACACCAGGCTAAAATAAAATGATATGAAATTATATATAGGCAAAAACAATAGATTTTATTTATTTATTTATTTATTTTTTAAATCACCAATACATTTGGGGGTTTATGGATTTGTTTTAACCGAAATTTAAGATGATTCTCAACAATGTTATGAAAGATATAATGGAACTAAATGATTGAATTGATTCATTTGCCAAGAATTAATATTTCAATTCAATGCAATGTCTAATTTGCATATTAATGTGTTCTTGGAGCAACTTTTAATGAAAAAACAAGCGTAATAATTGCAGTAATAATTGGCAAATTTAAAATTGACAATTTTAATTATAATATCTAATATTTCATAGAAATATTGATATGTAATTTATTTCCATATTCACTTGTGTCTCCCAAAATGCCTCTACAGTTGACATGCAGGCTATGTTATGAAAGCCCTGTTAAGAATGTCATTTTTTTATTATTTGAAACCCCATGACGATTTCCTAAGATGTTGGTTTATGAAATAAAATTGGGAAAGTAGTCTGATTTAAATTATAATTACAATACATTATCATGTTTCCACAAGAGTGCTACATTTGATAATTGACCAAGAAGTTGTTGTTTTCATGATGAAACCTCGAGATATTTGGTATCTCCGAAAAGCCCTGAACGTGCTCTTTACGGGAGACACAGACTGTGACATGTGACTTGTGCTGTCAGAGAAATTTACTAAAAAATGTAAAGCCCACTGCAGTGGACAAAATTCTATTCCTGGTTCAGGGAGACTAGGCCTACAAATTGCTATTTCAGACTCTCCACAAGATGGCGCTATTTATTCAAAGTTAATTCTATTCATGCTACAAAAAAAAAAGAAAAAAAAGAAAAGACAAATAGTTTCCTTTCTTGTTGCTGGACAGAAATGCATCTCGGCATTTCAATGTCCGACATTTATTTTCCTTGAGCCTCAACTGTAATAGCGTTATAGTTACATTATTTCATGCGCTGTAAACATTATTGTTGTTTTAACTTAGAAAATTAAGTTACCCGGTTGCCTTATTTTGAGTTCATTGAAATTCAATTTATTAGGTAGGATAATACAATTAAGGAAATCTAAATAGTGTGTTATCTAATCCACATTAATGACCTGATTTAACAAAAGGAGAAAAGTTTAATCTTCTTTAACTGCATGCTTTGGTTAAAATATTTGAGAATTTCTTTGAGCTTAAGAAAACCCAGCTCTTCTTCATTCTCAGTATTTAGTCAGCCACCTTTGGAAACAATGTCTAAAACTAATTGGAAATAATCAATGAAATATTTACAATGTAAACCGGTCTATTCATCAGACTAGGCTCGGTTAGTTCCTGACCATCCTTTAAATTGACAAACTGTCGGACACCTTATTTACTTATTCCGTTCCATTCCGATAACATCAAAACACTTGACAGCTTGATGACTGCAGAAGCCTATCACAGCAGAATTCAATCTGGCTGGCGAAACATAACCTGTGCTTACATAGACTCGGCAGAGCAGATATTCAACTTAAATTCCCTTAGGAGACCACGCGCAAGTCAAAATGGGGCTTATCGTGAGATCCTGTGTCTTTTTGGCATCTTTCAAACAGATATAGGTCAGGAAACACCATGTTACCTCTAAGTCACCCAAGTGAATAATTCACAGGAGTTTAACTCAACTCCAGTAGTTTAATTATTCAGAGGTAGGTTAACACTAATGTTAGATCTGCTTGAAGTTGGTCATCCAGGGAGATGAAAGGGGACATTGAATTCAATAAACAATTATATACATCATTTTACAAGACAGTGTAGCAGCTTTTAAGTGCATGCATTGGAGATTATAAATTCTGAGATTTATATTTGCAGTGTAATTTGTTTCCTCAGTCATTTGCGAAAAACAAGTGCACCTTGTCATACTTTTAAAAAGAGAATTTATTACAAAAATAGCAAAACCTTAATCGAATACTTGAGTGAGAACTCCATATTTTCTGATTTTAAATGAAGTGCATTGTTTGACTGATTTAGGTCTTAAGTGCATCTTTATTTGTAATTTCATAAATAGCCTTCTATTTGAAATCTAATAAAAAAAAACATTTAAAAATCAAGCAGATACTATAATATTAATGAAATGAAAGGCCACTTAAATGCACTTAAAGAGAGTTCACTTTCATGTTTCTAAACACACTCAAGTACACTTTTAAAAAGTGCATGTTGTAAAAATATCAAATGAAAAGCATAACTGATTATAATCAGATTAATACATTAAAATTTTGTGTATTTTAAATTGACTAAATTCCAATTTTATCATTACAAATGTGTAATTACAAATATATCAAATGCATGACATACAAGTTTGAATAGAATTGACCTTATATATTTAAGTTTACCATAAATGCTTCTCTGTAAATTTATTGACTTTAAACATATTTTACAGACAATCAAAGTAATTATGAATTAAATATAAAAATTTAAAGTTTAAAAATTTTGGGTATGTTTTGCACTAACAATGTGTAGGTTTGGTTAAAAAATTAAAAATTTAAAACTAAAGTCCTACTTTAGTGGGTAAAAAAAAAACACTCTTAAATTGAACTAATTGGACTTAATACAAATTTAAACTAAAATATATTTTCATTTGATTGTAAATATCAGGAAAAGAAGTGTCCAATAACATCACAGTCAATTCATACTTTTGTTGTTTTAAAGTGTGTTATTTTCATACGTTTTTACTAAACGTAAAGACCAATTCTTTTTCACAAGGGTGAAAATATGTTTGCTTACTGTTTTATGAATATACTATGAATTCAGACATACAGATTTTTTTATTTTTTATTTTTGGATACTGTGTAGAAAGAAAGTAGGCATATTGGGATATGGGGTTATGCCTGGCATAAAATTATGCTTAGGTTTTTGGACTGAGCATCTGTTTGAGTTTAAATTAGATGGGCGTCTTGTAGAGAAAGAGAAAATGGCGCGATGACAATCGAAAGCTATTGAAGTGTATTGATTACGTGGGTGTGGAAGTTAGGACAGATTGAAAAAATATAGAGCAAAGCAAAAGGCGAGGACAGAGACAGATAACCTTTAGAATGATGAATGTTGTGTCTGGGGCTGCAGACTCAGAGCAATGATGGACTATAACACTTTGTTTCCCCGTGTTCCCACTGTCATGTGACAAAGACTGTGTGTGGAAGTGTCGTACGCTGTTTAACTTACAATAACAGGCAGGATCTAATCACAACAGTCACATTTATTCACACAAACTAAAAATGAGGAACAGGTGGAAATAAACAATTAACAAATTAATAACCGTGGCACAAAGGAAACAAGAACTAACACTGGGAAGTACAAACTAAAACTAAAACCTAATATTACATTTACACCACTCCCCATTAGGTCAGGATCAAGGTCACTTTTAGTACCTTAAAACAGCATTACTGCTGACAAGGTGCTTTACAAAACACAATAAAAATAACAGTTGTACTAAAATACATGGTATAAAAACTGAACTCACTAAGACTACATATCCGCAAGTATGAATAGGCCTGAGAAAAAAAGGATATGTTTTCAGAGATGACTTAAATGCATATAAGAAAGAAGATAACCTATTGAGGTAACGAGATCCACAGCTTAGAACCAACTACGGAAAAGGCTCTGTCACCTTAACATTTCAAGCAAGACAGTGGGAGATCTAAAAGATCTTTGGGGAGACTATGGACAAGTAAGGTCTGAGATATAAACTGGAGCAAGACGCAATACAAAAGTTAAATCAAATTCTGTATTTCACAAGTCGCCAATGTAGGCTAAATGTGTTAAAATCGGGGTGATAGGCTCATGTTTTTTTCTTCCCCATTAAACAGCGAGCTGCAGCATTTTAAACCAATTGCAAACGCAATCATGAAAACTGGTTTATTCCAGCATACAGAGCGTTGCAATAATCAAGCCTTGTTGAAATGAAGGTGCACGAATGACTGTTCGTGCACAGTCACCAAAAGATAGATTTCTGCAAACCCCTGCTGGAAAAAAAAAAACTGGCTCTGACAACAGAGTGTATTTGCTTGTCGAATCTTAACTCAGAATCAACAATAACACCCAGGTTATTTACATGAGTGCAGATATTCTCTTGCATTGGTCCTAAACTAGAGGCCAAGCCGTACAGTATATCAAATGGGGGGAGCCAAATAAAATGACTTCAGACTTGTTATCATTTAACTGAAGAAATTGATCACCCATCCAACTCTTAATGTCATTTGCTAATAAATCAGAAAAGGACTTAGACCCAGGTTTTATTGACATGTACAACTGGGTATCATCCGCAAAAATGTTTGAACAAAACAACAGCGTGACCATCCTACTATAGTATTAGCATTTCCCAGTTGTTCACGTCTGTCACCATGGTTACTATGGTAGAATGAGCGGAAACCAAGTACGCCATTGCTGGCGACTCCTCACCCCTGATGACACGTCCCGTTTCCTTGGTTAGTTTAATTAATTTACAAATAATTGGAAACATTGGGGATATTATAAGTAATCAATAACACAAAATATATAATAATGGCTAAGTTGTTTTTGGATATTTTTACTGCAAAAATTCTACATATTGCACTTTTAATGTCATCAGTTTTATTCATTTTACATGGAACTGCAAGTCAAGTGTCTTTTAAACATTAATGTGGTGAGACTAAGTTTAGGAGAAAGAAACAAGAAAGAATTTCAGCTGGGTCTCTTGTCTGCTTGATCACAATCTATGCGTATCGCGTTGCTTCCAGTGACCAGTCGACAACTCAAAGTCAAGAGTCCAAAGTCAAGAGTCCAGAGCCATGGCCAAAATCTTGCTGTTCTTTACAGACAGCAATCAGTAAGACAATCTCACTTCTGCTCAGTCCTCCCTTCAGGGTTCTTTTACAGAAAAACCTCTGTGGAAGACTCACAGTATTCTTTTAGCTTTGAATCATGTCATTGAGAAAATATCATATTTCATAGAAGTGTTATTTTTTAAACTTGTAGTTTGGTTCACTTGGTCCTGACCAAAGAAAAAAAACATTTAGTCCTGGTCAAGTTAGTGTCCACATTAGCATTTTCAACACCAGGCCTATAAAGATATGAAGCTAAATGCATTCACAACCTGATTGGTTGGGTATTACATATTGCCTATTTTGAAACAGAACTTACTTTACATCCAAAACAATGCTGTGTGTTAAGATAAATGTGCTCATTGTGTGTGCGTAGCCTATGGTGGTATTCTGTGAAGAGCATATAAAATGTGTAAATGAGTCAAAAAAACAGTGTAAGGAATCCCTCCGTCACACACTCAAATGAAGATCTGTTGCGAGGAGACGCAGTTCTGATGCCTTTTTATGGTTGCATATGAAGAGTTCAGATGCAAAAGCCTCTAAGTGCCATTTGAAATTTTCCTCTAAAATGATCATTTTTATCAAGCTTGTATATTTAAGTTCAGTAATTTCACTTAAATGAAAATTAATTGGTAATCTTCGTTGTCATTTAAGTGAAATTACTGAACTTAAATATACAAGCTTGATAAAAATTATCATTTTAGAAGAAAATTTCAAAGGGCATCTAGAGGCTTTTGCATCTGAACTCTTCATATATTTCTGGACTGTTTGCTTTGCTATGAGCAACAGTGAAAGTCTTGCTTAATTCATAACTTTAAATGGAAACCAGTAATAATTCTATGTACAGATTATATCTCACGTATATATGTTAAAGGTCTGAAGAAGAGTCACCTTGACTGTGTCGATGAGCCAGATGAGAGCTCCGAGAGCCAGTGGCCACGTGTGAGGAGCGCCGATGGAGTACATGGAACTTTTTGAGAGTGCAAACGGGTATCTGAAACAAAACGACAATAATATCTTATCGATTTGGGCAAAATACAGGGTGGTTAATACTGAGCATCCATATTGTCATCCTTTGTTTTTATGATAATGTGATTACCCCAGATCTTTGAGCATTCTTGGGATCTCCTCTTCCACTTTGGCAGTGGGCATCTGAAAGGACGGTTCCAGGCAAGTGTAGATGAACTCGTATATCTTTAAAAACTCTTTTGTGGAAGGAGACTGGAGAGACTTCACTGTGATGCTGCCTGGAAAGCCTCGCTCCACCAGGAACTAGACATAATGGAGAAATAAATTAATTGTAAACAGACTTTTGGCCCAGTTACTTTCTGACTTTTTAAGTTGATTACAAAATAAGCTTTTCAAAAATCATATTGTAGAGACTGATTTCTAGCTAGAGCAATTTCTAACTGACAAAATATGTATTTACTTAAAGGAGTAGTTCACTTTTAAAAAACTTTTGCTGGTAATTTACTCACCCCCATGTCATCCAAGATGTCCATGTCTTTCTTTCTTCAGTCGAAAAGAAATAAGGTTGTAGATGAAAACATTTCAGGATTTTCTCCATTTAATGCACTTCAATGGGAACCAAACGGTTCAAGGTCCAAATGAGTTTCAGTGCAGCTTAAAAGGGCTTTAAACGACACCTGACGATGAATAAGCGTTAAATGATCGGTCATTTAAAAAATAAATAAAAAAGTTTAAGTTTTATGAGCACAAATGCTCGCCTTGCTCTGTTCGTGACTCTCCTGCTCAAACTCAAAATAAACAAATCTTTTTTTTGAGTCATGACTCGAAGGGTCCTAGATAAGACCCATATTCATCGTCTGGTGTCATTTAAAGCCCTTTGAAGCTGCACTGAAACTCTCATTTGGACCTTGAACCGTTCGGTTACCATTGAAGTCCATTATATGGAGAAAATCCTGGAATGTTTTTATCATAAACCTTAATTTCTTTTTGACTGAAGAAACAAAGACATGGACATCTTGGATGACGTGGGGGTGAGTAAATTATCAGCAAAAGTTTTTTTTAAAAAGTGAACTACTCCTTTAACAGCAATACTTTGGCCATGAAACTGCGACGTGACTACTGTTATGTTGCAGGCTCGTGAGAGAGTAACTATAGTTACAGAATGATCGTTCACATGACAACATGTAAGCCTAGCTAAATACTCATGCGTTTTTATTTAGGCTATATAAAAAGAAAAAAGTAGGCTACATGAATAAAATGTTAATGTTTGCAATTGCATAAAGTATTTCTATTTAGGTCGAATTATTGGAATGCATGCATTCCTGCCACAAATGTCTATTAAGCCTTTAGCAGAAATTGTAATTTATTTGAAATATAATACATTTCTAATGATGCTACGTTTAAGACAGAATAAAGCAATGATAGTGCACAGCATCATAAGAACTCATCTCAAATAATGACGAAATACTTAATGCAATACGTTATTTCATTTATTGCAATGGCTTTTCTTTACCGCAGAGAGGAGGTAGCCTACATTTCCATATCGTCTCCAAAGTACGCTCTTAATGCACATAAATGCATTTTTCATATGGCTTCAGTTTCTTGCTCATTGTCTTTTTCGATCGGCCACCAAGCGCATCTGTTTCCCACTCTGAGCACGTAGCGCGCTTCTGTCAGCGCGTGTCTCTCCCCGCGCGAGCGAGCGCGCGCCCACACGAGCAGGCAGGAGCCTTGACGTCATAGAGAGGCACTCCGCCAGAGCGCGAGCCAGCCACAGCTGCCCGCGTGTGTTAAATCAATCTTTCACGTGAATGACTGTGCAGCTCCCCCTTTGGCATCATGAAACCTCCCCAGAGAGATTTCAGAGCTGAATCTGGGTGAATGGAGGGTGCGAGACACTCATTGACATGAACTTTGCCAAGTGTTTGTCTTCAAGGGATCTGTGTGAGCTTTTGACCTGCCATGACCAGTATTTGAAATCGCCCATTGCTACATTGATATAGAAAATATCTATATTGCTTCCCGTCCATGCTTGTCCTCATACTCTGGAAATGAAAGTATAAAAATAGTATAGAGTGATTCAAACACATGCGCTCTTCAGATAGCAAGCAGAGAAGCTTTAGCGTATCTGGTTTGATGGATTTACGCACTTTCTGCAGGATCAATGCTACTGATGCAGAGACTCGCAGGATAGCTTCTATAAAGATAGCCCCCTCACGATCAGGAGCATAAGCTTTCAGGAGAATGATGTGCAGCTGCAGGAACCAGAAATGAGCTTTCTTTTGGGTCACTGCAGCTATTTGAGATTCAATTGGAGCAAGGAGGTTAAAGGGATATAGTTCACCCAAAAAAGACAATTGTGTCATCTTTACTCACCATTTGTCAATCCAAATCTGTACTGAACTCAACATATATTTTGAAGCCCAAACAACATTGGACCCCATTTATGTTCATTTTATATATATATATAAATTATTTTTTTTCTACAGAAGAAAGTGATACTTGTTTGGAAAAAAATGTGCGTGAAAAAATAATGAATAAATAAAGCCAGAATTTTCTTTTTTTTTCGGTTAAATATCAATATAGAGGTCAAAGGTTGTCCTTAAAGGATCAGGAAATAAACATTCTAGACATTAGGATTGAGGACAATCCTCTTTTAATTCAAAAAATGTCTTCCATTCCAACTCTTTATACTTCAGCACCACGGACAGTTCCACAACAGTAACGTTTCAGGACATATACTGGCCAAAAATAGTATCAAAAACACAAGAGCCACAACAGCTCTAAGTATAATGAGAAAAACATCAATACCATTCAGAAATCATCTTGGATTTATTGGCTTTAGGTCTGACCGTCCCACCCAACCCAACCGGAATCAATCCTCCAAGACCTACACCAGCAATCACAGAAATTACTTCAATTATTGCCCGTTCCGTTCCCGTACAAAATATACTCCTCATACTCAACCGGGAGGTCTGGAAGTTTTAACTTGCCTGCAGCCATCTTAACCAGCCTGACAGACTCTATTAATGCAAAAACACTGTACATTTTGAAGCTGCTACGTCTGACTGCATGGCTATTGAGATCTTAAAGAGCCCCGTCAGCATTGGTATTGGTTTTTAGCTTAACCATGTTAATCCCAGAGACGATCTCCTCAATTGTTGCCTCACTACCCTGCTCCACACAATAGGGCCAAGCACAGATAAATGATCCCCGCTTTAAGACAAATAGCCCTTCTTTTAAGACCGATAGCGTGGAGGAAGGAAAGTCCCATCCATATACTTCATAGCGTCGACCCCGGTCGATTGGGGTCGATGCGGGTTGGGCGAGCCGCACCTTCCTCTTGGCTCGACAGTCATTTGTCCAAATGGCACCACAAGCATGCAGCAAGGCATTCATTGCCATTGAAATGTGCAAAATGTAACCTAGGGGTATGACATCTTGTCGCTGGGGATGTCCTCAAAGGGACAACTTTGTAAGTTATCTAAAGAGTGCCCATTAGTGCCTTAGAGGAACAATAGGAAACTTTTGGGGGTAAATAAGGTACAAAGATTTCCCTTTGAGGATACTCTCCCAGGATACTCTCCTGGCAAGCTTTTGTACCCAAAAGGTACAATTGTAGCTATTTTATTCAGAGAATGGAATGCAAAAATGGAATACAAATCTTCGAGTCATTTCGTTAATTTCGTTTGATGAATGAACCAAATGACTCGAAAAAAGATTAGTTCATTTTGATGAACGATTTCGAACAGGAGAGTCACGAACGCGGACCACAAAACAGAGCAAGGCAAGCATTTGTGCTTATAACACTTAAACCTTTTTATTTATTTTTGAAATGACCGATCATTTCGCTAGATAAAACCCTTATTCATCATCTGGTGTCGTTTATAGTCCTTTGAAGCGGACCTTGAACCGTTTGGTGCCCAATGAAGTCCATATGGAGAAAATCCTGGAATGTTTTGATCGAAAAACTTAATTTATTTTCGACTGAAGAAAGAAAGACATGGACATCTTGGATGATATGGGGGTGGGTAAATTATCAGCAAAATATATTTTTTAAAGTGAACTACTCATTTAAGCAAGTGAGGAAACCCGTTGCCTTAAAATTATTAAGTAGTTTATACGAAATTGAAAAAATTCCGAACCCTTTTTACAGCTTTCTTCTCTACTGAAAATGTTTGGCTTACAATATCTCCAGCTAAACCACATCCCTCCCCTTCTTGTCTAGGAACTATTGGTTTCTTCTTTCCTTTTAAATGTAATTAAGATAATTAGGATACTTAAGATACTAATTAAGAAGGGGTATGTTTGGGAATTTTGTAAGCTATTCAACAAATAACGAAAACACGTCTAATTTATCATCACAAAAAACCAGAACACTATAGGATCCTCAGGCTTGATTAGAACTGGCAAGAGAGATACAGTATTTTACCATTGTGTTGAATTCTCAGTAATAAACCACTTAGTACACACTGAATCATCAAACTCATGCGTTATGTCTTCTACCTTTGTCTTACGTGAATCATACACCATGGCAACAAGAGTCTAAATTTAGAAAATTGGACGTTTCTGTTTCCTTGTAATTGTTTCTCATTAATAAACCCCTGGCCTCCGTTTTGAATCCTCCAAGGGCTTGGTGTATTGGCTGCAATTGGTCTATTACGGCACTAGGAAATGGCCCAGGATCTATTTTTATCCCTCCGTCAGGGATCCATTCGAACTTGATTGTCTAAAGACGCATGATCAGTCATTGATACAATTTACCTAGCACCTAAAACTGAGCCTCACCCTTTTGCTCTTTCACATAGGGCAACGAGCTCTCTCATGGGGCGACGAGAATGTTTGAAGCCTTTAGTGACCTTTACAGACATGGTCATGTTGCCCAGCATTAGTGATGAATGAAGTGTCAGCATGAAGGGAAAGATAGAGTCATTTCGGGGAATGGATGTTCCTCTTGTCAAGAGAAGAATGGTGGCTGGGGTAGGATGGATGTAGAAACTCTTTCAGACTGGTTTTAGGAAAAAAATCTACACTAACTTCAAAATAATGATAATTTTTCTCTTCAAATTTCTTTTAATGTGTTAATCTGACCTAATCGGCGCCAATAGCAAATATATTTTCTGTAAAAATGTTTAAACTGTAGTGAAATTGAGATTTAGAAAATACCTTAAATCTATGAACGCATTTTATTATATACACATATTTAATATTTTAGATTAGATAGTATTATAGAATATAAACTTATGTAAGTTTAAATACAGTTTACAGAATTCATACTATTCAGACTATTTATAAAACCTACATAAGCTTACACGAAATGCACTAGAGGAAAAAAAAACAACTAATAACCAAAGCAGTACAACATTTGCAGAAATATTTTTCCATTTTAAATGTTCTAATTTACATAGAGAGCGAGACAGAGAGGGGCCGTGTGCATTGCACCCTTTGCTTTGTTTCTCCCTCCGGTTTTCTGTAACACACACCCTCATGTTAAAGCGGAAATGCTTACAGCCACACAAACACACACACAAAAAAAGAAAACATATAATGAGGTCTGAAGTCGGGCTCTGTTCTGAGCCTGGGCCGTGTTTCTCAAAAGCATCGTAAGCCTAAGTTGATTGTAGAACAATTGCCACCAATGGGAAACGCCCATTTTGGGAAACACAGTCCTGGTCTGTTAAAAAACGGCACAAAGACTGTTTATAAAGTGCCGAGAATTGGGGAATGCCGAGATGAGACAGGTCTAATATTATTTCATCTTTGTCTAAAAGACTGACATGACTTAAGAGAAAATAACAGCCTTGGAGGATTCTGCATGATATGTTAGGCACTGGATAAAGCTCACTGGATTAAGGAGGATATCCACTTATGGATGCCGTTTAGATATTGACAGCAAGAAAACAGATGCAGAAACATGGACATGTCTGTTTGTGAACACATTTATGCTGCATAAATTTGCATATCTGCAGACAGCAGCTTCCATTGAGATGTACCCCGTCAGATATCTGAATCAAGAGGAGTCTTATCTTTCGGATACATCAAGAGACCGATTTCAACATGCTAATTGCTTCATAAACAGGTCTTCACTTATATTTTAAAGATTTACTAATGGGATTTTTGTTTTGGTCATATCATGTCTATGGCTATGTTTAGCCTACACGCAAACGATTCTGAAGAGAAAACGCAAAAGTGGCGTTGCGTTATCACTTTTTATTCAGCGTTTAGACGAGCGTTTTGGGTGGGAAATCCGCGTGCATGTGGTGACGCAAAAGTGTGTGAAATTCAATGTAGTATGCAC
>JAOTRC010000009.1:4175659-4186986 GCA_027497675.1 Cyprinella lutrensis | reverse complement strand
TTTAGCATTGGAAGGCAAGCGTAGTATGACCAATAAGTTGCCGCCTGTTCTAGCAAAACATTACACGCAGAAGACAAAATTCCTCCGCCCAGGCGAGCAACCACCAAGAAAAGGTGTTAACATCAATTCTCGCCCAGGACAACTGGAAGCTGCTAGGGCTGGAAGATGCTGGCTGATCTTGATCAACGGCTTATTTTTCCACCGGAGATTGCCACCACAAACCTCCGACCAGATATTGTTTTGTGGTCTCGATCAGCACGCATTGTTCAACTGATGCCACGGGAGGATGTGGTAGGTGAGGCATATGAGAGGAAGAAACCAGGTTTATCCAGTGGAAAGTGGGTTGCCAAGGATTTGTGGCACACTCTACAACCTGGTTCCTCAGAGACGTCGGATTCAGTGGCCAAGAGTTGCGTCGCACAGTAAAGAACTTATCTGAAGTAGCAGAAAGGAGCAGCAACTGGTTGTGTACAGGATGCCACGCTATGGTTTCATAGAATTCTTGAAAAACTTGAAGAGTCTGTTGGTTTATTTGTATAGGTTGCATACTAATTACAGTCATTACGTCCATGTGTATATTCCGTGAATGACGGGTGGCCACTGAAACTGCTTTAACGCAACAGTGGGGCTTGGTTGGGTTGCGGAAAGATTTGAGATTATGGTTAGGTCACATGTGAACTACGAGGAAGGAGCAACCTCAGCAGCAGAGGAGGGATGTATTGGTCAGTAAGCTGGGGTGAGTTGAGTGGGGGACGGAGAGGGCTGACTCTGGGACTCCAGAGTCACTATCGAGCCCTCTTGAGGTGTCGTGGGCTAGTCGACACTGAGGACGGAAAGACGGAATGCCCCCCTACTAAGCTCAATCCAGACGGTTGTGGTGCTGGTCCACTGGGGAGACCCATACTGTAGTTACAGCCGTCGTTTGTGCTGACACGGCAAGTACATTGCAGTTTGCATTGCATTGCACACCACCAAATGGAAAGAAGCGTAAATGGGAGAAGCATAGTTTACTGTAAAGCTAGGTCTTAGTTTGTGCTTATCTTAGTGAAAGCAGAGTACAAATCAGCATGAAGTTTAACATCTACTCTCGTGTAATGGAAATCATGATCTTCTGGTTTTTTTTTTAATTCGACTCACGTCCTACACACAGATCTTAAGTTGAATAACAGGAGGGGGTTGCAGGAGGTGTTGGGGAATGTGTGAAGTGCAGGTCAGAGCGGGTGTGGGGTGTGAGAGACGGCTTTTCAAATCGACAGTAAAACACATTCAGATCCTCAGCCATTTGTTGGTTGTTGCCGGGTCGTTGGCTGAGAACTGTTTTTTTTTTATTTGTTTGTTTCTTTGTTTTCCAGCTTTTCAGAGTAGCTTCTTTCAGCCACTCTGATCTTCTTTGTTAGTCTTGTTTCTGGCCTGGTTATACAAGATTTTATCCCCACCTCTGTAAGCATCCTCTTTGGCATGATGAAGCTGTTTCCTGAACCTAACAATTAATCAATGTCAAGACAAAGAGCTCTTGTCAGGGTTGTTCTGTCTTGTCTAAGGGCTGGGACACACTAGAGGATTTTTAAACTGTGGGAGACCGCAGACAGTTTCAACCGATTTTTAGCATTATAATTCTCCGAATGCACACTATAAGATTCGTTCGGACTGTCTGTCGATTGCAGTAGCATTTCAACAGTGAGACAAGATCTCATGTTTGATATTTACGATTTGGGATCTTGCGGCTCCTACGCGATCAGGAGCAGTAAAATAATCGTAATGGCAACATAAAATTAAGGATTTTGTGAACAAAAACTTGTTTGCGACAAGCCTTGAATTAGGGAAAGCTCACTCTGTCTTGACGGAGACGTGAGTAAGGGACCGTGTGGAAAGTGCACTTTTTCTGACACGTTTGTTCAAACACTATATACAATTTTCAACACTTGACAAGCTATAATCCTGGTTATGGGCGTTCAGTAATAACAACTGACTTGGTCATTTGACCAATCGCCGCAGATTTGCGTCACTCAGGAGGTGTTTGGGAAAATAAATCGTCGAATGAATCATTTGGGAGTCGTTGAGCAAATCGGGTAAAAATAAATGCATATTATAAGACAAATAAAGTGTTTTTTATCCTTGCATGAACGTTACACTGTTTTGGGGAACTCCCAAAACAAAAATAGGAACATTTCAGATGCTATAATAGGGGCTCTTTAATGTGTTAGCTCCTTTGTTTGCCCTGAGTATTTAAGCCCTCAGTTTCAGTCTGTTCTTTGTCTTGTATTGTTTAACACTTAATGTGTATGTGGTTGTGTTATCTCATACTGATTCTCCTGTTAATTTTGTGTTGATTATTGGATTAAAGATCTATTTGAGTATCTCCTGAGTTGTGCGCTTCACTACAGCCACCTAATCTTGAGAGGTCTAATACCTGGAGAAAGTAATTCTTTAGCGTTCACATTCACATTAGTGGCAGTTTCTCCGATGGAACAGGTCTACTTGGAAATTCATCATTTAAAATTATTGCTAATATTTATATTTTACAACAAACTAAAAGGTAACATTTTTTAGTATGTTTTACTGTTATCTTTGATTGTTAGCTAATGTTTATAGGCTACTGTATATTATATACAACTATCAGTACTATTTTATCATATAAAACTGCACAGTAATAAGTACTGTATATTCATTATTTTACTTTACAGTTGTAAGATTACAATACTTAAATCTTAATTTCTTCTCTTGACCCCCTCAAGCTTTGTTATTGGTGGGAAATTGCCATGAAACAGATTTAAAAATGCTTTCAAAACATCCATCATCTCTTTGAGATTAACAAATATGTGAATTTAAAAAAATAAATAAAGAAATATTGTTTTTAGTAACCAATAACAGTATTATACATTTTACAATAGGCCTTTTTATTTCTCAAAATTTCACAGATATTACAATCAGCTGATGCTGGAAAAGCATAAAATGGCTTGGCGTGTTACATGTGGTTCTGGTCGTTGTATTACCTGTCATGTGATTGTTGCTTTATTCTTGTGTTCTGCGCAGGGGTTTATATCCTCATTGCGGCCGGGGGTCTGGTGATGCTGGTGGGCTTCTTCGGCTGCTGTGGTGCTGTGAGGGAGTCTCAGTGCCTGCTGGGATTGGTTAGTGCTCATTCTTCTGGTTTAACAAAACAATATTGCTCAAAGAAAATGCTTAGTGAGAAACTGACATGAAGCTTACATGAGGATGTCAACTTTAAATTAATTTTATATATTTTTAACCATTTTTAAAATCTTGATAACCATGTACTAAATGTGTAATTTTTCAAACAGGATGGAATGTTTTAGATTGAGACAAATCAACTAATTCCACAAACATCTCAAAATTTATCAAATTATCTGATGCTTATGCTGTTATAAACATTTCAGTGTGAAAAAGAAAAAAACACAGCATCTTTATTTAATAAAAAATATGGAGAATAAAGTAGAAGTAACCCAGGTGCTGCGTCTCTCTTGCTTGGCAGTTTTTTGCCTGTCTTCTGGTCATCTTTGGAGCAGAAGTTGCAGCAGGAGTGTTTGGCTTTCTCAACAAAGATAAGGTACTACTAAACTGGAAATGTGTTGAATCAGAGTTCATTTTGATATTATATTAGTCTGACGTTTCCGACTCATTGTTATTAATGTGTCATTTAGATCATTGAGGAAATAAAACAATTCTATGACGAATCTGCCCGAGACACCAACAACAATACAACTGTCCAGTCCTACCACATCATTGTGAGTTTACACTTTTATTAAACGATTTGTGTGTCTCTTTGTTGATTTAATCAGGAAGAATAAATTGAAAAGTTTAGCTTGAGGCACTCTAAATGGAACCAATATTTACTGAATACAATGTTTATTTTTGAAATGTTGTACGCTTATTTAGAGTCATACGTTCAAATATAAATCTCTGCTATTTTTGTATTATTTATACAGTATTTGTTAATATAATTTTGAATTAGTATCTCATCTAGTATTTATTTTACTGTATTTTTCTTTATTTTTTTCAGCTTTATTTCAATTATCGGTTTTAAATAGTTTTAGTTTCAGTTCACACTAACAATACTAATATATTGTCATGAATGATTGAATTTCTAATGCTTCACATCTGCAGCTGAACTGCTGTGGCTCATCTTCCAACACGGAGCCCACATTGTGTCAAGAAATCGAATCAAAGCAGGTGAGGATTTCTGATGCAATATAAGTAGAAAGTTTGTTTGGTAAATACCAGAATTTGAAAGTTAGTGATTGTGACACATGTTCAACATGCATTGAAAATGAATTATGTAGAACAGTGGTTCCTAAACTGGGTGGTGCAGAATTATAAAAAGGGGGGTGCGGGATAGTGTACAGTTAGCAGGGACGGGTTATGAAACGGTTGTGCGCTAGTGCTCCGATTTCCCATTGCATATGGGTTTAACGATGTAGCGTAGCACTCCAATTTCTCATTGCGTATGGCTGGTGTTGTTGACAGGTCGCCCCAACCCCCATCATCACCCCCCACCAGCTTGTCCGGGCCGCCACACTGGTCTAGTGCCCTGGGTGTTAGTCCATCCCTGGCAAATTGTTATGTAAAAGAAACCTGCGGGATGATACGAGACCCCCCTGCTTATTATCCAGATACTTGCCACATGATTAAACACAAAATATTAATTTGACATATTTTATTATTTCAAAATGTCTCACAGGACCCACTTGAGCAGTGTGTTATCAGTAGTAGTGGTTGCTGTCGTTCAATTACAGACCGCGCTATAGATAGCTTAAGAATCTGAATTGAATATTTCAGGGGGAATATTCCACTCAATAAAGCAAATAGAAACCATTTTAATCAGTGAGGCTGTCTACACTAGATGTGGTGCATCACGACAAAATCCCAGACAGTAAACTGATGCCCCGTTTTATTTCTGACGTACTCCAAAGCTCTGACAGTTGAAAACATTTTTTTCTACTTAAGGGGGGCCTGGCAGAAAAAGTTTGGGAACCACTGGTGTAGAAGGATGTGGTATATACTAAAAGAAACATACTATCAGTTTGTCTCACTGTCTGCAGAAATGCGACGTGGCCATTCAAGAGTTTTTCAACAGTAAGCTCTTCATCGTCGGTTATGTGGGAATCGGAATCGCAGGAGTCATGGTAAATTGTAATATTTCAATGTTGTCAATTTAGCACATTTTTATTTCCATCTTGAATTCAATTGAATTGAATTGACATGAAAGCATGTATTGTCATTGTATTTGCATACAACGATATTAGAAGCACTGCTCCTGAATGATGTTGGAAAGACATGCATATAACCTTATAACCAGACAACCATATAACCACAAAAAGTAATACACTCTAGACTATACAGTTTCAGACTTAGTATTCACATTAACCTCTTATTTAGTGCATTTGTCCTAATAATTAAAGTGTTCAAGTGGTGATATTGCACTTTGACATACTGCACATTACATAAGACAGCAGATATAGACAGAAGAGAGACTGGAATAAAAATAATTAATTTAGTTAAATAATGTAACTGGAGTAGTATTTTAACCTTTGCCTTTAGTGCATTTTTGAGTTTAGAGTCCGGATTGCCACTGGAAAGAAGCTGCCCTTTAGTCTTGTGGTCCTTGTTCTTAAAGGGTTAGTTCATCCAAAAATGAAAATTCGTTCAGTATTTACTCACCCTTATGTTGTTCCAACCCCGTAAGGCCTTCGTTCATCAACACGAATTAAGATATTTTTGATGAAATCTGAGAGCTGGATCACTCCTGCATACTAGTCCATAGGCTTCTTGAGCAATTGAAACTTGCCGGCCTCGAAAAGTTATTAAAGACATCGTTAAAATAGACCAAGTGACTTCAGTGGCTCAATCTTAACTTTATTAAGCGACGAGAATACTTTTTGTGTGCAAAAACAAACAAAAAGTAACGACTTTACTTCAACTATTCACTTCCTTCTCTGTGCGCCTCTAGTCAGTCAATGTAGTGTGATAGCGTAGAGGATAGGGTGGAGGAAAGATTGATCTCTCAAAACACCTCATGATAATTGACCTATGGCTAAGCCACGCCCTTAAACGCGATGAGTCAATCACAGTGCGCAGCTAACCCAATACACTCGGACATCTCTGCTTCCACTTCCATTTAAATGCATTGCAGTTAGTTTTTATTCGTTTTTTCTTGTGATTTTAAGTTTAAAACGGTCAAACGTTGTGCATGCAACTCTAACACAAGGTTCCCGAGAGGCTGGGCGACGGTGTGTATTTCTTTTACCCTGTCCCATGCCACTTCTCAACCAAGATAAGTGTCTGCTCTGGATTAAGTTGAGCGATTAAGTGATCCTTTAGACCACAACACCAACTAAACGCGGATAAATTAAACAAGGATGTCTACATCTGTTCTAAGTTAAGTTAACAACGTATTTGAACGTTATCTTTAAAATCTCTAACGCAACATTAGTCTAATGTTAGACGTACATTAGAAAACATAAACGTTAGCTTCTAGCTGCGTTGTACATCATGTCACTTAGCTTCATTAACGTATATCTGTAAATAACTGATAACAAATGTTCACAATGTTGTGCTGAATGATGTAAATACTGTAGCACCAAACAGTGATGGCAACGATATGCGGTTTATCACGTTTACACTGTGACCTGTACATTTTTGCCTGGAGCTGAAGCGTTTCATCGACCTTCTCAACAATAAAATTAATAATATAACCCTCCAATGCAGAGTTAAGGCCCTTTAGGTGACTTCAAGATGATATATAAACTTTCTGTCTCCAAAAATCACCAATTGCCTCCTGTGAAATGTCTGCCATATCGCCTACGCCCGAATGTTGACTGTTTGTCCGAGTGAGTGGAGGGGGCGTGGCTTAGCCATAGGTCAATTGGTGCAATCGGTCTGTAATCAAAGTTATTTGTGGTAGCTTTCTTAGGAACAGGGACGATGGTAGCAGATTTTAAACAGGGTGGGGTGATGGCTAATGTCAAACAGAATTATTGAATTTATTAAACAGTAATACGTTCTCTGTTTAATCACATACAATGGTTTTTTAATGTATATTTTATGCTTTTCTCATTTAACTCAATAATGACTTTTGAGGGTAAATTCTCAGCCAAAATTTGTGTTGCGATCACTTTGGAATAATGTGCACACACAGTAAGATTAGAGATAATTATTAAGGAAGCAAACAGTGTCATGTACAACTTTGTGTATGTGTAACATCTTCTCTCTTTACAGATTATTGGGATGATCTTCAGTATGGTCCTGTGCTGTGCAATCCGGAACAGCAGGGAGGTGATCTAGCACAGTCTTCCTCGCCCTGACACGCATATACAACAATAACATTCCAACCAAGTTCAAGGTGTTCTTTTGCCATCCTATAAACTCAGGAGCTGAAAACAAACTCCATGTCCATAATCCTGTACACATGATCCTGTTCTAACCCATTCAAATTTCTGGGTTATCATTATTTAATGCCTACTGGTTAGGTGCCGAGCTGGAGCATCCAAGTGCGACAAAAAAAAAAAATGTGTTAATAATCTAATTCAGATTGTGAGTTCAGTTTTAGAGCACGCTGATCTGCGTTTTCATGCTATTCTTGGCTGTTGCTGTGTGGCTTCACATGTCAGATAAAAATATTATGTAATGTGATGCCAGGGATTCTGTGGCAAACCCACGGCTGGTGGGAACGGCAAGAAGACCCACGGATGCCTTTCGCTTAATGTTTATACACAAAGAAAGCAGTCTTCTTTGTCACCGAGAGATTGATGAACATTTATGAATGATCAAAACGATCTTTAGAGGAATCCTTGCATTTTTGTTCAGTAAATAAATTTCCTTTCCACGTCACACAGACACATAGTTCCAGCTCCGCTTTCTTGCAATTGAACTCTGGCGAGATTTCTGTTATGCAACAGCTGATAACGCCTGGTGTTCTGGGGCTCGATAGAGCCAAATCCACTCTTTCTCACTGTGGATCTTGTGGTGTGGTTATTTTATGCCTGTATCGATAAGTGAAGACTCAAGGCTGACACTATCTGGTGCCTTATACTGTTTGTCTGTGGCTGCGTCCAACCATCTGCGCTGTGAAGATTAAACAGATCAGACACGAATAGCATTTGAATCATTCGTTTGATTCATTCACCAGTTGATTGCAGCCCAAGATTGACATGCTACTTCGAAAACGTCAAGATTTATATGAAATGCATGAATAAATTACATGTGCATTTTGTCACCTCATATTAGATTGGCCATGTGAATTCCTTTCTACAATATCGCACATTCTTTTTTTAAAATGTAGATTTTTTTAAATTTTTTGTTATTGGATAGGACCATGGAGTTAAGACAGGAAGTAATGAGAGAGGGAAATAGGATCGGGAAAGGACCTCGAGCCAGGGCACGAACTCAGGTCACTCAAGGTACATCTGCACCATATGGCGTATTTTGAGGTTTTAATTAGATTTTGTTTTCCTGGATTTTCAACAACGTCTCACACTTTTGAACCCAAACATTTTAACCTTAAAATTTTGATGTTGGACTATTTTTTTTATCAACAACCCTTCAACTTCAAATGATCAAATTCTAAATTATCTTCAAACTGAAATGAAGCAAATCTTCCACATGACGTACTTCCTTTTTTAAACACTTCTGTGTTACTACGATTTCTGTGTACATATCTGTGTGAGAGTTTCATAAGTTCTTACTATAGTCATAGTGATTGTGAAGATCTGTATTGTGCGGTTGGTGTGTATAGAGACAGCTTTGGCCAGTGTTTTTGTATTTTTTGCATTTGAATATTAAGGTGCCTTCTTTAATTTATCTGAAAAGACAACTTAAAAGGTTAGTTCACTCAGAATTAAAATGTCTTGACAATTTTCTCAACCTCACTTCGTTCAAGATGTTCATGTCTTTCTTCAGTTTCAATGCAGCTTCAATGAGCTCTACACGATCCCAGCCAAGGAATAAGGGTCAACTGACGTTTTGTTTTTTTTTGTTTTTTTTTTTTGTTTTTTTTAAATCGCATGTTCTGGTTCAAAAATGTAGGGTAAGGCGAAAAACTCCATCTCAACTTCAAAATCGTCCGACAACGTTGTTTTACCTTTTGTTTTAATTTTTTGTAAATTCGCTTGACTTGGCACGTTTGCCTTGTAAACACTAGGCGTGTACTTCCGCCTACGTCACGCTTGACCTTTCAACGTGATTACGTGATGTGTGGCGCATCACAGCTAGTGCAAGATGAGCATTTATGGTTAAAAAGTATATAAATGTTTCCTTTTTTAGAAAATGACAGACGGTTTGGCTAGATAAGACCCTTATTCCTCGGTGGAGAGTCTTTGAAGCTGCAATTTGAACCTTCAAACCATTGTGCCCCATTGAAGTCATTATATGGTGAAAAATCCTGGAATGTTTTCCTCAAAAACCTTAATTTCTTTTTGACTGAAGAAAGAAAGACATGAACATCGTGGATGACGTGTCGGGGGGTGATTTAATTATAAGAAATTTTTAATTCTGAAGTGAACTAATCCTTTAATATTTTGTTGAATTATTATTTTTTCATGAAGGATTGGAAAAGGGACAAAATCTCTCTTTTTTTATTATTTATAATGGGACAGCCATTGGTTGGTCAGATATATTTCTGCTGGTGCATCACTGCTGAAGTTCCTCAAGTTGAAGTGGCATTAGAGTAGCGATTGGGATACGTCGTAGTCGATGCTAACAGAGAGTAAAGCATGAAACAAGTGTTTCGTTCACATTTAATGTTGAAGTAGTTCTGTCCTCATACCCAACGGCAACCCATCTGTGGTTGCTCGGACTGTAAAATAACTAGTATGGAGCATGTAGCTTTTGAGACTGTGTTGTAAACAAATTTTTTAATGTGTCATTCTTACAATTTGTGTAAACGATGTAGAGATTGTTTGTACTGTAAACATAACACTGCAGTTTTTTTGATGTTAGTGTTTATAATTTGTGTGTTTAATTTATTTTCTGGAGAACAAGTTCAAAAATAGCGTTCGGGTGTCTCAGGAACATTGCAGCACGAGAACAAATAAACTTGTTTGAAGTTTCTGAGTCTTGTGGGGTTTTTTTTTTTTCAGATTTTCATATCACCAGTGACATGTAGCAGAAAAGTCGTACCATGTAAATAGAACCATCCATTAAAGTCAGATTTTTATGGGAGCATGGGTGAGTACACTCTCCCAAGCAAAACGAGTAAGATATACAGTGCACCACAGGACCTTAGTGGGGCCCCTCGTCACATAACATCATCACTGGTTGTCTTTTTAACTGACTGCAGTGGAAGGCACTGGATGTGTAATATTAGTAGCACAGTCTTGAATCAATGTTGTATCACATGACAGGCTTGAGTTGTGTGTGTGCGTGCATGTGAGAGAGGGAAAGAATTTGGCTCCAGCTTGCAGTCATAAGGTGAAAAGTAATGGTTTACTACTCCATTCATTCTACACATCAAAACGTGTTTTTTTTCTCCACGTTATTTAGGCCCACCAAGTAGTTTTACAATGTCTCATCAAATTTTAATTTCTGACCAAATATTGATATTAAAAAAATGTAAATGCTTTTGATATGAAACTGTTTATGCACAAAGTATAAATATAAAATCATTTGAAAATGCCTAAACATCCTAGAAAATCTCAGAAATGTATATAAAAAAAATCTATTTATATTTCTTGCCACATGCGCACCAGAATCATACAGATGTTTATTCTGCATTATTATCTTATAGAGTTTTAAAAAATGTGCCTTTAAATACAGAAGTTAGAAAAAAATATTGTAAATTACCCTGCTAGCTACAATTGATCATGTACTAGTCAAGACTTTTTGTCTAATCTTTCTGACATGAATTGCATGTCAGCTACGCAGGAAGCTCTTGGGCAGAATCACACACAGGCTAAAGTTTCAGCTACACTGCACAGTGTGCACTTTTCACCTACTCAGATGTGCTCTTAGTTAACACTCACCAAGCACTTCACATGTCTGTTTATGTGTGAGTTTCCTTTACACTACTGCAACACATTTGTTATTCGAATCTTTAACTTGTTATTTTGAAATAAATTACTGTAATAAATGCAAGTGTTATATTTCAATACTGCCCAGACTTAAAGGGATACTTTTTTTTTTGAAATAGGTTCATTTCAACGCATTCTCATCCTTTAGCGTCTCATAGAACAATATGTGACAAAACGGCGCTATACTACGCACATGGCACCCGTTATCGTTAATATAACATGCGCAGTGAGGGCTAAGTTTAGGTGTGGGGTAGGGTGTACGTGTCATATTCACGCTAAAGGATTTATTACGTCTTGGGTTCG
>JAOTRC010000009.1:4145365-4160877 GCA_027497675.1 Cyprinella lutrensis | reverse complement strand
CACTTGTTCAGGTCAACCGAGCAATGAAACATGACAGAACGCAGGCGAAAAAAGCCACAGCATGGGGTGATGTGTGTGTTTGACCACAGCATTGACTCCAGGTGACTGTAACTGAATCAGTCTATGTTTAGTGCACTGTCAGCCTCAATAATTACACTGTCGGGGTTAGCAGAGTTTATATAATTAGGATGATATTTGAGCCCTTTATAATCTAAAGATTCTCTAGGGCGCACAGAGGATTCCAGGAGGACAATATATGGTTGTGCAATCAGTTACATTCACACTCAACAGCAAGTCGACCTGGTCACGTTGAACAAGGGACATGGAAGTTAACGCTAGAGGGCAACGTGATACACGCTGGTTACTCCAAGAAAAACTAGGTCACGGGGATACATGACCCATCCCTATTTTTTGTGATGTCTCCACAGCCATATCTTCTGAGGGACAACTGAGACAGGAGCCTGTTTCAGCCAAGGTCAGAGGTCAAAGGTGAATGTGCAGTTTTATTTCAGATTTAATACCTATATATATATATAAACCTTTGGCAGTACTCATATGGAACACTATATTGCCAAAAGTTAATGTCTTTACATGCATATGAACTTTAATAAAATCCCATTTTCAATCCGTAGCATTTAATATGGAGTTGCCCCACCCTTGCCCCTACTCTTCTGGGAAGGCTTTCCACAAAGGAGTATTTTTATGGGAATTTTTGACCATTCTTCTAGAAGCACATATGTGAGGTCAGGCACTTATGTTGGACGAGATGAGGTCAGGCCAGTGAAGTTCCTCCACTCCAAACTCGCTATTCCATGCCTTTATGGACCTTGCTCTGTGCATCATGTTGGAACAGGATAGGGCCATCCCCAAACTGTTCTCACAAAGTTGGGAGCATGAAATTGTTCAAAATGCCTTGGTATGCTGAAGCATTAAGAGTTCCTTTCACTGGAACGGGTCCAAGCCCAACACTTGAAAAACAATCCCACCATAATCCCCGCTCCACCAAACTTTACACTTGGCACAATGGAGTCAGGCAACAGTTCTCCTGGCAGCCGCCAAGAGAGAACACGTCTCCACAGCTCTAGAGTCCAGTGGCGGTGTTGTTACAACCACACCTGACTCCACCCTCACACAATCACAGTGCACTTCCTCTCCTGAGTACTGATCACTCACAGGCTCATCACACACCTGCACATCATCAGTACTGCAGTCACTACCTTCCACTTATAAACCGACACGAACCGGCACGAATTGAGCGTCTGGTGCGTTAAGCACGTTACGCACGAATGATTTAGTTAGTGCCATTTGTGCATTCACACATTTGATGCGAATTTGCAATTCACGCCGTGTTAACCAATCAGGAGCCTAGCCGCTTGCTCACATGGTGAAGTATCTGGATGCTTCAATAAATTATTTTGTAATATGTCTAAATGCATGGCGGGATTATGCACAACAATGCAAATATTTTATCACTTAAAACTTTATTTCTATATACGAGACATGTTCATTTTGTATCTAGATTATATGAATTAGTATTATGATGTAAAGACAACCAACATACATGTGCATAAGTTCGTGTCTGGACGTGAGAGAGAAAAAAAATTACAGGATAGGTTAATAACTTTTGAAGGCTGGATCTATTTATCATAAAAACAAAAATAAATGACAGCTAGATCAGATGGATGAGGGCGTGGGTGATCCTCGCTCCGATGCAGGATAACAGGTCATCAAACTAGGTGAGTGACAGGCGGAAGTACCACTGACAGCGGCTGTCATCCAGCGCAGCTCCTGGAGCGAGCAAATGGTGAAATTCGCCAAACGGTTCGCCTCCGAAGAGTCCGGTGGACAAAAATATACGGCGACGATTATCCCCACGCCACTGTTCTGCTCTCCAGAGTAAATACAGAGCGGTGACTCTCTCGATGAATGCTCGGTCGACATAAAAAAATGGCCACCAACGGATTTCGATTCTGACGAATCGCGCATTCGCGCATGTAAATTTTGCTTCAAACTTTTGTTTTTGTGTGTCAGTTTCACTCTTGACACGCGAATTAACACAAAGTGGCCAAGCGTCAAACTAGACGTGTCAGGCGCTAATTTGACGTGCTATTCGCGTCCGGTGTGAACGCACAGTCACTCATTCTTTGTCCGGTATCGTTTGCATCAAGACGCTAACGCTGTGCTTACCTCCTGGACTCCAATATCTGCTATCCAGTCTCCGCGTGATTTCTCCGTGTCAACAACTGTGATCCTAATCACCAGTTCACTCTACTGAGTCTTCGCGTCAGTCTTCAGTATGTCTTCATCATCCCCAACTGCAAGAATTTGAAGTGTGTTATCCGAGGTTGATCGTCTGGAACTCTTTTCACCCACATTCCTTCATTTTCATCTGGTTGTTCAATAAACATTATATCAGTTGCATCCTTAAGTCACTTGAGTTCTGTCTTGTAACAGAATACTGGACCGCACAAAAGGAAGACTGACGAACTCCAGCATGAGCACCGCGGATCCCTTCCAGAAAGTCGTTGACGATGTCCGTCAGTCTCTACCGTCCGTTCCACAAGTGCCACCCACACCGTCCACTTCCGCCGACACTATCGTCACTACTTTTCCATCGGTACTAGTCAGTCTCATGGCCCGACTGATGCCCTTTTCAGGATTGGCGGAGGATTGCAATGGTTTCATCTTACTGTATAATGCTCACTGGTCTTGGAAATGCAACCAAACCTGTATCCAAATGAACTTGCTAAAGTTGAATTTGTAATTTCTCAGTTGAATGGCAAAGCACTACGCTGGGCCGAATCTCTCTGATCCCAGAAGAGTTCTATATTCCAATCTCTCTCCAGTTTTTTCCCTCATTTCAGAGAAGTTTTGGGAAGCCCACCTGGGATTCATCTATTGAAGAGCAACTGTACCAGTTGAAGGTTTAATGTCTGTAAGTGAATATGCCCTGCAATTTCGTGCACTAGCTGCCACTAGTGGATGGAATGAACAAGCCTTGCTCACCACATATCGTCAAGGTCTGAATCCTCGCGTACGATTGCATCTTGCTGCCTTTGAGAATTCCATCAGACTTGAACGCTTTATTTAACTTTCCACCCGCTTAGCCACTCATATGCAGTCATGTCCCGAGGAGCATCAGGACTTGCCTCTCGCTCTTCCATCTCTTCATCGACGGCACACGGTTGACTCGCACTGAACAAAATAGACGGATGACCCAGAGTCTGTGTTTATATTGTGGTTCCTCTGAGCACTTCATCTCTAAATGTTCCATTCGCCCTCCTCGTCACATGGTGAGTGCAATAATTCCTGCGTTTGATAACTTGAAACCACTCTCTACGTGAATTTAACTGCTGCTGATGTTACTATTCCAGTTATCGCCCTTCTGGACTCAGGGTCAGCAAGGAAATTTCATCTCTGGAGACCTCTGCCGTCAGCTCAAGCTGAAGTCTACCCCCACACCATCCATCTTTCAAGTTCACTCGATTACTGGCAGGCCCCTCAGCTATAAGAAGGTACTCTTGAAAAGTGCTCTTTTCACCAACCCTCAGTGCAGTTTCTTGGCTATTAGATCGATATGAGTGGCATCCGGATGGACGAGGGGAAGGTGGATACCATCCGCAACTGGCCCATACCCAAAACTATAAAGGAACTCCAACATTTTCTTGGATTCTCCCATTTCTACATTCGCGTCATCCTAAACTACTGTATCATTGCCAGTCCACTTACTCATCTCCTTCGACACAAGCCCAAGTCTCTGTCCTAGACACCTGCTGCCACCCAAGCCTTCGAGTCCCTCAAGAAGTCCTTCACCACTGCTCCTTTCCTGGTTCATCCTGATCCAGAGAAACCTTTTGTTGTGGAGGTCGACGCCTTATCTATGGGAGTGGGATTGGTCCTTCCCAGCAGCAGGGGAACCCAGGTAGACTTCATCCACGTGCCTTCTTCTCCCGCAAACTCAGCCCGGCGGAGGTCAACTACGACATTAGGGAGCTCTTAGCCGTCAAGCTGGCTCTTGAGGAGAGGAGACACTGGTTGGAGGGGGCACAACATCCATTTATGGTATTAACGGATCACAAGAATCTACAGTACCTCAGAGATGCCAAAAGATTAAACCCACAACAGGCAAGATGGGCTTTCTTTACCCGTTTCCTCTTCACCATTTCCTACCTCTAACAGTATTGGATCCATGCACCAAAGCCGAGCTGATGATTGGAAGGCATAAGGCGAATTCGAGCAGCACAGCAGATACATTAAAGGAGCCGAGGAGCTGAAGGGAGACAGCAGAGACGAGAGTGAGGAACTGGATGGCTTTGGCAGAGAAGGAGGGCGAGGGAGGCTAGGATGGACCATCCACGATGAAGCAGACTTGGAGCTGGGCAGAGCCAATCGTGATGAAGGAGGCTTGGGTCTGGATGACGAAGGAGACTTGGTGCTGATTTGATTAAATGGCGACAAAGACAACTTGGGACTAGGTTTAACCAGTAGAGCCAAAGACTGGGCTGAACCAGAAGAGACTGACATGACTTTAGACTGGACAGAACCAGCGGAGACTGAGATGACTTGGGACTGGAATGTTTTTATTGCGGGCTTAGGCTCCAAGTCAGCGGTGGGCTCTGGCTTTTGATCCCCTGAGGGTATGGCTGAAGGCTGAGTAGGCTCTGGGTCCAGAGCAGGGCTGGCATTGTCCTCATTTGCTAGCCAGATGGTAAATAGACACACTGCACCAGCACCCACTCCACATACTCAGAAAATGAAAAGAAAGACACATTAAAATTTAAAATTAATGAGGACTATTTAATTTCCTGTAGCATCAAATATTCAACAACAAATGTTAAAAATGCAAAATTTTTGTGTTTTCACTATGGATCCAGATTTTTGGTCTCCCTATACAACTTACAGTACATAAAATTTTGCAATATACAGTTCGTTACAGGGACACTATGCAGGAATCCCGTTTTTGTCAAACAGCGACCCCTGAGTCGCTGTGGAGTGCTTGTATTTAACGTTACTGTCGTAAATACCACATGGCGTGACATGTTACATAGTATACAATAGTACATTGTGTTTAATTTGTCGTTTAATGAGATCTAAAACATGTTGTTAGTGGTGAGAATTTTCACGTGATTAAATACATTAAATGCACTTTAATGGTCCAGTAGCAGAACTTTTGCCAAGCGTGCCAGAGGTTCTGGGTTCTAATTCGCACTACTAAGTAGTAAAGTTTTTTTTCCTCGTCAAAACCAATTGTTTATTAGTGTTTTTTTTATCAAGCAGGGACACGTTCTTTTGTGCATTAGGTTTTGTGATTTCACCGTAACAAATATAGAGAGTCTCTCAACAATGGATTGACGCGACTGTGCGCATCACAACAGAAAACTGTATCTGCACCACTGATTGCAACGACAAAGAGAACTTTGGTCACTTGATTTTAAAAACAATACATTTCAGATCGCCTCTTATTCAACAAACTAACTAAATGAATGCTCTACTAGAGTTAACTGGAGATGTTTTATTTGTTTGTATTGGTACATCCATGCCAATGGGGACATATCAGGCGGCCACCATTCAACCCAAAAGAAGTCATATAACCATTTCAGTAACTCCGAAGCTGTTCAGTTTAAAAAAAAAACAAAAAAAACTGCATAATGTCCCTTTAAAGACCACTCACACATAAACACAACTCATACAGTTATCAGTTCATTATTTCAAATACCCATAATGCAAGTCGGAGTACCTCCCTAAAGTGTGTGTTTTTTTTGTTTTATATTTTTGTTTTGTTTTTGCAGTAATAACAAAAATATTGTAAATTATCCTGCCTCCACACCCATGAAACATGTTTAATGGCGGTCAAATAAACAATAGTCAAACAAACACAAAAAAGAACAATTATATTCATAGAGCAAACATATGAAACAGATAGTAAGTATACAGAAGTTCTTTCTTACTATCATCCCTGAGGTGGAGAGAACATACAGTAGTCAGCGAGCATTAGTAGGCTATCCTGTTTTTAAGACTTGATTTGATAAATCACACAAGCTGATGTGATTGTCAGAAACATGATGAATGCAATCACACAAAATGTCACTTTGGTAAAAAGCATACAAATATATTAAATCTAGATCTACGAGTCCTTTCACCAAATACTGAACAAAATTAAGTTAACTTAAAATATGTGTGTTGGTCTGTGTGCGTGTGTGTGCATGTGTCTCAATGGAAAATCCCCATAAAACATGGAAATCCAATGTGTGTGTGTGTGTGTGTGTGTGTGTGTGTGTGTACAGTATCTGGACTTGCCCTAACTGGTGCTTAAAGCCATGAAATTACAAAATTGTATTTCAAAATGTATGTCAAGGCTACTACACCTAGGGGGCAGTATATTCCTAACAGACATTTACTTTAAAAAAAATGCCTGTAAATGTAAATACTTTGACTGTAAACTGTTCTTTACTTCTTGGTATCCTCTTTCATCACTCAACCACATAACTATGCCTTCATATTTCAAACTTCATATTTTGATATTTATTTCTATTAATTGAGGAGATTATTATTATTTTTTTTCATTTTGTAACTTATATTTAAGCCAGCAGATTGACCAGAAGCTAAATTCTTCTCTCGTCTGAATTCTTCATAAAATACTAAGTTCTTCTTTGAATGAATTAAACTCCTGTTATACTAACATTATTTGCATGAAAAATTAATGTGTATTATCTTGGGACACCTTGCAAAAAGATATCAAAAGAGTATTTTGAGGCTTTTTGTTGTTTCATTTGTTTTAAGAAAAGTTCTAAGTTAATTTCACTTCAAAACTAAGTTAATAAAATAAACATATTTAACAAAATATTTTAGACCGGGATAAGAAAAATAAACTTAATACAACATATATTTTCTGAAAGTTTGAATAGCCTGTTCAATTCTGCTTTATTACAAAAATTTTACTTTTTACCAAAAATCTAAATACAGATTAATTAAATTACTTTATGCTGTATAAAGACAATTATTATAGTTTTTACTAATATTTTGAATTGTATTTTATGTTTATATTTTCCGTTTTCATTTCAGGTGAAATTTTGGTAATTTTGTTTTATCTCAATTTAACTTTTTTTTTTTTTGTAAATCAAGTTACTAAAGGAAAATGAGAAATATTGAAAACTAGCTGGAATAAAATATTTTTTTCCAGGTAACTTTTTTTTTATAAATGTTTTTAGTTTATGCTTCTCTTATCTTTTTTTCAGCTTTAACAGTCCAGACCTGGATCCTGTTTATGATAACCCAGTTCGATTGGGGTGCTGTGACTCGAATTCGTAAACATGACACGGTTGCGGGCACAATTTTCTGGACATTGGGTTCATTAAACAGTCCATTCTGAAGAAAACCTAGTGCTTGAAATCCCGAACAATCCACCGCAGTCTCCGTTTTCACCAAAGTTTTCCCAAGTTCCACACCAGCAGAGACCAGTTGATCTTTTCCATCCAATCCTGTTTGTACTTGGACACGGGAGATAAGAACCGGTTCATGAAAGACCACTAAAAAGTAGTTTTCTAAGCCAATAGGGGACACGCCCCAGAAATACTCTGCATCTTGACTGTAAGCCTTTTCGGCTGTATTGGTCTCAAAAGTCTCGATGTTCGTGCGAATGTCTGCTGGAGGGTTATCAGCAACTTCTTCGACGAAGTCCTCATCCTTCAGGTGATTGAATGTCCCCCTAAATGACGAGTAAGTGCCCATGTGCTGAAACAGAGATGGGCGGAAACGAATGACTTTATCCTGCATCAACAATTTGTGAAAATGCGACAGCAGGAAGTCGCAGGGCATCTCTTGGTAGAAATTATAAAGGAAACGCCCCAGAATGGGCAGATCTTTGGATTGGTAGAGTTTTCCGATGTAGCCCAACTTGGAGAATTCCAGCGTGACCCACTTTGAGTTGCTCATCGAATTGATGTGCTCACGCATACTGGAGAGAAAGTTCTTCGAACAGCTCACGTCATCCTCCAGCATGATGTAGTATTGGGAGAGGTTACTGCTAAAATGGAGCAAATAGGAGTAGTCCACGTTTTGCTTCGAACGGAAGGACACGCGGTCGGGAGCATCGTTGAAGTTCCTCTTCAGTCCTGTAAGGGGAGGATAGTTCTCTTCGTTGACGTGGATAACAAGCAGTCGACCCTTCGACAGATGCAGGTGGAATTCATCTGTGATTTTCTGTAAGGTCTCCCGGATCCAGCTCACATCAAAGTCAGCGAGAAGGACAACCACCACCATTTGATCCAGCTCTTCCTCTGAGGACTCGGTGAAGATTGACCGAAGAGTGTCCTGAAGATAACTGCCCTTTTTCCTCTTCACAGACGAGAGGCCCACCGTTAGGTACTCTGAAAAGGATGAAACCACAGGGATGTGACTATAAAGTTGTTATTAAGTTCACAAACTCTTAAATCTTTCCCAACCATTGATGGAATTTTACAGCAATATTTATGTATTAATCTTTCAATCTAATCGGCCAAATAAACTTGTGCAGTTAAAGGGTTAGTTCACCCAAAAATGAAAATTCTGTCAGTATTTACTCACCCTCATGTTGCTCCAACCCTGTAAGACCTTTGTTCATCTTCGGAACACAAATTAAGATATTTTTGATGAAATCTGAGAGCTGGATCACTCCTCCATACTAGTCCATAGGCTTCTTGAGGGATTGAAACTTGCCGGACTCAAAAAGTTATTAAAAACTTCGTTAAAATTGTCCAAGTGACTACAGTGGCTCAATCTCAAGTTTATAAAGCGACGAGAACACTTTTTGTGCGCAAAAAACAAATATAAATAAACTAGTGTAATTGCGTATGATATGTTGTTGTACCGTCACACGCATAACACACATGACCAGCGTGTGTCTCTACACAATTACACTAGTTTAACTGACTAGATGCGCAAAGTGAAGGAAATGAATAGTTGAAATAAAGACGTTTGTTTTTGCGCACAAAAAAGTATTCTTGTCGTTTGATAAACTTAAAATTGAGCCACTGTAGTCACTTGGACTATTTTAACGATATCTTTAATAACTTTTCGAGGCCGTCAAGTTTCAATCCCTCAAGAAGCCTATGGACTAGAATGGAGGAGTGATCCAGCTCTCAGATTTCATCAAAAATATCTTAATTCGTGTTCCCAAGATGAACGAAGGTCTTACAGGGTTGGAACAACATGAGGGTGAGTAAATACTGACCAAATTTTCATTTTTGGGTGAACTAACCCTTTAAACGACCAATGACTTGAAGGATATTTAAATTAGCAGGCTATTCAGAAAAACACTATTATATCATGCTAGTTAACACTTCATATTGGAAGTCACCGTGACACAAATGTATAATTTGTTGTTTATGGAATACTGCAGTTTATAATAAATTATCTGTATAATTTATTTTTTAGTAATGTGCCCTCATATTCTAGATATCAAATAACTTCCCCTTATCATCTCTTGTCTGATTATGTTTACTGCCAGAACATTTGTACTCCCTACATTTGTTCTCCTTTTGACAAGCTGTTTCAGATTTCAGAAAATATTATCGCAACTGTTTTTTTTTACTTTATCTAAATATGATTGTATCACAGCAACACAAACCTAATTACATTACCACTGACAATAAGGGGAATAACAAAAAAAATTCAAATATTGGATGTATTAAAAGTAATATCTGCATTTTTTATATCAGTTCTCAAACAAAATAGTAATCAGAGTAAATAAACAAGTAATAGATAATAAAAAAGAAACATGTTTTTATATGTAACACTTGTTTAATTGGTCCTGAGGATATGTTCATGATGCAAATGGTTTCACTTAAAAGAAACAAATAAAATGCAAACACACACACACACACACACATACATTCATTAATCTGATGTGAACCAGTACACCAATGTAACATATTTGTTCCTTACTGTCGGAAACATAATGTCAGTTATGTTCTATTAGTTCTATTAGTATGTTCTATTAGGATATTTCCACCTCAGCATGGTTGGCTGGATGAATTAATATCCGTCCAATAGGAAGTCATCTGATTTGTGTTTTCTGTAAGTATTGCTATTAGTCCAGAATAGTAACAGCGATTGTACGGCACTGGTTTCACCACAAACAGATCCATGTTTGGCGGGTTGGTGGGGACGACACCTAAACTCTCCATACACAATCCAAGATATGCATCCTCAATATATATGGGCTTAATTTCCTTAGATTTCCGTAGAATCTTTTGTGGGAGGTCCAAAGAAATTATGTAAATCATGCCCAGAGGATATGGAGGATATATGTCCCTGGAGTACACATCGTAGGGGAGAAAAAACCTGTTGGATGGGTCTCGTAAAACAGGGCTGTCATGCCACACTAACCCAGTCATATAGTTTTGTTGAACTGTGTTCAGACTTGTGAGCATTTTTATCAGGTTGTTCACGTTGAGGAGCACGTCTGCGTCCACTTTCACCGCGTAGGACGCCTGTTGACACTTTTTGCTGAGCCATTCCATCATCACCATGGTTTTAATGGTTAGATTCCTGTAGGAATCCTGGAAGTTGCTCTGGAGAAGGTCTTTGTATTGTTGGCTCTCGTTACGGATTTGCTCCTGCAACACCTCTCCACCGTCTCCACTGTGTGAGCCTATAAGAAACAGAACCAGCACCACTTTGTCCCCAAAAGCCTTTTGTGTACCCCACGTCTTCCTGATGCCATTGCGTGCATCGAAGTCTCCAGGACGCACGGGGACAATTGTCACCACGTAGGGCTTTTGTTGTTCACATATATCTGGCTGGTCAATGATGAATTTGTAGTTTCTGGGGTAAGCAACATGGTAAGGCCCTACTACTTCCTGAAAAGGTTCCTGGGTTGGTTCCTCTATCCTTTGCAACCACGTTTTTGTCAAAGGGATATAAGCGAAATAAAGGAAAGACGCCAGTATGGATATTCCTGAAAACAGGACACAAAGAAACCTCTTCTTTGAGGACATCTTCGAAACTGAAAGAGTACAAAAAGAGACATGTCAATGACAACTTTTACATTTAATGAAAGAAAAGTTACATTTAATGACTTGGATTTGGCGTAACCATATGAAGCACCTTGAATACATGCGAGTGTACACATTACATTTTTTTTTTAATTTGATTTTGGGAAAGTACATGATATTATCTGATTATTTTAAGAAACTAACTGACCTTTTCACACAGTCATGAGGTCTGCAAGGGGTCACACCCTTGTCACGATGACAAACTTTTATCTTTATCTGAAGATAGACATGAAACTGTCAGGTGTTTAACAGTAAAATGACTCCTACATTTGAGATGATGGCTGAAATCCAATACCTCTCATTAGTTTGACAACATATTGACCTTATTCACAGCAGAGCCATCTTTGATTTTTAACAGGAATGAAAGCGAGGCTGTGGGGGATCTCTTCAGTGGGTTTTACTGGATTTAATGCGTTTTTTGGATTGTTCTGCTGACGAAACACTGCAAAAATATATTTCCAAGAAATTTCAGAAGACAAAAAACCTCCAGACAATATGAGCTGTGGAAAATTGTAAGTGATATAGGAGCTTTATACAGCTTACAGCGGGTGCTATTGAAAACACGGCAAGCACACCCTTGCTTTCATTCCTGCTGCCCTGAATAAAGTCTGTATATATACAACATGCAGGTTACTCATTTTTAAATAAAAAAAACTTGTTCATATGAGCCTCAAACCACAATTTCCCAAGCATTTCATGCAATAAACTAAACTTTATTGCCAAAGTAGAGCACCTAGTTCTTTAAAATATTAATTGTTTTGATGTTTTACAAATTTAGAAGAATAATACAGCACACAAAAGTCGATACATTATCAAATATCTTCATTTTTCTTTTTAGACTTATTCCCTAATTGCTGGCCCCGAGTCGACCCTCTTGATTTCCTGGTTTCTGAAATGGTTTACTATTTTATCAGTGGGCAAGTCTTAGTAAGATAATTTTAAGAGAACATAGCATTTTTTTCGTATTTCATCTAAAATTCTGACCTACAATCCCCGCAAAAAAATAAAATAAAATAAAAGAAAGACATCGCCATTCCCCTTAAATACATTTCTCGCGATACCAGACCACAGTTTCTTCCTTACTAATGCGCACTGTAAAGTACGGCAAAAATCTGTAATGTAAATTAAACTCACGAAATGAGATTTGCTTACATTCCGCTGTTTCCTGCAGCAACACCAAGCGAACCGCTCGGAAACGCGTCAAGTGTTTCTTTTACTGTCTAATAGTGTGTCTATGGTTAAGTGTCCCAGTCGATTCTTCAAGTCCAGTTCGTGAACGAATCGTTCTTTTGAACCGGTTCTTTTTAGTGACTCATTCTAAGCAGAATAGTAAATCGGACTGAATCGCTCAAAACAGTTCGCGCCTCGAGTCAGCGCTGATCCACAAGATACTAAAGTTTCTCATTTTTTTTTTACCTGACAGTTCCTCAGACTCGAAATAAACCAGTACCGCGGCTACATTTTACTCCAGTAACTCCAAGGTTCACTGAACTGAGACATGTTGAGCAGACATGCGCTGAGACTGAGCATGCGCGTACTACCGAACGTACAGGTACAGCCGGTTCTCGCATCACCAGAACAGAACCGAGAACTGTTTCTTTCGGACACGTTCGGTAAGGAGAACCGGTGAGCTGGAGATACTGAGCAAGCGTGATAGCACCTAACTTTGAACTGAATCGAACTTTCACTTGAACTGTTTGCTGTGCTGATATGAGCGCACGGGTGGGGCCGAATTCAGGCAAATTAGAGTTTATTCAATAACAAATCAAATCTAGGCTAATTGATGAAGACCAGTTTATTTTATTATATTTAAAGACATGTAAAACATCCGCGTTTGGACATAGCCTGCGGGGTTCATTTGCAAAATGTACGTGTAGGCTATGAAAATTATCCAAGATGACATTCATTATTCAACTGAAGTTATAATTACAAATGCCTTTATTTGAATAATTGTATCCGCCGGCATGATAGAATTGACGTCATTACATGAGGAAATAGGCTATAAAATGCCAACCGTTTTTTTGAATCGGACTCTCTGAAAGAACCGGTTCGCGGAAAAGAATTGAACTTCCCATGACATTTGTTTTATGAACAAAACAATAGGTGTGCCCTACACCTTGGCCGCACCCATAGTAGCGTCACGTCAGCTTGTCTATGGCCGCTCCAACCCACCTTCTTCTTTATTTATTAATTTATTTTTTACTGGCGGTTGGCAAACCAACTTAAAGTTGCATTACCGCCCCCTACTAGACTGGAGTGGACAACAGGACGGAAGGATGAGGGTAAAAAAAAAAAAGAAAACAACTAGGCCATATATTCATTTTACTGTTATACTTTTATGATAATTTTATTTTGTTTGTGGTGTATTTTACACCACATGATAATGGTAAAGTTATCATAGAAATGAAAGTTCTTTTCAATCTTTTATAACTTGTCAAATCAAAGATTAACTTTAAACAATATCACCACTTTAAAATTTTGAACTGATCATAATCTCTGTGATATTTTTATTGTGAGGTATTTTATTTTGTTCACCATTAAGTACATTATTTTATTAGATGTACCTATACTAAAACCTATCAGACCCAGTGCAGGACCAGTTACTGGTGATTAGAAGTGTTCGTTCAGGCAAAAATCAAAATTCTGTCAGTAATTACTTTAAATACTACTGTTGTTCCAATCTTGTAAGACTTTCGTTCATCTTTGTAACAGAAATTAAGTTCTTCAGAACTTGTCTGTCTTTCTCAGAGCTGCCAACTTTTGATTTAGCTTGGGTTGAGAGACTTCTCTGGCAGGGGGCGGGTTGTCTCTCGCTTATCTCTCTGCCGTCGTGCGCGGTTAGGAGCTCAACATCTGTCTCACTTGCACACTTGCTCTAGATAAGATTACAGGATATTTTAAGTAATCTGTGGTAAAACTAGTCGATCGTGAGTGCCTCAACAGATAGACCTATAGATAAACTCATCTTTCAGGCTTGACACTTCAGCGTGAGAAATCGGCAGCCCTGCTTTCTCATTTTGGTCTGTCTCTTTGGCAGCTGGTTGAGCTGAAAGCGGCACAGTGTACAGCTCTTACTTTGAAGATTTTGTGTTGAAACCTTACTAGTAGGGTCTTACAGTAAAATGGCACCCGTGTTGATTTCTGAGTCTTTGCTTTGTCCCACTTAAATGTAGCTATTCTTAGCATCATTTAACTGGCTGTCTTCCCAAAATCCTGTTGCTTCAGTAGAGTTCAGTACTAGTGTCTTCTCATTTGAAGGAACTTTTTTCCATTTCTCTTAAAGGGATACTCCACTTTTTTTGGAAATAGGCTCATTTTACAACTCCCCCAGAGTTAAACAGTTCGGTTTTACCGTTTTCGAATCCATTCAGCCGATTTTTTGATATTTTTTCTTTTACCTTTATTTAACTTCTTCTAATATTTAGAAGAATATCAGTAACCAGACAGTTTCTGGTCCCATTGACTTCCATAGTATATATTTTTTCCTACTATGGAAGTCAATGCTGAAACTGCGAATCTTCTAAATCTTCTAAATATCAGAAAATCGGTATATTTCAAGCCTTTATTTGTTAAATTGTTGATGATTATGGCTTACAGCTTATGAAAATCCAAGCTTGAAATATCTCACGTTGCATAATGAGTCTATATAATATATTAGTTTCACATTTTAAGTTGAATTACTGAAATAAATGAACTTTTGCATGACATTCTAATTAAAAAAAATAAAATAAAACAGTAATTTTTACAGTAAAAAAACGGCAGCTGTGGTTGCCAGAACTTTACCGTCAAAAATATGGTATCAACGTTATGGGCTTTACAGACTTAACTTAAAATTTACAGTAATAAACCGTATTTCATTATCTGAAAAATGTTACCAACCTATTGAAGAATTGATATCTGTTTTGTACCATTGTAATACACTGATAACCAGTAATCATCAGTATAAGTGGCTTTGCAACTACTGTATATGTCGACTAACTCTCATTACACTCTAAAAATGCTTGGTTGTTTTAACCCAATTTTGGGTCAAATATGGACAAACCCAGCTGTTGGGTTAAATGTATTAATTGCATGTTTTAATCAACATTTGCACTCTAAAAAATTGCTGGGTTATTTTAACCCATTTTTGGGTCAAATATGGACAAACCCAGCCACTGGTTTAATTTTTTTAATTACATTTTTAACCCAACGTTTGGATTTGTCCATATTTGACCCTAAGTTGGGTTAAGACAACCCAACATTTTTAGTGTGTGGGTTTGTCCATATTTGACCCAAAATTGGGTTAAAACAACCCAGCATTTTTTAGAGTGTAGAGTAATATTTTAGTCTGCTTAATATCTGCTAACTCTTTATTGTGACCCTATACTGACTATAAGTAACTTTGCAGATATATTATGTAAACTTATGTTGTGGAATTTAATTTTAATCTTACATGTATTGCATATGGTTATTAGATCTTATGTTTTGCCTCCTATGTGT
>JAOTRC010000009.1:4125169-4139113 GCA_027497675.1 Cyprinella lutrensis | reverse complement strand
GTGTGTGTGTGTGTGTGTGTGAGAGAGAGAGAGAGAGAGAGAGAGAGAGAGAGAGAGAGAGAGAGAGAGAGAGAGAGGGGAGGCTCTACAAACTGACAGCATGTCACATTCGCCTTTGATCACACATAACTGGGTATTTCACAGAGCGAGCCTATAATGTTGTAATAATTACTTCCTTGTTTTCATTGGTTCATTGTCCTTGTCTGAAAGGTCATTTAAACTATAGGCTACAGGTTGAAATGTCACATTATGTTTTAACATTATGACCCACCGTTGGTGGAATGATAGTTTGTAAATCCTAATTTACAATGGTTCTAAAAGCAAAAGTAACAATCCTAAAGGAGAACTGGTTGTGCTTAGCAGAAAAAGGATTTGCTATATGTGTTCTAACTGCATGTTTAGTCTGATGCATATCGAAACAACTTTCTTAGTTTAAACCATGACTTAGCCTGAGCAAAGGTGAACTTTCGCCTCTACACTTTTACAAATGGCACTGAATGAAAGCACGTCTGGTTACCGAAACATTGTTTGCTAGCTATTGGGTCCAGCTGAAAGCAAAAATGAAGAGTAGCAAAGCTATACACCCGGCGAACAGGTTTTGTCGCATGTGTGTTGACTTGTGCTCACTGATACTGACATTGCGCTAAAACCACATTTACAATGCAAACAAGTTAGGGCAGTTGTTTTGTTTACGCCTAGGTGAAAGGAATAGTCAAACCAGACCATAATTAGGAAATGTAGCCTAAAATCAAACCAAAATAAATATTTAAAAATATAGGCTTTACATGTTATAGTTGCATATTATTATAGCAGTAGTAGGCTATAAACACTTTTTATTTTAGGATTGTTTTTTATCTTGTTCTTCTTAGCCTTTCTACAAAGAAAACGACCGATTTTTTTTTAAAATTCGGAGTTGCCCACAAACACTCATCCACGAAAAAAAATCAATTAAAAAGTCCGAAAACGCAGCTATTTCCAAAATATTGTTCAGTTAAGCAGTGTATGCTTTGACAGAAAATTCAAACTAATGTATTTAATCCACTTACCTTTATCTCGCCTATGCAGCAGTAAAAGTAAAACATTTAAAGTGATATGTTATAACGTTAGAGAAAACGCATGTCTCTGTCCACGAGTTAGATCACTTCCTAACGTCGTTGTCTAAACGTTGTCTTTCTTTCCTTCCTTCGGTGAAGTGTGTTGTGCGTTTATCCAACTGATGGTCCAGCCCAAGCGCTGCTGTCATGAGGACTGATTGTCGTTAAATGTTAACCCGGTTATTGTGGCTATGAAGCCATTTCCTTCGGTTGGTATAACCATAGGGAAAATGAATGGTGAGTCAATCAAAGAAGTTTCAAACGGTTTTTTATCTCTTGATATGTAGATTTTCTTTCATCATAATTACATCCACTGGCTTTCTGAATTTAGAAATGAATAGATGAATATTATATATCTACGTTTTATTTGTTACATCGTGTTACTGCAAATTTGTGTTGAAAGATAGAAGACAGACATACCACAGTTTTGCTAAATTAACCACAATAAGAAAAAAATAAAGCCATCCCTTGAAAACACTTTTTTTCTGCATGCTTACTTCCGCTTTAGCTCATTTTTGCGTGTTTAATGTATATGTAAATGGTGTTTATTCTGTTTCTAGTTTTTGTCATTTTTAATTCATACTACCACAACAGTACATTAAGAGTATTTATGGAAATAAAATATGTATTAATATAAAATATATAAGTTTTGATATAATTAAAATATGTATTTTCTTCAGAAGGCAAATAAAATGGTAGGCTATCTTAATTTTAAATGGACAGCAACATATTGAATCATTTACATTTAGTTATTTTCCAGACGATTTTGTCCAAAGCGACTTACAAATGAGGAATAAAGCAAGCGAGTCAAGAGGCAAAAACAACACAGTGCTCAAAATGCAAAGTTCAGGCATTGCTCAGAGTAGCACAAGCCAGACAAGGCATGCTTGGTTAAATACTCAAAGAAGAGATGAGTTTTCAGTTGTCTTTTGAATGTTGTCAGGGATTCTGCATTCCAGGTGAGGGTGGGGAGATCATTCCACCAGCATGGAACCGTGAATATGAATGTTCTGGAAAGTGATTTAGTGATTCGTAGGCTTCAATTAGGGATGTACTGTAGACTCATGGGAGTGAAAATTAGGAGGGAGCTGAGCCTGTGGTAGATCTATAAGCAAGCATTAATGCCTTGAACTTGATGCGAGGCGTGAGTGTTAGCCAGTGCAGAGAGATGAATAGAGGAGTGACGTGGGCCCCATTCTGGATCATTTGTAGAGGTTTAGGTGCACATGATTGAAGTCCAGCAAGAAGAGCATTGCATTAATCAACCTTAGAAATAACCAGGCCCTGGGTGAGAAGTTGTGTTACATGCTCAGTTAAGAAAGGCCTGATCTTTCTGAACATGTCTGGCAATTTGAAAAATGTTTTTGGAGTTGATAAAAGTTAAAAACATATACAAGAAGTATAATCATGATTCTTAGATAGTTGGCAACATCCGTTCCTCTTCCTCTCCTTCCTCTCTTGTGTGGAATTCTTATTCGTGGGGAAGAAGGATGGATGGCTGCACCCCTAAAAAGATTAAGGGGGGTTAAATGGCATCATGGAGAAGAATCGCTATCCTTTGCCATTGATGTCATCGGCCTTCGAACTCTTGCAAGAGGCGACCATTTTTACTAAGTTGGACCTCCACAATGCTTATCACCTAGTTCGGATTAGGGAGGGGGGCGAATAGAAGAATGCCTTTAACAACCTGACGGGGCACTTTGAATATTTGGTCATGCCCTTTGGGCTTTCTAACTCCCCGGTGGTCTTCCAAGCACGAGTCAATGACGTACTCAGAGACATGGTCGACTGGTTTGTATCGTTTTACCTTAATGACATCCTCTTTTACATCTTCTCCCAGAACAAGCGCGACCGTGTCCAGCACATCAGGCGAGTGCTGCTTGAGAATCGCCTATTCGCCAAGGTGGAGAAGTGTGAGTTTCACGCGCGGTCGGTTCCATTCCTGGGATTTTTTCTCTCACCCGAATGAATCCCGCCATGGTAAAGGCAGTTGGGGATTGGCCCAACCCTAAATAGTCGTAGATCAGTCAAGCAATTTCTGGGGTTGTCCAATTTTTATAGGCAATTCATTCAAGGTTTTAGTCAGGTCGCCCTTCCTCTGACTGATCTCACCTCCCCTCGAAGACGTTTCTGTTGGTCGCAACCTTAAAAAGTCGTTTACAACCTTAAAGAGTCGCTTTGTTTTGAGCTCTTATCCTTGGTACTCCCGATCCATCTCGTCAGTTTGTTGTGGAGGTGGATGCATTGGAGGTGGGAGCGGGGGCAATTTTGTCTCAGAGGCCATCTTCGGATGACAACAGATCCTTGTGCATTTTTTTCTCATCGTTTAACCGCTTCGGAATGGAATTACGACATTGGTAAAAGGGAGTTACTGGCTGTTGGTGCTGGAGGAGTGGCATCACTGGTTAGAGGGTGCGGAGGTCCCTTTTATTGTTTTGACCGATCATAAGAACTTAGAGTACATCCGCACTGCTGAACGACTAAATTCTCAACAGGCTCGCAGGGCAGAGTTTTTCGGTCATGTTAACTTTAACATCTCCAAACACCAAGAGGCAAGAATGATGAGCCCCACGTGCTTTCGCAGACCTTTGAGGCTAAACCCACCCTCCCGGTGACCATTCTGCCTTTTGATCGGGTGATAGCGGGGAGTGGTCATCTGGGGGAGTGATCACCTGGAGTGGTCACCTGGGGAGTGGAGTCCAGAGTCCACACTGTGCTGTGCAACGTCACGGTTCCTGCAGGGTGCCCTGTTTTTTTGTGCCAGAATTGGTCTGAACTAAAGGCCTTCAGAAGGGTCACTCATCCAAACTAGCTTGCCACCCAAGAGCCACTCGCACATGCAGTTCAATCAAGCGTGGGACGCTCGTCAGTTCATGTCGGCCTGTCCAGCTTGTTCTGGTAGCAAGGGCTCCAATCGACCCCTGGCAGGGCTACTACTGTCTTTCCCTTCGAGACCCTGGTCACATTTACCCTCCGTCAATTGGCAACACGGTAGTCCTCATTGTGGTGTACAGGTTATCGAAGGGAGCTCATTTTGTTCCCCTCTCCAAATTGCCTTCAGTGAGGGAGACAGCGACTGGAGTCTTAGACCAGGTTTTCCGCATTTTTTGCCTCCCGGTGAACATGGTCTCTGACAGTTTTTGACAGAGTTCTGTCGACAGCTGGGGGCAACTGAGAATCTTTCCTTTAGATATCACCCGCAGACTAAGGCCGAACGTACCAACCAGGATCTGGACAGGGTCTTGCTCTGTGTGGCGTCTGCGGAATCGTCTTCTTGGAGTTCCAGATTAACAATGATCAAGTATGCACATAACTCCCTCCTTGTCTCGTCTACGGGTTTGTCTCCATTTCAGTGCCGTTTAGGCTACCATCCCCCATTATTCCCCTCCCAAGAATCCGACAGCATTGTTTCATCTGCACATGCGTTCATTCAGAGATGCCTTCATATGTGGAGGATCACCAGAGAAGCCCTCAATCTGACTGGGGGATGGTGATGGTGCAGTGGATAAGACATGCCTTTGGTGTGAGAGACCCAGGTTCGAATTCATTCTGAGACACCAATGTGTCCCTGAGCAAGACACTTATCCCTTGTTGCTCCAGAGGCATGCAGCCTCTGACATATATAGCAATTGTAAGGTGCTTTGGATAAAAGCATCAGCTAAACGAATAAATGTAAATATAAATGGCTGGCGTCAGGAATAAGGCATCGGCGGATCGTCACTGTACTAAGCGCCCACTTTACGTGTGGTCATAAGTCTCTTCCACAGTTTGGTAACTGTAATGGATTTTTTTTGTCATAACTTTGCTACCTAGGATTTTCTAGAGATTTTCAGTCAGGTTTAGATCAGGACTCTAGGCTGGGTATTTCTTAGCTTCAAGGAACTACTTTACCCGTTTTGCAGTATGACAAGGGGCCATGGTTCTGTCTTTAAAGTGAGGGTTGATTGGGAGATTTTTGCAGGGAATGAACCGCATATTGCCAAAGGAGGTTCTGATAAATAGTTCCATTCACCCTGCCATGTTGCTGTATAAAAGACCCAACTCTTGCTGGAGAAAACATCCTCCAAACCGTGGCACTTCATCCTCCACGTTCCACTGACTTCCAACACACTTTGAGTTCAGTCTTCCTCAAAGGTCTCTAGTGTTCCTAACACGCTCCACACTATCATTTGTTCGTAAGGTCTCTAGTATTTCGCCAAATAACTTGTCCCACTAACTAGCTTACTTCCCGCACAGGAATAATCGACAAACAGATTTCAGCAAATGTCCTATAAGTTTAGATGTTAGTCTAACATAGTTTAATATATAGTTTAAAATGGTAAATGGTAAAATGGACTGCATTTATATAGCGCTTTCATAGATCTAATGGCCAATAAAGCGCTTTACATATTGCCTCACATTCACCCATTCACACACTCATTCATTCACCGACAGCAGTACATACAAGGCTGACATCCAGCTTGTCGGGAGCAGCTGGGGCTAGGTGTCTTGCTCATGGACACCTCAACACTTGGTCAGGGGGAACCGGGGATTGAACCACCAACCATTCGGTTTGTAGACAACCTACATGAACCACTGAGCCACTGCCGCCCCTAGCCACTCGTCCAGGTGCTGGAGGAGTGGCATCAAAATGTCCACAACCATCAACATAAACTATACAACATTAAAATTTCCATCAACATCTTTTACTTTATAATATCTGTAAGATATTCCTTCAATCAACATCCTAAGCTGTAATGACCATTTTTTTTACTAAGCTGTAAAAAACAATTTCCAATGTTACCACATTCACATACACTCTTCTAATCCATTCATCTCCTTCCCAGCATACTCTTCAAGCAATCTAATTCTATCTTTAGTAACAAAAACATACCATAGTACATTGCCTTTTAACTTTAGACTTTGAGTCAAGTTTCATCATCTTTTGCTAAATGTTGAATTACATTGATCTGCTAGGCCTTTAACAGGCCGATACTGCTAATTAACCATTTTCTTAAACTTATCTGTTAGCTTTAAATAGCTTTAATTCAGGCAAGCGGTTGTTTTGCTTAGTCAGATATATTTAAGTATCTGTGTATTAAATCTAATCAAAAAAGTTGTATAATTTCCATTTGTATCATTAACACAAATGTCAATAATTGAATTATTTTGTTTTAAATAATATCATTATTTTAAAATGAATTCTGTTTCAACCATCTCTTGCCATGAGAATAGCCTTAGCTGCTTACATGCCATTTCATCTTTAACTACTACCATCCTATTATTACCTGAATTGACTGATGGACATGACATGTTCTGCTTCTGTTACTAGAACATTACTAACACACCCTTGATCCCCCACTTAATGGTTTGTGTTATATTTTAACCTGTGGGCCCACTTAATAATTTTTTATACAGCTGTTTTGATTGACATCTTTTAATACACCATATTTCACACACCCCCTTTACACCTTCACACACCCCTCTCTGCTTGGAGAGTCATACCTTTTTGTCTGCCATAGCAGTTTATGAACTGAATGGGGAACATTTATATTATTAGGAGTTTTATGACCTAAGCTACTGACCGTAGACACAGTGGCATTCCCCTTGCCTAAACATTAAGGATATACATTTTCAATTGTCCAATGCAGTCGCCATGTGATCGAGTTTAACACAGTGAAGGTAAACCTTTTCCAAATCAAATAGATTTAGCATTTTAAAAAAATAACCGTATAGACCTACAGTTGCAGCTGAGAGAGTCCGTTTGAATATTTTATATGCTATTCATCATTCATTTCAATTTTTCAAACTTTTTGTTGTTGCTCTTACGCTATTTTAAAGAAGACTTGGAAATCTTCACACAATCTTGGATCCTTAGATAGAAATAAAACATTTCTATCTCAAATTCTGCATAGTTAATAATCTATTCATGCTTTTACATAACCCTCACCGCCAAATCCAGCCCCAGTTGTGACTTCTGCCATTGAACTTAAGGCTGGAAATAAGACTGGACTGGTACCTATTGAAACCACATTCAAAGAGATAGTTAATATGAAGAATTGCTGAAACCAGTGGATAATCAAAAACAATCAAGTTAATTAATAACTATATTTGAAACGGTCTCGGTCGTGATCATTGAATAAAAAAATGTAAGTATTTTGAAAGCATAGGGAGTCCGTCTCGATTACATCATTCACAGTACATCAGTGGGTTTTTATTGTTTAAAATCAATATCCCTGTGGAGAAAACCCTAAATCCCTATGGAGAATGGAGTTAGTGCTTCCGGAAGCTGACTGTTATAGGGAGGAATCTGGAAGTATTCTCCAATTTTGATCATAGTTCTTTTTTTATATATTATGTGCTTCAGAATATATGCAACTTGTGATTAAAAACTGCTACTTCTAGTCCTGTTGGTAAATCTTCAAATAAGACTAAGCAAATTTAGGAAATTGTAGATTTGGGGTGTAACAGTATATCGCAATACAAAAAAAATGCAACAATATATAGGCTACCATGGATAGTGACAATATATATTTGGTATAGTTCACCCAAAATAAAAAATAATAATTTTACTTTTAAGAGTTTTAGTGTCAGGACTAAATTAAACTGCTATATATAATGTTGAATATAATGTATGATAATGCAATTGGGGAATATTTGTGGCTCCTGATTGTCAAATGTTTAGTGTTACCAGTAAAGTGGCCAACATTATTTTAAATCTATCTAGTCAGTGATAGAGAGCATAATAATTCTGTATTTTCAGCTTCAGAATCATATTTTTATTCTGTCACTATTGTCCTGTGCATTGGGTAACCAGCACAAAGTCCAAACCTATTCATTTACACCCACAATGTAAAACCAAATTTAGCATTTTAATCAAAAGTACATTTTTTGTCAACCTTTTATCATGTTTCTTGGAGTATCTCAATAATATCATGTATCGAATCGTGACATGAAGGTATCATTACACCCTTATTATACATATATATTAGGGTTGTCTCAAACACACTCATTTCTGTTGGGAAATTTTGTATTGTATTATTATATTATGTATGCATTATGAAATTACTGTATGTTTCTCTCTAATGACTCTCTCATTACTCCCATAAACATTATTACAATTATGGGCCACAGTAGAGCTTCTGTTGGCTCGGGCCAGGCGGGATAGCCTTCTTTGAATAACACAAATTTAGAATGTTTAATTAGTCTGTGAATAATACACAAAATATTATATATATATATATATATATAGATTAATGAAGTTCCTCATACCCCCAAAGAGATGTGTGTTTTAGTTTACCACATGTGAGCTGGATGTGCATGTGTGTAAGCCAATGTTATGTAGTGCTAAAATAATATTGTCTGTAGATTCCAACAGCATACTACTATTTTATTGCAAGTTTTTGTTGTTGTTTAGAGACCATAAGATTCATTGTCCATTGGAAATACTTAAATGGTTTTCATAATCGATCAAAATGAAGAGTCTGTAACACACTCTTGAGTATCGCAACAAAACCTCTAATGGTGTGTTGGTTTCCGGGCTGCTGTTTGAGAGATACCACTAAGCTTCCTTCGCTGCCAGGCACCTCTGGGACTTCCTGCAACAGTTCAGCGAGGATCAGGGTCCCACTGCCCCTGGCGTAAAGGTAGGCCTTCCAGGGCACGGTGTCGCCCGGCGTGAAGGCCAGAGTCTGGATCTTCACCAGCTGTAAGGCTGCCTGTAATGTATCCGCAGCGGTTTTGGGTCGAGGGAAACCCAGAGTTTGCCTGTGGAGAATCTCCAAGTCCAACCACATTTTTTCAAAGGTTTCATGGGAGAGAGGAGGACCCAGAGATAGACTGATCTCCTCTTCGGTGTCATTTGGGCTGGAGAGGGTTACATCTTTACTCCCTGGTTATATGAGGGCGAAAAGTTATGATGTTGTATAATTATTATTCAATTTATTAAAAAAAGGTACAATTAATTATTATCATTTAACTATATTTAATTCAATCACAAATAATTCGAATGATGTAAAAAGAAATAAATTAAATTAAAGAGAACATTTTATGCCAAACAAAGTCTTGATTGTTTTTTGGCTCTAGTAGAATACGTTTCCATACTTGAATGTAGAAAAAATTAATAAAAATCCCCATTTTTGTCATTTTTGCAGCTCCTTTTCCCAGTCTGTCAGAAATGCTCAACGCGGAAGAAACTCAAGACTATAAGATGGAGTTTTAAGAAGTTCAGAATGAGTGTTACTGATATAGAGAATAACTCTCGCTGGAGGGATGCTCAAACAGCAACATTACATCATAAAGAAAGTTGTAATAAAGAAAAAAAAGTGTATTTGGTAACATTTCTGCATGCTTTTCTGCAATTCAAAAGAACCATAAGATGTCCTCTTTAAAAATACAGTATTTTCAATTGAAATAAATAGGGCAATTCAGGGTCCTGGCACTGTCTTTAATCGGTAAAAGACATTTATCTTTTTAAAATTGATAAAAGACATTACAAAAATCACACAAAATGATGTCTGCTTACCTGGCAACAGCTCCTCTTCTGCTCTGCTGGACGGCTGCTCAGAGGCTGATGTGATGACAGTTTGAAGGCATAAATCCCGTCCAGACAGGGGACCCAGTGTGTTGAAGGTCGAGGCCCAAAGACTAATGGGCTCCTCTTGCCGACCGGTGAGAACGCTCATGGAAGGATCAGATTTGGGTCCAGTTACAGCTTTCCTAGTCTCTTCAACTCCACGCTGAAGAAGTCTGTAGTACAGCAAAGCCCGGTCACGCACACACATGTTGCTTTCTTCCTCTGGGGAGGGACAAAACAAATTGCAAGTGAATTTAAGAAGCAAGAAGCTAAATGTGTCAAAGTATTAAAAAATAAAGTGAGAGTTTCTCAGGATTAATCATTCAGACTGAAAACATAAACTAGAACGAGAACAGTATTCATGGTTTTCTTTTTCATTCTGAAAACAATTTATCATAGTTTCCACAAAAATATGAAGCAGCAGAAGCTGTTTTCAACATTGATAATCAGAAATGTTTCTTGAGCATCAAATTCAAATGATTTCTGAAGGGTCATGTGACACTGAAGACTCAAGTAGTGATGCTGAAAATTCAGGAATAAATTATATTTTAAAATACATATAGTTACTTTACATTATAAAAATATTTCACTATATTTGTACTATATTTTGATTAAATAAATGCAGCTTTGATGAACATTCTTTAAAAAACAACCATAACAATAATAATCTTACTGACCCCAAACCTCTGAACAGCAATACACAAACACAGACTTGAGACCGAGTCCTTAACATCCGGGTCCAAGTCGAGTCCGGCCGAGTCCACAAAGATTTAAATGATTTGAAATTGTTAATATCTTTTTTAGCCTCTAAAGCGCAGGACTAAATTAATATTTTTTTAATTAACCAACTAACTAAATCATTCACGCGTAACCCGCTAAAGCGCCAGACGCTCAATTCGCGCGAACTTGACGCACGAATGAGGCGTATTTACGTCTTTCTCGCCGCAGGAATTTTTTACGCGCGTAATGCGTCTTTGCATTGACTTAACATTGAAATCATTCGTGCCTGACACGCTATTCACATCTGGTGTGAACGCAGCATTAGTCGCCAAAATGTTGCCATGTTTATCCCGTTTTCATGTTGCTGGGTTTACTGTCAATCATCGTAAATTCATGACTCACAGGACTAAAATTTAGCGGATTCACTCCCACATTTAAATGCATTTATCACTCTTTATAATTTACACTGTGAACGTAACCGCTCTAGAAGCACGAAACACAAAATTATTATTTAGATTGTCAATAGCGCTCCCTTTAAACCATCACTTACCACGTTCTGCACTCTCCCTAAAACTCCTGTCATAAACACCGAAGTTATCCACACTGCACAGTGAAATCTCTCATTTATATTGTGTCTAGACTTTGTTTATGAGGGGATTTGTAAAAGGATAAATCTCGTGCTGATTATGAACATACATTTAGAGTGAATTCTCTGCATGTTGACTCTAAAATGCCTCTGATTTGCTCACTGCATTCATGCGCTTAATATACATGTCTGTGATTGGCTAGAACGCGGATACAATACAAGTAGTTTCGTTTCGTTTTTGAATAATGTGTCCTCCAGTGCCCGGACTTGACTGGACTTGGACATTTTTCCAAGTCTAAAATGTCAGAGTCCGTGTCAAGTCCGAGTAAAAATCCATCCGAGTGCGTGACAAGTCCGAGTTCATTCAAATTGGACTCAAATCCAAGTCTGAGTACCCCAACTCTCAGCTAGATGAACACAGCTAGTTTTGTCCAATGGTGCTTCTATTTGACTACATTATCTGTAAACGTGTTGTACACACCAATACAGTAATGTAAAAGACGGCCCAGCATGTCTTGCGTCTCAGCAGGACGGCACAGGAACATCTTCACAGAGGCGCTGAGCAGCTCCATCTTCACCGCCAAGGACAGCTCTGTCTTCAGCCCATCTATGTATCCCTCCATAACATAGGGGGCGCTACTGATCTGCTCACCATGCTCTCCCAGAAGCCATAGCAGAGCCTGTTTTCCCTGTGAGAAACAACAGAAGGATTTGATCTCCTCTGATAGGTCAGACATATGGACAGACCGAACTTAAGGCCCGTACACACCGGGACGAATATCAGCGCACGTTATTCGTCAGCGTTTTTTATGTTCACACCCAAGCGTTTTTCGCTGACAATGAGCCGAGTGAACATGCAAATTCATTCCCTGACATTAGATGGCGCCCATTTGCCATGCAATACCACTCCATAATAGTAATCTTTAATCAAGATGTTCGTTGTACCTGTCGCGTTTGTCATTTAGTTCTTTATGTTCTAACACCAACGAAACCAGCAGCTCTACATTCATCTTGCCTTGCATCTTCCTCTTCTGATTTCTTCCTGGCTGTATAGTGTAGACGGCAATGTGTATATCTTATTCACCGTTGCATATGTGTGTACGGCAAGACCGTTTTGTGTTTGAGCGCCCCCAAGTTGTGTTTTACTGTAACTTCAGAAGCTCCAAACACGTGAGCAATTTTATTTGCTTTTTGACGACGTGGCGCGTCAAACCAAAAAAACTAACCCGAGGCATTTAAAAAAACAAAACAAAAATGGCGCTTTTACTCGTGGCATTTGTCGCGTCGGTGTGCACACTCACATTGGCGCCCTTTGTTTAGTCAGGAGGCGTTAAACATCGGCGAATATTGCGCGCGAAATTATACCGCGTATATTATATCGCGAATATCACGTGCGAAATTCGTCCCGGTGTGAACAGGCCTTAACTGTACGATTACACCGCGTCAAAGAAGCTCTAGCCGCCCTGTCAAGGACGCTTGTCAAAAAGTACAGGTAAGCTTGTTGACGCTTTGAACGCTCTGACGTTGCAGGGAGAAAAGAAGCGTCACAACATGAAATATAATAAACAGAAAAAAACAAGCAATACATTGAAGAAACCTTTTTTAATGACGGCATTTTTATAACCATTTTGGTCAGGAAAAAAATAATAGTTAGCTATTATTATTATTATTTGCATTAGGTTACAAATGCAGTTGGTCAAATCGGTGTCACTGCGAGCAACATTCCCGCTTTAAAAAGAGCGTTCCTATATATTTCAAATAAAAGTTGCGCTCATGCGGTAACCAAACAACGTCATGTCATAAATGATAGGAAACCCAGCAACAGCGATTGTTAGCTTCTCTTCCGTTTTCTCCAAACTAATGTTTTGGAAGGAATGAAAGATGACATTGAATGTTTCTCCGGAATCAGCCAGCGCGAATGATGTCTAATATTCCGATTGGTTGCTGGTGTCTTCTCTGCTTGCCGCTGAACCACATCATAGTTCATTACCATAAAGTTGAGCTTCTTTCTGATTGACGCTTAAAACGCCCAATACGCGACGCTGACGGATTTGACACTCCTTGCAGCTGAGAAAAGCCAGCTTCCACTGAAAATGAATGACTTCCGGCCGCTTTGGTAGCTCAAGTCGGCGGTGGTGTGAACAGCGTAACTCTAAACTCGGCTTCATTGTTATGTTGTGTCTGTATATAAAGTGACATCTAACTCAGTGATAGCAGTCAGGTACGGCCGTTTTATGCATATTATACATAAAGATGAGAGACAATGAAAAATATGTAAATAATTTGCATTAGTAACTGTCTAATCGGCAGGGATTTTTCCTCCTCTTTTTCCCTGTTAACTGTTTGGTAATTAAGACAAATGAAGTCATTGAAATTAAATTTTATCTTGGAATTGATGTGGTCTGGCTTAACCGGACTGGTTCTTCTGTCGACGATAAGAAAGACAGATTAGTGAGAGATTAAAGAGCTCTGAATCGAAGATCTGCAAAACCTAATTACTCACTTAAATTAAATTACACATACAACTGGCAAACAAGATCACTAACAGATTTAAGCACACGCTGATCGTATCATGGATGAGTCTGAGAATTCACAGTTTGTGTGGTACAGTGCAGCACAGATTGTGTTATAAGCCTGTCTCAGTGTCACACAGGCTTTGTAAAAAGACAGTCTGTGCTTTAATCAGTATGGCTATGGTTCACCCAGTCACCATATGAATTGTGATTTTTTTTCTAGCTTTTTTTAGTTATGTTTCAGAAGTATCGCTAAGTACTTTTGGGAAGAGAAATTCTCATTCTACCTGTATTTCCACTTTACAGGTTTTCTTGATATAATACAGTTATTTAAATGTATCTTCCATTGTGATCTATTATTGTGGTCAGTGTTGGGGAAAGTTACATTTAAAAGTAATGCATTACAGTATTATGTTACTCCCTAAAAAAGCAATTAATTGTCTTGTCTTGTCATTGTATTATGTTACTTTTGCTTTA
>JAOTRC010000009.1:4059222-4069435 GCA_027497675.1 Cyprinella lutrensis | reverse complement strand
AAAATTCCCGCTCCTCCCGGAGAGATATGAGACCGGTGCGTCTCACAGGTGCCGCTCATTGGTAATAACGCCACCAGCCTCGCGCCGTTCTCCCGCGGCCCTCACTCGTCCTGCTCGCCACAGTAAACATAATGAATGGCGACTACAGAACGCAAAAGCCGAATCCCGGACATTTTGGGCGATCTCGAAAAACATTTTCAGGCAGACTCATCACGGAAACTCACTAGTAGCCTAGACTTGTTGTTTAACCACTGCACTCTGTTACCAGTAGGTGTGGCCTCCTAGGGCAGCGAAGCAAGTGCATTCTGGGAGTTGTTGTCTTCCATCCACATCAAAAATACATTTTCTGGCGTTTCTCAGTCTAGAAAGCTCCAAATTAAAAAATAATTTCACATTCCTTCTACATAAATGACCCATTTTAAATACACATTCATCTTTCCAGAGGTGAAGTATCTCTTTAATGTTGCTCTGAGCTTGTTTAGGTTGTCACTGTTTTTGAATTCTTGTTTTTTCCCCTCATTGTAACGATGCAGCGATTGATGTATTGTTTGAGTGGTTGATTGTAGGGTAACTGGCAGATAGTTGAGTGAAGCCAGCTTTTCAGTGACATGTGCTGTGTGTGGGACAGGTGATGGCTGCCGGCACTGGGAGCGTCACTGCGGTGCGATGGAGTCTCGTGCTCAATGGGCTACCAAACTGCTGCAGGACTTTCAGAAGAGCATGGAGGATCTGGGCATCCCTGGGCCTCACACAGAACCAAACGTGTCTGCTAAAGACTCTCCGGCCAAAAAAGTCAAGGGTAAACATTCTCATAACAACTCATTGCTTTTCTGCTGATGTCAGAGTTTTCTCTCTCAAGAGGTACAGTTCTTATCACGTTGTAGTCTAAACACTAAACATATTTGAAGTGATGCACCGGTTTCTCAAATAATATATATATTAGTTCTCTTGTTAATTTCATGAATTGAATTGGTCTTGTTTTGTTTTATGCAGATGGGGAATCACTGTCTAATTTCAGTCCTGAGCAGACTCCGACCTCACGCCGGACATCAGCAGCCGCCCCGTCCTCAGGAACCACACTGAAGAAACTTCGCTCCAGCTGTATGGTGATCCGCGTGGACGATCTGGACATCCACCAGGTTCGACACATGTCTGCACAAACTAAACTAACAAAAAAAGTTATTGAGACACGGTTGACAGTGACAGCCTTTATATGATTATATCCAACGCAGAACAAAAGTAAATCGCTTCTTTTTTTCACATTGACTGAAATGGTTTGATAAAGATTTTGCTCTCTCTAAACCCCTCCTTTCCAAAAACCTACTCTGCTCTGATTGGTCAGATGGCCCATTCTTTTGTGATTGGTCTGCTCTGATTGGCCAGATGGCCCAGTCTGTTGTGATTGGTCGACTCTGCTCTGATTGGCCAGATGGCCCATTCTGTTGTGATTGGTCTACTCTGATTGGCCAGATGGCCCAGTCTGTTGTGATTGGTCGACTCTGCTCTGATTGATCAGATGGCCCAGTCTGTTGTGATTGGTCGACTCTGCTCTGATTGGTCAGATGGCCCAGTCTGTTGTGATTGGTCTGCTCTGATTGATCAGATGGCCCATTCTGTTGTGATTGGTCGACTCTGCTCTGATTGGTCAGATGGCCCAGTCTGTTGTGATTGGTCTACTCTGATTGGCCAGATGGCCCAGTCTGTTGTGATTGGTCTGCTCTGATTGGTCAGATGGCCCATTCTGTTGTGATTGGTCTGCTCTGATTCGTCAGATGGCCCAGTCTGTTGTGATTGGTCGACTCTGCTCTGATTGGTCAGATGGCCCATTCTGTTGTGATTGGTCTGCTCTGATTGGTCAGATGGCCCATTCTGTTGTGAATGGTCTGCTCTGATTGGCCAGATGGCCCAGTCTATTTTGATTTGTCTCCCGCTCACAACATGTGTTGGAAACCAAACGCCCATTACCATATCTGAATTTCAGCTCTTCCGCAGCACTTCATACATAATGATATGAACAGTAACAATGGCACCGGTTTTACCATATCAATTCCAGCCCGAGTCCTCATCCTTTAATGTGCATCAAAGTGGATTTGACCCGACATGTTGACAACATGAAACAAACTCTTCCAGGCTTCATCTACAACTACAGTGTTTGAGGATAAAAATAATGTTTTTTGCGGGCAGCCAATGAAGACCATAGGTCTTCTTCATTGTGTTACAACCCTACGTAGGTTTTAGCAAGAAGCAAGACTGGAATTACTGACAACTCGTTTTAGCAGCTCCGAATTGATTCTTTCTTTTAGGAAACAATAATTTATTTGTTGTGGACTTTGGTGTTTAAATCTGTGCAGACTTCTTACATTCACAAACAGCTATATTACACACTACATGAAAGGTAATATTTGAAAAGGCATAATAGGGGCACTTTAAAGTTGTACAAATATACAATTTAATTTCCAGGTTTAAATTAGATTTTGAATCGCAGATGTGGATAATGTGGGATTTGAACAACACTCTAGATGTCTAAGCAACAAACCGTTTATTATAAAAGCCTGTAATTAGGGCACTTTTGTTCTATTATTCATAGACTTACACTGAGACGGCTAAAAGAGGAATTATACATTTTGTTATTGCTTTTCCATACCACAAGCTTGTTGACTCGTATTTTTGTGTGTGTGTGTGTGTGTGTGTGTGCGACACACAAGTCAGTTTGATCTAAATTAGTCTCGTCTTGCAAAAGAAACCTGCTTAAGTCATCCCTTTTTCATCACAAGGAGAAAACAGCCTGTGATATGCTGCCGATTATGGTTAACTATGCTCATATCAAATTGATCACAGAACTGATGAATTTAAAGTACAAAAATTGTATTTCATTGAGATTTCATTGAGAGTATTTATTAAATGAGAGTAAAGAACAATAGCCTTGCCTTGACAAGACAATGTGAAGCTTTAATTTTTAATATGATGCATCCTTAGGGCTTTTACATATCATCAGTGCTGTCAGTTATGATACAGTACAATGCATATTTTCTTGTGTTCACAGTTGTCTCAGTAGCTCAAAAGAGACTAGAGTTATCAAGGGTGAATAAACAGATACAATGTGGAAATATAACAGCACTAGATAAATGTTATATTTCATGTATGCATTTAGTGCTCACTGAGTATAAAGTTTGCTTTTCAACAGCTCGCTTTTGGAACTGAAATTGACATTGCTAAATTTTCTGGCACAAACAAACCTAAGTTACACTCTTGGTCAAAGGTTTGAGGTATTTATGGTAATAAGAAATGTTTCTTGAGCAGCAAATCATCATATTAGAATGATTTCTGAAGGATCATGTGACACTGAAACCTAGAGTAATGATGCTGGAAATTTCAAATAGAAAAGAGTAAATTGCACAAGGAAAGATAATGAGGGAAAGGCAGGAAGCTGAAGTTCAAAGAATGTGTATGTTCGTTATTAATACACATCTGTTTCCTTAGGTGTCCACCGGGGGCCGTCACAGCAAGAGAACGCAGTCTCTCCTCTCCTGCAACCGCAAATCCCTTCATCTCCCAGAAAACACTCCTGCAATTCACCTCCAGTTCACTGAATACTACTTCCCTGATAAGCCTGGACTCCCTGGTGTCTTAGGTAGGATTTTTCACATTCATTGATCACCATTGTTAATGCATTTAATTTATATTTACAAACTCGCATCCAGTATGAAGTTTGATCTGTCCTGCTTGGAAAGAGTTATCATTTGTGTTTTCGACCCATTGTCCCATTCTCTCGCTTTAGTGCCCTGCTCTAATCTTTATGCCCAGCTGAATGGTCTGCAGCTGTGTCTGGATGCTCCAAGCATCTTGTGGATGACTCTGTTTTCACGGGGTCTACACAGGACCCTAGATCAGGTCAAAGCCTTTTACCACCTCCAGGACAGCAGCAAGACAGACGAACACATTGATATCCGCCTGGATGCAACACAGCTGAAGGTAAACCAGGCTGAGATCTGACAGGCTTTGAAAGGAATGTCATGTATGGATATTGTAAAGAAGCTTGTGGTGCTAGACATTTGATCATTTGGTGTCATTTACACCTGAATGGTTTATAGGTGTGATCCCCTCCAATTATATACTATAGACCTTATGCGCACAGACATCTTTCAAGTGTTGTTTTTGAACTGTATTTTTCTATGGCATCGCTGTCAAAGAGTAATTAGTGTTGTGAACTTTTTTCCTTCTAAAGTGTAGGAAACTTTATTGCTGTTGCATCACTGTAGTATTTTCAAGTCTGTTTCGTTCAAAAATCGTAGCCAAGTCTGACTAAACTAAAATACAGACTGTTCATATACCTTGCAAGGGAGAGGAGTTAAATAAAGGTGGAGACACTCTGAAACAAAGCATGTAAATGAAGCACAGGATTCAGCTTGTTACCGGAAATTCCCCAGCCCTGATCTCATGAGCATAACAGTGTCATGTATAGATCGTAATCCAATTAGCCTGATTGTATCACCCATACCTTCAGATTATCATAGAGCTTAATGGCGAGGAGTTACATCAAGGGAGAGACACTCTGAAACAAAGCATGTAAATATTATACAGGTTTAGGAACCTGCTTTTAGACTGAGAGTGATACCAATCATAATCCTATCAACATAACTATTCAAACTGATCCAGGGGCTCCCTGAGCCATTAAAGACAAAGAGTTTCAGTAATCTGACCAGGACTGGCAGACTCTCTTGCTAATTTATACCTCAAAATCAATTCTCAAATTATATAGTATTGTACTGGAACCTCAATTAAACATTTAAATTAATTTGTAACCCTACATTAACTTGTGAATGTGAGTTGCTTATTGTAGAGGTAACGAAAATTATCATAGCCATTGTTATGTTTGAAGCGGATGTCATAACAAAAATGTCAGTAGACCTGAAAGATTCTAAAGTGAGCGGTTCATTCATAAATCCATAAGATCTTACCTTCATGCTCTGGAAATAAAAACCACTAGACCGAACAATACGAGTGCAGTGCTGAAAAGAGGCGGGATTACATAAGGTATATAGAGCGTAAACACCTGATTGGCTCCTGCATTCAAGAGATTGACAAACATGTTTGTGATTGGCTACATTTCTCAACGCTGCAAAAACACGTTGTAAATAAAAAAAACGTTTGATGTTCTGTTCTCCAGAGCGCAAACACAAATTTGAATTCCGCTTAGTCAATATTATATTAGTATAGTATTAACTGAGGGTGCACTTGCTTTCGTTTAGGGTGCTTAACTCCTTCTCGTACCCCCGCAGAACCGACCTGTATAATTCACTCTTCTTCTTCTGAATCAATTTTTGGTTCGAACATAATATGGTTGAATAAAACTGATATTTCCACTTGCCATTGTGCAGTGTTTACTACAGTTGACAGAGTGGATCAGGTAGTCCGAACTGGTGTGAGTGAGTGGAGGTGGGGACCAATTAGCAAAGCTCTGCGCATATACTTAATGAAGCAAGGGTATAGAGTTACATTCAAGCTATTTTAAGGTATGAAGAAATTATTTTCACAGGAAAAAAAACATTTAAATATGAGGTGATTATCAATGATGTGTTTTAGGGGTGAAATTGTTGACTGCAGGGGAACTTCTTAAATCCCAATCTGAGAGTGGGTTGCACCTTTAAGCTTAAATCTGTTGAAACGATTTATTGCCTTCTGCTAATTCATGCCTGCACGATAGGTGGTTCTGACTGAGAATACCATTTTGTCCAATGAGACATAATTTGAAACTATTTCAAGGAAATGTGTTTTTAAAGGGGAAGTAGCCTAGCCTGGAGTCGGTTCACTCTCTTCCTATGCTACTTATTTAACGGTATTTATACAGTTTATAAAGTCAGTTGACAAGTTTATTTCTTTCATTGGCAAGAGCTACTAATGTCAGAGAGAGAGAGTTTCTGGTGGTCATAAAAAGGAAATGGAATATTCATTGTTGCTGTTTAATTAGAATGGCGAATCCATCATGACGGAGAAAATTAATTATGGATAAAGGTTTTAAACACAGGTTAGAATTGTAATCCTTGATTTGTTAATCTGTTTTAAATTAAGAGGTGCAACACGAAACCCAGATCAACAAATCCTAGACTAGCATTAAACTTTACTTAGTTCAATCCTTTTCGATGCAACCAACCCTTACTCTCTTTGTGCTTTTAATAACATTTTGTAAGTGTTTTGGCTGAAGCTTATTTTGTTTTCTTCAGCTGGTCGTTCCTCTGGAATCCTCCATTATGGATCACCCAGACCGCCCTCAGTCATTGAGCATCAGTCTTCCTCAAATCGTCCTCAGCAACACACGTCACTCTCCTCACGGTTCCCGTTCGGACCTCAACAGCACCTACAGCAGCTTCTCCGCCTGTCCTTTCTTCCATCCCACAGCTTGCCAACCGTTCCCTCGCGATCAGAGCCTCCTACATCCCCTGCCATCAGCATTCATTCAACGCTTTCTGGATGACGAGTCCCTGTCGTTAGAGCACAAACGTCCCTCTCGCTCGCAGGACGTCTGGTCTGTCAGTCTGTCCCGAGTGTCTCTAGGCTTTGAGGGGGCTCGCCGAGGGCTCAGAGGGAAAGCCCTTCCCTTTGTTGAGCCCTTTGCCATGTCTTTGTGGTTGTGCCACCCTTCTGCCTTCAAAAAAGATTCTCGTTGCTCAAGTATAGATGATGATTCAAAATCCCCCACTGGTTCTAGCAAACATCCCCTCCTTGAATCACCACAGCTTGTAAATGACGTCATATCTGATAAATTCGACCAGACCGATGGTCTAGTCAACTATCCTTTGGCCTCCATCCATATCTTGGCCCAGTCGATCACTCCTGTCAAAATGTGGCTCAACCACTACCAATTTGTAGCCCTTTTGCGAATGAAGGACTACCTTGCCCGACTTGCTGGAGATTTGACCAAGGACTTCCAGGGTTTGGGACAATCCACACATAAACCCTCAGATCCTCCTTCAGTTTGTGTTTCGGTCCTGATGGAGACGATAGAGTTTGCCCTACTTCTTCCTCCTGCAACATGTGAGCCAGGAGAAGCCCATTCCCCAGTGGAAACGGACACTCCAAGCTTGACAGACTCTGATCTCTCGCCATCGCACCATGCTGGTGAGCCTGGCCTGCTGGAGGACAGTGGGACACGAGGGAATGAGGATCAAGAAGATGATGCTGAGCAAGAGGGTTCGGTAGAGGAGGCTTACGAAGCCATTGAAGAGGGAATAGATGGACAAACAGGGCAGGATGGTTACGCTCAGGCTGTTGTTCCTGCCATGTCTCCTCTGCTTTCTCCAGTGAATCCCACATTACTGTCCCGGCATAGCTCCACTTTCAGCTTGGAGGGGGAGCTATCCAGTGCCCTGAATGCCACCAGAGGGGTCACCAAAGATCTCACCAAAGGGGCGCTGTCCATGACGAAAGATGCCTTCAGCCTCCTTAGCCGAGGATCTGGCATGACTAAACTCTTCACACAAAACAAGTAAGACATTTGAGCCATTTGCATTGGTGTGGTCTTGATCTTAGGATTGCAGATACAGACAAATTATACTGATACTGATAATCAGCTGATGCTGATAATTTTCCTGTACACAATTCACGCTTCATCTCATTGAACTGCTAATGAACTCTGCTAATGAATGAATTCACCTTTGGCTAAGCCACGCCCTAGAATGTAGATTGACCAATCACAGCCCAGCCAAGAACCAGCTCCCACAGAGGTCCGACACTTTTTCACAGCGCTCCATTGACTTTCAACACAGGCGTCTCATATTTTTGGTCTCGGCAGGCTATTACCGTCATAGTTTTTTCAAAATTATGGTTAAACGTTGTGCCTGGGGCATTTGTAACACAGATACACGTTACCCAGAGAGGTTGGAGGAGGGTGTCCGTTTTTTCCATTCCCAAAACCGAAGTCAAATCCTGACAAATGTCGTCTTTGGATTAAACTGTATGGACGTCCTCAGTCAGCTAAACCCCTCAAAGATCAAGAAGCACATGTTGATACCAAACCAGAGCCCAGATGAAGTTTGACGGAAGTAGCAACAGTAGTAACATAGTAACTAAGGGGGGCGGGGCTTAGCCAAAGGTGAATTACCAACATTTTTCCAACTTTTTTGCCAATAAAGCATTCTTTTGTGATTTTATCTTTAAATTTTGGATGGATGTTTTTAATTGGCTTTCAGTGAAAAATAATCATAATTATCTCCTAGTTTTAGAATATATCCCAATTTGAAGAACATGAATCCCCAGTTTAGTGCTGTCCTGATTTATTTCATAATCTGATTTTCCCCCCATTTTCAAATCTTTTACTTTGACGAAAGGTTCGATTTTTGCAATGCAGATTTATTTTTACAGCCATCTTTGATCATAGGGGTACCAATAATTCTAACCACAACACACACTGAGTAAGGTGTCAATATAATAATGAATAATATATGAATCCCTATGAATTTCATGGAAAGCATAATGATGGTAAGAGCAGTGGGTTAAAGTTTAATAAAATGTGTTACATGAGAACAGGAAGTGGAAATTGCCATATCTTGAAGGTGATTATGGTGTGCTATAAAATCCTATAAAAAGTGCCTTCGGCTCTTTGAAAAAGTGGGCAGATAATTAAAGCATAGGATCGCTCTACGGTGAGGAAATTGGCAGGCCGCTTAGGGCCTGGTGGAGAAGGAAATGTAAAAGAAATCAATGTAGCTTGATCTGCTTGATCTGTCACAATGACTTCACAGAACCAGACACTTTATTTTCTGACTCAGAGCAAGAACCAAGTTCCAAATAAAGCGGTCTTCATTGTAAAATTCAACATTGCACTACAGGCACATGCAGGCTTGACAAATATGAACCATGACAAAATGCATGGGGTTACGCATGAAAGTACATCTGCATCCACGTCACACAGCCAAAGGACACAAAAAGACCTCACAAACACACACACACTGGTGTTATAATGTCAGGTTTTCAGTCTGAAGAGTTGTTCTCAGTGGAGAGGAATGGCTTCTTTGCTCTTTAGCTTACCTGACAGCAAGGCACAGTGCAAAGTCCACGAGTAGAGTTTCTATGACAATAAAAGCGAAGGTCTTTCTATAGCGCTGACATTTAAAATGATATATGTGCACATACCAGTATCATTACCCACTATGTGCTATTTCAGTCAAACTCTACAGCACTTTCACAAAAGTAACTTTATTTTCTAAAGCCTTACTCCATATATAATGCTAGCTCATGAGATTGTATAATTGCATAAACAATGATGCTGGAAAGTCGTTCAATTGTGATTTATTGCTGTTTTGCACAGTCAAGCATAGTCGATCAGTCAATATGCGTATAAAAACACCATGTAACTCATTGTGCACTGTTTGTGTGGATGGATGGACGGACGGACGGACGGACGGACGGACGGACGGACGGACAGACAGACAGACAGACAGATAGATAGAACACAAACTCAAATTTAAGGATGGACCAGAACCATATTTAGTGGTCAAAAATGCATAGACTTGAGCCACTTTTGACTAGAGCCAGTAAGTAACAACCAATATTTAGTGGCCAGAAATTCATTGACTTGAGCCACTTTTGACTTGAGCGAGCCAGTAGACCCAAGTAAACACCAAGAAATGCCTTGGCAACCACCCACATCAACCTGCCACTGTGGCAGTCAGATTTGTATGAACTATCGCCAGAAACTTACTGTTGCCCTAACTTTACTCATATCAAAAAAGGACATGAAAAAGGTGCTCATCATTTCATGCTCATGCTTTTATTTTAGTCCAGTTTTTGAATTTATTTGCATAATTTACAAGTGCTCAATCACCAAAAATAATTAGTCGCGGTCCTAATTAACCGAGCACATATCACCAAACAGAAGGTACAAACAAGTGGGACAGATTTAAAGTAAGCTCAAACTATGTTCATGCCATCTGGCTGCCCTCTCTGTTCAGCTTTACAGGTAACCTGTCACAGGTACAATCTCTATGTAACAATAACTAATTAGTACACACACACAATTCCAATTTTTCACCTTTTACAAAGCTGTTTTGATCCAAGCTGCAAATTTATTTGACATTTTTGGTCACACTTTATATTAATTGGCTTACATCTAAAATAAGTACATAGCACACATTGTGTGGATGTTGTATTGTAAAACACTTTTGCTGCTATTGAGGTGTGATACGGGTAAGGTTAGGGACAGGTGTGGTGGTATGGG
>JAOTRC010000009.1:3962745-3973178 GCA_027497675.1 Cyprinella lutrensis | reverse complement strand
TGAATTAACGGGTATGTCCCTCTTTGGCTAATGTACTTTCAAGATGGAGGGGCAACATGGCGACCGACATTTGAACCTCTTACCCGTATGTATTTTCAATGGCATATTATACACTCAAGAGAATACTTTATTACTTGAAAGAAGTAAATACATTAATGAGAACATTTTGAAAGAACTAATTGTTTTTAGCTAAGAACAAACTAAAAGAGTTACACGGTGTAGCTATAATAAGCTTTATTTTGTTTTTACTATTTGAATAATTAAACCTATTTTAATAAGTAAACTTGCTTTATTTCATTTAGTTGCCAAGGCACGATTTATCATTTTATTTTATAAACTTTTGCAAGTTTGGGTTTTTCATGTAATACTAATATTTTAACATACTCGATATGAATTGTTTCAGTTGTAACTGGTGATGATGATGTACTAATGACACTGAATGCACACGTTGCAGTAACGTGTGTTTATTAGAGTTAGCTGTGGGCTTGAGCGCTGAAATGCTCCGTACAGGTCGAGTGCGAGTGTTTGTGGTGAACACGTACGATTTTGTAATGTCACGGATAAATCAGCACTTTCTATTTTAAAAACACAGCGAAAGCTCACTTCTCCTGACAGGCAGTTGGTCAGCGGTGGACCGGAATTAACATGAAAATGAATCTCTTGTGTTTGTGAAAAGCCTCTGAGCCTCGGTGGTGTCCGGTTCCTCACCAGAGAGAGAGTTGTTCACTTGAGAAGAGCTCAGAGGAAACGAGAGAGAGAGAGAGAGAGAGAGAGAGAGAGAGAGAGAGAGAGAGAGAGTGAGTGATGAAGCCCATGAAGGAGTTCAGTCCAGCCGTTTCCTCACGGACATCTGGGATCTGTTTCTGTGCTCACTGTCACTCTAAAGATGTGAGAACTGATTTTAAGGGATCTGATTCTGGTGTGTGTGTGTTGTGGTTTTCCTTTTTTCAGTTTGAAGAATAAAGGGCTTGCTGTGTTTGTTTTCAGTCCGTGGAGGGAAACGACAGGTGTAGTTTTGTTCTCCCGTCTGTGTCCCATTGGATGGCTCTTTCTCTCTCACTCTCTTTGTCTGCCACTCTCTCAATTAAATTTGATTCAATTCAAATGAGCTTTATTGGCATGACTGTGTGAAATACCACAATATTGCCAAAGCAATAGACATAAACATAAATAAAAGGAAAAAAAAAACAAAACATAACAAAACATGTACATTCTATATTACACATTTTGCATCACAATTAAAAATGAAGTAAATGAATAAAAAATAAATGAATACAGAGAGCAGTTATAAAGGAAATAGGGTTTACTGTTTTAATAATCATCTTTTAATAATAATTATTTTTAATAGTTTAATAGTTGTTTTGTTGTATGGTTTATTATGATGAATATAATCATGAACAATACAAAATATTTTATTAATTACTTAAATACAAGAACAACAGCAATAAAAATATTCTAACAATAATTATACATAGTATTTATTATTATAAATAATAATGTGTGTGTGCGCAGATTGCTTTACCCACTTTGATGATGTCGTTGTGGGGTGTGGTCACCAAACCAGCACATGTTCATTGACTCCGGCTCTGCTCTCACACACACACACACACACACACACACACGCACACACACACACACACACACAGTGGTGGAGTGTGTGCGTGTCTTGTGTCCGCTGCTGCCAGCCGCCCGGAGACTTTCACAAGCCTCAGAGACACTCACACACAGTCACACTGATCTCTGCACAGCTCTGGAGGAAGCTGAGTCTGATGATGAAGTCAGTCAGATTCTCACTTGCGGTTTTTGAGCTGTAGGGTATTTTGTGTTTAATTCCATGGTTATTATTACACTCGAGATTTCACTTTATTCAGTTAGCAAACAAAGCAAATATAACAGCGCCATCTGGTGGTCAGGTTTCAGTACATCAGTCATTGTGAAGTTGAGTGATTTGCTGCAAACATGCTGTACATTTCAAACGATGAGCCATTTTGTTTAATTGAGTCAAATTTAAGTATAGTATTGCAAATACCAAGAGTGATAGTCCAAGAGATACTGACCAATTGAGCAATGATTAAAGTGACGGTAAAGTAGTGCACATATAGTCCCAAAAACACTTAACGGTCCTACATGTAACTTTTTTTTATAAAATTAATCTTTTTTTTATTGCTTGTGTTTGAAGGGGTTGTAGTCACACATTGCAATGATCCACTTTTCCGGTTTTGCTATTAACTTTGAATTTAAATATGAGGTTTCCGGGTCGGATTTCCTGCGAAATCCATCAGATGTGACGTGCAAGCGCGCTCCCGAGCCTCTCTATCCTTACAGTCAACCATGTGACCAACGCCACCTTAGCTGACAACATGGAGTCTGATAACACCCCAAAACATCCTACCTCCAGTGCAATACAGACTCAAACACAAACTTCCAAAAAATATATATATATAAAAAAAAAAACAAAAAAAGTTTTATCTGCTGAAGCTCGTCAGGCAAAACATGAATCTGATCGACTCCGGACGAAAACACGGATTGGATCGTCAATATATTAGTACAGTATATTAGTAAACTCTAGTGAAATAGCAAGTTAAACTAGCTACATGAAACATGAAATGAAAACAAAAGAATGTTCCAGGATAACAAATGTCGGTGCTTTAGGATGTAACTTATTTTATTTACTAGATCTCGTCCTCATCCCACTAGTATCATATTGTTTATAGACATTTCCAGTATGTGTACGTTCAGTACAGTAATGTTACTTCCTACGATCTTACTGATACACTGAAATTGTTCAGTCTAGTTCACTAGCCGTTTTCGTTATCATATTATACATTCACCTATGATGACATTGCTGATTGTGAAAGATACACAAATAGTCAGTGAAATGGCTTATGCTTTATAACATCACATGTCGGCTAAATGCAGTTTATTGTAACCTTATCCTGGACGAGCACAGACCATTAGTTCAACGTCAAGCTGATAAAAGTAGGCTATTATTGTAACTGCAGTGGGAGTTTACATTAGTTTCCAGCATGTTGTGTGATGTTTTCACCATTGCGTTGGAAGTCTCCGTGTGGCCGGTAGTGAATGCTCGCTCTTGAGATCGAGCACGCACACAAGCACGAGCGCTCTCTTTGCATTCTGAAACATCACCCCTAGAGGCCGTTAAAAAACGCTTACAGCACCTTAAAGCCACACTCAATGTGTGAATATCAATACATTAGATACAACATATCAAATCAAGTGTCATTGATTTAAAGATAACAAACACTTTACAAGCCATGAAATTACACAAAATTTTGTTTGTAACACATTTACTGCTGAAAATGAGTATTTAAACCCTGGTAGTGGGACTTTGAGTGTTTGTGAAATGAGTTGTCTGCATGTGGTCAAGCTTGCATGTCCTCCTCTGCTCTCTCATTGGCTGGATAATGGTGTAAGACTGTTGTGTGTTGTCTATTCTTCGTAAATTCAGTCCGATGTTTTGTCTAAAAAGTTACGAATCTTCCACAATCCTGCTCTGATCTTGTAATTTGTGTCATTCTCCTAAAAGCTGGCTTAATTGCCAATGCGAAGCTATGCTCACATAGCTTTACCACCTTGGGTCTTCAGCGAAGGCTGCAACTTCCTGGATTTCATCGTTGAAATTTTCTGCTTGAAAATGGTTTATTTCTCACCCTCTAGCACTGAAGTGATCAGCCCATCAACATCTCTCCATGCTCTTCTCTGCAGAACAACGACAACGAGACGCCTCTGCACTGCGCGGCTCAGTACGGGCACACGCGGGTGGTGCAGCTGCTGCTGGAGGAGTTGACCGACCCCACCATGCGCAACAACAAGTTTGAGACGCCGCTGGACCTGGCTGCGCTCTACGGCAGGCTGGAGGTGGTCAAGCTTCTGCTCAGCGCTCATCCCAACCTGCTCAGCTCCAACACCAAGAAACACACGCCTCTCCACCTGGCCTCGCGCAACGGACACCTGCCCGTGGTGGAGGTGCTGCTGGCCGCCGGCGTCGACATTAACTACCAGGTGAGGATGGCCGGGCCCAATATCACGCAGGAGTGCCTTGATGAAGCATTAAACCAAAAAACTGAAACGTTGCATCAGTTACTTTCCAAATTTGTAAGACCTTCATATTTGAAACACAAATGTTTTTAAAGAAATCTGAGAAATTTCTGTCTCTTCGTTGACAGTCTCTTTATCAAAAACTTAAATTCAACCAAAAATTCAGACCAAGTATTCTGAAGAGATGCGATCGATTTACTGAATTAGGATTTAATGTAGGCTTTTATTCATATATAAGCATTGCAGCGAGCAACATGGAAGCTCAACCGTATTTGCTTAACATATGAGAACGAACCTCATTGGTCATTAAGGAAGTTCAAAAGTGAGCAAATGATGACAGATGATGACTGAATTTGTATATTTGGGTGAAATAACCCTTTAAATTCTCCTGCTGTGTATCCGCATTTAAAGTCCCCCTGTAGTAAATCATTGTATCCCTTGAGGCGAGATACAACAGATGAAAAGGGTAATTTTTTTTTAACTAGCAGATATCACCATGAAACTTTCCCAGTTGATTACCGACATTAAGATGAGTAAAAAATATATTAAAAGTTTTATATAATTTAATGTTTAAATATGCAAATGAGGCATTATCTAATTAAATATGTACTAATATATATATATATAAACCGAAATCTGAGTATTGCATAAAGCCAGGTTCAAAATTCTTTTTTTCATTGTGTTCACATATTAGATGAGAAACTTTTGTTATATCTCTAAATCAGAATAAACTGCCAATTGCCTTAAAAAATGATTTTCACCATTTTTTGGAATAAGATGTTATATAAATCAGGCTAGGAATAATATATTTACAAATCCTTCTGGAAAGTCTGGTGTATATAGCTGCTACTGATGTGGGGATTTCGGACTTAGAGTATGAGAGAAAAGTCATTTTGAGAAAACTGGCTTTAAAGACGTAGCGTCAGCCAATGAGATCACGCATTTAGAGTTAAATCCCCGCTTTTACTTTCACGATTGGTTGCTGTTAAAAAGGAAATAACCATATTTGGATAGAAAGAGAGCTTTCTAACTGTGTGTGTGATAACAGGGTGCAGATTGTGATCGCTGAGCAGCAGGATGATTTATAACGACAACTTTTGAAGAATTTATGAGAAATTTACAGACGCAAACAGACAAAGTGTAGTAAAATAAAGACCTAAATGTGTGTTCCAGACTTTTTCCCCCCACAAGTCTAAAAGAAGACATGTTATTGAAGACAAATCCCAAAATCTCAATATTGACCAGTGAAAAAAAAAAACCTGATGTGTTTGCCTGCCGTGTCTCGCCTTAAAACCCATTTGATCACCAAATTATAATATTTAAGAGTTGTTTCTTGGAAAAATCATTTTTCATGCCTTAAAATAGCTTGAATGTAACTTCATCCTTGCCTCATTTAGTAAACGTGGATTTATGAATATGCAAATGAGCCCCACCTCCACTCACTCATGTTGATCTGATTGGTTACAAGGTAGTTTGTGACATCAGAAACGCCAGCGATTTCAAACTGTGTTTTTGAGACTGTCTTTGGTTCACTGCAATTTTAAGGAAAAAATACTCAGAAATCATGTCGACTTATGAACTTACACATCTTAAAGCATATTAAAAACGCCACATATACAAACATTCAACAACATTCAAAGCTGGAGATTTCACAGGGGGACTTTAAGCATCCAAGATGTTTTGGGCTGTATTCGAAATAGCATGCTACCATACTTCAATACTTTCAATACTTTTGCAGTATGTATAGTTGGTATCATGTACATTTTCTTGTATCATTGTCAAAGCATACAAGTAATTTCATAAACATTTATTAGTCCAGGTGTGTTTTGACTGGGCATGACGGGTGGCTTTACCTCACTCAGTTTCTCAGTGTGATCTGAGCTAACAGCTCTTTAACACCTTGCCAGAACACTGTCCCTACCTGAGAAACCTGCTCACACACTTAACAGTAACAGCCTGCCATCTGCCTCTCACTCAGAGCAGCGGCCCACATTCACACAGTCTGATAGCACACTGAGAAAGCCAGTGCAGTGTGAAAATGAGCCTGCCTGGTCTCCACTGGGTTCTGATGTGCCACATCGGACTCGGTTATTGCAGTCAACTGACCTGAAACGCAACGTACATGACCGTTTAACCTTCATAACTTTGATAAGAGTCATTGTGTTCGTTCACAGACAGAGAAAGGCAGCGCCCTTCACGAAGCAGCTCTATACGGAAAGACGGAAGTAGTACAAAAACTACTCAACGCAGGTAAAAACAAAGGCAAATTCAGAAATTTCCAGTCCTTTGACTCCCGGAAGAGTCCCCAGGATGCTCTGTCTGAATGTTCTTCAGGTATTGATGTGAATATCGTGGACTGTAAGAATCTAACAGCGCTGGACACTGTTAGAGACATGCCCTCTCAAAAGAGCCGACAGATCGCCTCCCTCATACAAGGTACGTCTGGAGCAGATCACACACACACACACACACCACTAAGCTGGTTCCTGCTCTGGTCCTCAGTTTCATGCTTGTCTTGTGTCTCTGTAGCTCATATGAGTGGGCGACCGTCAGACACGAGCCTCCCTCCTCCACCAGTGCCTCCACCTCAAGAGAGCCTGAGCCCCAAGAGAAAAGGTCAGAGAAAAGCTTTAGCTGTCATGTGCTCTAGGTTTTTTGGGTGAAATGTTATTTAGACCTGGTATTAAGATGCGTTTCGGTCGATCGGATGAAGTGGGCGACGCTAAGGTGTAAATGGGTCTAAAACACTTTGAGATTGTCCACTATCCACCGCTTCCACTGGGAGTTGAAAACACAGACCGGATTGCTTTCGTAGTGTAAACACTCGTGTGGTCGAAATCGAATGTGTTCAAACAGCCACAAAAGACCGTCTACTCTCCACATACTGACCTAAATTAGCAATAGCTATATACTCTTTTGGCATCGCATCAGTTACAGACTTGTTTTGTACTATGTTTAATTGCAATGTCCATGTCAAATAAATGAAATAAATGAGTAAGATTATGAGTAGAGCTCTAGCCAGACGGGATTCAAACTGTCGACTGAAGAGCCAAGTTTAGTTTGAGGATGAAAAATGTACCAAGCACAATGTTCTCTCACCATTACTGATTTATTACACACACTCGGCACACACACGGCTAGTGTCGAGTGTGTCAGAGCAGAAATTAAAGTTGCTGTTCTCCGTGTGTTTTCCGTCGTCTCCGGTCGCGTTCATATGTGAACTGCACAAGCTTATTTGGCCCATTAGATTGAAAGATGTGAAAAAGCCCATACACTTCCCCGCCCATAGACCCTCCCTCTCGAAGAAATCAGGACAGAAGTGGTCGAAAGTGTACAAAGACGGATTAAAGCATCAGGTGTAATCAGGGACTAAATTAATAGAAATGCATAATTTTGATTTCAAGGGAGTTGACAGTTCTGTCTAGGACGTCCCAGGTCGTGGTCTAGCGATTACTATAAGACATGAACGCACCAATACTACTTTTTGAAATGTTTACTTTATCAAAGCATATTGTGTTTAATTGACTTTTTTATTATGTTTTTTTATTACACCATTATTACATCCTGAACATAGTCTTGTTTTAAATTTTGTTTGGTACATTTCCTTGAATTTGGTAAACATTAATGAATGAAAATGAATGCCATATTGGTTTCCAGCCAGTGGCATATTCTGATATTCTGACTCTCTCAGTGATACTTTTTTTTGTCTCCCTCTCCAAATACTAATGATGCTCATTGTATCCTTTGCTGTTTTCACAGGAGAAATGGAGCAGAAGGTCAGTGAGCTCATATCCGGTTTGTCTTCACCCCCCGTGGAAGAGAGTCCGTATGAAGCCTTGTTTGAGGCCTCCTCGTGTCACTCTCTCGACAGCCTGGCCAGCGGGAAGTCCTCGGACAGAGACTCCGGGCGGCCCGACAGTGAAGCCGGGAAGGTGGGGATACGATATACAAATATTTCTGTCTTTTGAAATCTGTGTTGGTTGAAATCAACCAATTAGACAAGGTATAAATGTTTCATTTTTTCATCCACTGCCTGGCAAAAAAAAAGTTACTGTTTGGATTTAAATATGTAAAATATGAGTCTATGACTAGATCATTATTGTAGTGATGATTATGTTTCTATATGTTTGGCAACAGTTCTTCTGACCCCAATTGATGGAGTGTGTAGATTTTACTTTCTTAAACAACCACGCAGGAAGACTCACCATAGTCATATACCAGGAAGACGAGATTCATCCGGCTCAAATTGTAAAAAAATTTTTGGGAGGAGCATGAAGAATCATTTCCACTTATGAATTGGCATCCAGACCTTATTTTCAGTGAAGGAGACTTTACAGAGTGCTGGCATCTTGCATTATCAATACAAGATCTTGAAACAAATACTGATGCACCTATTGATGGAAATAAATGTTGTGTTACTTTTTATCAAGATGTGCATCAATGAATTTAAGGTCTCAGACTCAGAGGAGCCAATTCATGAGTGGAAATGATTCTTCATGCTCCTCCCAACCATTCTTGCACAGTTTGAGGCTGATGAATCTTGACATTGTCATCCTGGAATATGGCCTGTTTAAGAAAGTAAAATCTACACACCATCCATAGGGTTAGAAGAACTGTTTCCGAACGTGTAACATGCTAGAAACATCATAATCACTGCAATAATGATCTTGTCATAGACTCTTAATCGTTTGCCTAATTCTATACAGACAGCGAGGTTTTTTTTTTTTGTTTTGTTTTTTTTGCCGGCAGTGTATATGAAATTTTCCTCTCAATTCTTTATGTAAGAAATATGCTAGCAATGGAGGCAATTCCGATGAGGAAATGTTATTGATATTTATAATATCGTAGTTTTGATTCTGGACTCTGATTGGATGAGCCTCGCCCCAAAGTCTTCATTAAAATCTAATACAGTAAATGCAATTGTGACGTAAACATTCAGTTAATTATTAATTTTACTTGGCAGAAGAATTATGATTATTATGTTAATATTTAATTATAGGCTACATTTAATATATCTATTGAACTTTATTATATTTTATCAAACTGTTTTTGCCTTTTAAGCAATAAATGTAGGGTTAGGATTAGGGTTAGATTAAGTTTTATTGGTCAGTTGCTTTAGGATTGATTTCAATTACTTTCTTTTCAGTCGCCTTCTTTGCAATCTGAAGATGTGGTGTAGTAGTTTCCTCCACTAGATGGAGACTTTTAATTACAGGTCCATCATGGTGTGGTGTTCACTTTGAACTTCGGTTACACTTTATTTTACAATGGTCACATGTGTTACATGTAGTTACTGTGCAGTAATGACTATAAATTATGCAATTACTTGTAACTAACCCTAAATATTAACTGCACTTACTCACAGTACTTAAATGCATAACACAGACACTGTAAAATTAAGTGTAACGTAAATTTCTTCATGTCTTTCTTAAAGAAAACAAAGGTTTCGCCATGTTTGATAGTAAATGAGTTGAATGTTTCTGACAGAAAGAGCGTCATCCTCCACAGAATCAGTCTGCACTGGAAGAGGAGCTCAGCTCGGAGGTAAAGTCTCTGTTCAGACTTCCAGTGTTTGGTTCACATTTCACATACAATCAAATAAAGTCTGGAATCCTTGAAGAATCCCTCTGGAAGAACAGCCCGGTGATTGCATGTGGCAGATGTGATTTCCCCCGTGGTGTTTCCAGTATCAGTAGAGTAGTACGTTTACTTGGGAATGTTCACCTCTCTGTTTATTTCATTTCAAATCTCTTATTTGTTTCATTTTCTCTTACAAAAGAAGTGCTGTGGTTGTATCATTGTGGGATTTAGCCGTGACCATGACTCAAAATGCAGTCATGTAGAGTTATTAGCATTCATGTAGAGATATTAGCATGTTGCTAAGCTAATAAGCTTTATATAAACATAAATGCACAGGACACTCAAACATTGGGTGAATTATTTTCCAGTGCTTATTTATGATCAACATTTCTCGTTCTCATGCAGTTGGCCCAAAAACTTTCAAATTGGTCATGAAGCAGCCATTTCCCTTTGCTTATTCACCATGGTAAAATTAATAAATTGAGTGCATTAGCGCCCGTCCCTTTTTCAGTGGTTCCGGTAGTATTTTTTTCCCTTCATTTTTTCTCATAGGGATTGTAAAATAGTCTTTGTTCAAGAGTTATTTCAGCTTCTTGGTGAACCACACCACTACTTCATAACACTACAAACCTTGATTTGAAGCAAAAAAGCTTTTGAAAATCTGACAAAAGGACAAAGGTTCAAGAACTACAATCCCATAATGCATTACGAACCGCATAATCGAATTAAAAACGATGGAGCAATATTAATTAATTTATTACTAATGTTGATTAAATGTATAAAAGCAATATGTT
>JAOTRC010000009.1:3843326-3856376 GCA_027497675.1 Cyprinella lutrensis | reverse complement strand
TAGATAGATAGATAGATAGATAGATAGATAGATAGATAGATAGATAGATAGATAGATAGATAGATAGATAGATTTAATTGAACTTAAGAGTGCTTTTTTGACCTACTTTAGTAGACTTAAGTACATCTCTGTGTATTTTCATAATCACTTCACTACGTAATGACTATTGTCTTTGAAATATGGATTAAGTGCACTGCTGAATGTACTGATCAAGTCAAGGATTGGTGGTCTATTCAGATCTCTATGTCATCAAGCCATTCAGAGCAAGTTTCTACCTCTCTATAAATAGGATTATGGACAGAAACAACTTTGCTTTGTATTCTTACCTGGAACATGACCCTGTATTGCTCCTCGGGCTTCTGTACCACGCACATGTTGCACCCCATCCTGAGTCCTGAGGTCTGACCACCGACCCCGCCAGGCCACGAACCCGCTCAGATCACCTTCTCAGAGGAGGCTAGTTTGAACACCGCATGTCCCAGATGCCCACAGACACTTTGTTTATCGTTCGCAGTCCAACAACGAGTTCCACTAATGCACTACGGGGAGAGCCGTTGAATTTAGACCATTTCCAGTTCAGAGACACATGCAAGTACAAAAGTCTTTAAAGAAGTATGTTATCAAGCTTTTTAAGAGAGCATGTCATCCTAACTTACTCAAAAAACCAAAGTCCAAAATGTCATATCTCAAGTTTATTGTGGAGTGTGAAATCCAATGAATTCCAGCATATGAAAAAGTCCATTTGTGCTTTAAGTGAAATGTTGTAGTATGCCACTTCTTGTGCTCCTGTCCCCATTGATGTGCTTAATTCAGGGAATTCAGCATGAAATTACGCGTCTGTGCTTGCTCTCGCGCTTTTATCAAGGCCATTTCCAGCAGCGCTTTTTCCTGGGACTACATCCAAATTACTCCTAAATCAGTAAAGGCTGCATGTACATCCAATGTTTTTATTCCAAAGCGACTGAGGGATGATTGGATAGATTGAATGTTTGGTCAAGAGAGACCTTCAATGAAAAGCGTTCCAAGAAGGAAAATTACTTTTGTGAAATCTGTGGCTTCGTTTCAAGTTTTTGCTTCCAAAAAGTGTCACTTTAATTCCAAGGCCCTTTTTTGCCAACATTTTAAAATGAAAACTTAACAGCAGTAACTGCAGTAGAGTGGTCAAAGCAGTGTATGTTATTGTAGCTTTTAACTGCAGAAGCCCTCATGAATATCAAGTCTTTCCATTTCTAATCGAATCAGTTCTTGACTATAGCTACAGTTTTTACAGTTTCTCCTCGCTCACTACTTCTCACAGTTACACCTGAAATCGATGGATTCTTCCTCAGTTTCAGTTCAAAGAAGAGGCTGAATGCTTAACGCCTTCACGTATCCATACAGGATTTCAAGTGCCTCACTTTGGCTTTGTGCTTTTTCTTCTGTCCCTCCACCTGTTCCACTTTCAAAGCAGCTTTTTATTGTATCTCCCTCTTTGAACTTCCACATTCATGTAGGTGTTTCTCATCCGTCTCTCAAAGACTCTGCACTGTGTAGTGAGAGTCGCATTCGGTTGAACAAAAATGCATGTTGCAAGCTGGGTGAATTGGTAAAAATTGGTTGCAAATAAAAGCGTGAGGTGAGAGAATCAGTGTGCTTGAGGAATATCCAGTCCCACGCACTCCTACATAAACATGCTTTAACAGTTCTGCTTATGTGCGAACAACAGCAAACTTCGCTCGCTCGACTGGCTGCCCATCTGTACACACAACCATCATAGACACTTAACAAACACACACGCCACAAACACGACCAGAAACAGGTGTACAAGTCTGAATAAGCACGCAAATGTAAATCAACAGCATTTGAAGGAGCAGCTTCACATAAATTGAGGTGGTTTCCAAAAAAAAAAAAGGATTTCTGATTATGAAAAATAAAGCGCCATGCTTAACAGTCAATCTTAACCCAATTCCTCAACAGTGAAAATCTAGCATTATTCAGATCAATGGAAGAAAATTCAATTAAATGACACAAGCCCTTAATAGTGAACACTGGCTCTCTGTCACGTAGAAATCAATATCTTTCTTAATAAGATAGCAGTTGGGTGCCTTTGGTGCTCAGTGGTTTGTGAAATGTAATTATCAGACGTTTGGTTTAACAAATGCTTCGGCGTTGTGCTGGCACACTTTGCTGCAGAGGTGGGACTTTAGAAAACCGAGCTGTCCGAAGGTGCGTATAAATCTTGATCTAATCGCAGACTCGAATCTGAGGCAGCAGTCTTTACCATTCGGAAGAAACAGATGTGCAACTTGTTTGTAGCAAGTTTGTTAATTCGATAGTTTTCTTTGTTTAGCTTTCCATCCTTCACACTTTCTCATCACTTCACTCTTTGTTTTTGAGAGGTAAAAAAAAACTCAATCTCAGAACATTCATAAAATTGTTAAGTCATTATTCAACTATTATTCATGTTTTTTATCCACTCTCTATCCAAAAGTCAGACTTTTTTATCCACTCTCTATCCAAAAGTCGTCTCGCAAACCATCCGGTTTCTGATTGGAACAAGCTTCACGACAGCGGAAAGCTTTAACCTCATTACACCGTGAAAGCACTCGTGTTGTTTCACGCACCCTGCTGTTTGAGATTGCAGGCTAGTCATTCATGCTGCAGTAACGTGCCAGACAGACTCCGCGCGCCCCGAGACGCTAACAGGCGTCGCCCTCGTACACCCACACTCACACGGGTCAAATGTTACCACACACACTCATCCAAGCACAGAAAACTGGCATATTTCACCTGAAACAACCTCAGGAAAGCTAACAAAGAGTTCAATTGAAATATTTCAGGAGGACTAGAAGGAAAAAAAAAATAACGCAACAGTCTCAAAAGTATTCCTCAGACTCAACTAGACGCCATCAAACATCAGCACCACATGTGGGATGTGAAAAAAACCACCTTTCAAAGAACTCTGAAAGAAACAAAGTCAGGTATGCGGGAGAGGCGTGTCATCCTTCCTTCTCTCTCTTCTTCCTCCCAAGTGTGCTGTGTCCTTTTGTTTGGGAAGGACTTGAGTAATCCATAGTGGCATGTTTCTTTTTCCTCAAAAATCCTTGAAAAGAGCCAGAAAACTGGATCAGTTCATTCAGCTGAGGGATTGTATTCTGGTCCAGCTCAGAGCAGAACGTCTGTGATGGAGGAGGACAGAGGACGGGAGAGGGGCGAGCAGGCAGGTGAGGTGAGGTTGCTGCTGTCTCGTCCCCTCATGCGAGCCGCTGAATAAACTCCCCCACTGCAGAGGAGAGAGAGAGCGAGAGAGAGAGAGAGAGAGAGAGAGAGAGAGAGAGGCACACAAAGACATTAACGCCCTGTGAAGCCACACACACACACACACACACACACACACACACTAGTGGCTGTGCTCACTGGCGGAATAGTTTAGGATGCAACAGAAATCAGCTCCACACACACACACTTTATCTCCCCTCTGCTCTCAGTGTTTCTCTGCTTTACTGTCTGCCCCTTTTTTAATGTCCAGTTTTAATACTGACACTGGTGAAATACAATTAAATGATTAATTGAATGAAAATATTGTAACAAAAAATAATAAAATTTTTAAAATAAAAATATAAGGGAAATAATAATAGAATTTAAAACATCTAGTTATTCCACTTGATTTTTTTTTTTTTTACTTCCTCGTCCACCTATCTTTCTCTATGGACAGGTTTACAGTTTTAAAATTTTGTTGAGATTTATGTGCATTGATAAAACACCATATCTGGGTTATGGGTTGTAGCTGTTGTGATCATTTTTGCACAAAGATGAATCAAATCATGACCATAAATCATTTTGATAACATAAACATCTACATAAACATCGACCAGACTGAAGAATGAATCAACGGAACTATACTGTAGTTGACACCGTTTTCAAATAAAAACGGTAAACTTTTGATGTGTTTTGGTAACACAGTCTCATCCCAAGACATCATACAACTGATGCTTTTGACCAGACGTCAACATCCGCCGCTTTAGGGTACCCTTAAACGTCGGTTAGAGGACGATCCTGGGGCGTCATACAACTGACGCTTTACCTTAAACGTCAGTTAGGTGACGGGGTAGGTTTAGGTCTTGGGTAGAGTTAGGATTAGATAACGTCATCTAACCGACGTTTAAGGGTACCCAAAAATGGCGGATGTTGACGTATGGTCAAAAGCGTCAGTATGACGTCTTTGGATGAGACTGCGCTGGTTTTGGCCATTCGTTTACATGACAAGGGTGTTTTGGAGCCCTGAAAACAAAGTTTTGAAAACAGGTTTCAAAGTGTAAGTGCTTTTTAAAAAAATGACACTGTTATCATCTCCTTGTAAACTACAACGTGATTTTGTGAAAACGGTGACATCATGCGCATGTGTATTACGTTCTGTCTATAAGTGCGTAGTGTTTCTTTAGACAGTGGCATCGCCATCTATTGGCCGGGCATGAATAATACAGTGTTTTAGACGTTTTCACATATTCGTGTGAACGGGAAACATCATTGTGTGTTCACGAAAAACCTTTTTAGTATACATCATTGTTGTGTAAACATACCCTAAGGCCTATATGCACAGGTCAAACAAAGGAGCTAAATTAAACGCAGGTGAAGCTAATCAGTAACTATGGAAACAAGCTGACAGTGACACACAATAGGAAACTTATGCTGTGTCCCAATTCGCATACCTTCCGTCCTAAATAGTAATCGAAAATAGAATTAGTATGTCCCAAATCGTGGCATTTTGAAAAGAGTGTTCCCTAAGAGACCCGGATGGTCTACTATCTCCGGTCAGAATCCGAATTGCAGATCGATGCACACTCTGACGGCTGATATTGCCCACAACGCATTGCGCGTTGGATCAGGAATCGATTAGAACTACAAACACAAGTGAAAAGTGTTAAGCAACTACAGACATGGAGGACAGACGAGTCCCGCGGTTGTGTAGAGAGGTTTGGGGTTTGAGTGATTCGTTATCAGTATCTAACCTGACGAAAATGTATTTATTCAAAGTCTACATTATATTGCATCTGCAGCAGCATTGTGAACTTTTGTAAAGATACGTTAGCCATTAACTTAAATGCATCATTACGTTCAAATTGTAAACACATGAGGAGAGTCTCTCCACATGAAAGACCCAGATAATGAAAGGAAGATGAATGTGATACTATACATTTCTCTCTGAAACTGTAGGAAATTAAATTAGATTGAATGGAGGATTTTAACTGTGACAACATGATTGACAGGGCAGTTTACTGTGAGAGGATGCACGCGACAGATCTGTCCGTTAAAGATGACAAAGTAGTATGTCCCAAAGCTTGCCTACTCTTTTGAGTACACATTTAAAATTGTGTACTTTTTCATCCAAAAAGAGTACCGGCTTTAAGGGCGTAGTATAATAGGGGAATTGGGACGCAGCCTTGGTCAACTTAATATGACAAGGAACTGGAACAGAACAGAACTAAACCTAAACGTTTTGTTAGCCCAATCTCATGGAAAACACTTATCAAATTATATATTTGAATTATGATTTTTTTTTTTTTTTTACAATTTTAACCATATGAAGTTGAATGATTTTGAAGATAAAACTTAAGCATGAAGATCCAGCCCTAAACATATCCGTCACTGGGTGTAAGATTGTACAAAAACGTACAAATAAGATTGTACAAATTTATATGAATTAGCAACTAATTCAACAAAATGTATAATTGCCATGAGATTGTAGTTTTTGAATGACTCAAGTTGGATATATTCATACAAATTTGCCAAAATGGAAAATAGTAAGGTTTTCTCATAAAAGCGGGTTGGGAAGCACAAATATTCACAATAAAAATAAAAGACAAAGCTTGCTAGTAATGGTAATAGAAATAAATAAAAACAAATAACAGAATAAAATTTTAATTAACGACAAAAAACAGACTATAGATTTTAATTTGAAATAAATCAAACACATTCTCATTCACATTCTTCCTGCCTCACCTCTCTCACTCTGCCACTCTTTCCCTTTCATTTCTTCTGCTGCATAATGCATTTTAAAACTCCTGTGTACTAATGGATGGATGTGATATTCATAAGGTCATGGATTCATTTCTATTGTGTGTGATTCAGGTTTGAAATCTTTTGAAAAAATGAATCATTCATCTTCTGTATGGATCAAAGCTTCATGGTGAGAGGGATAAAACCCGCAGATCCATACCTATAATGTCAGCGGCTGTGCTGGTGTCATCATGTCATTTCAAATGGACTATTTATTTAATGCTGATGAAAACAAAAAGCATCTGAGAGACAGCAGAGGGAAAATTAGAGAATGAATGGATGAGAATGAGACACCGAAGAGAAACTAGGTAACAGGTGTGAGATCATGATGAAAGCTGAGAAACAGCCAAGAACTGTAATGTAATTAGTGTGTGTGTGTGTGTGTGTGGCATCATAGAGGGTTTAGGGAAGACAAGGAAACCTTAAAGGGATAGTTCACCCAAAAATGAGAATTAACCCAACCCGATTTCACGACCAAATCGTACGAATTCGACGAATGATTAAAAAGTGTCTAATTTGTTACAATTCATACGACCTCACTCTCTAAATCGTACATATTTACAAATTGCCAACTGAATATGAATTCGTACGAATGACCTACCCCTTATCCCGCCCCTAAACCTACCCATCACGTGGGTTTAGACAAATCGTAGGAATTCGTACCACTGAGGTCGTACGAATTAGTACGAATTAGACACTTTTTGATCATTCATCAAATTCATACGAATTGGTCGTGAGATAGCGTAAAATTAACCACATTCAAGCCATCTTACTGTAGGTGTATATGACTTTCTTCTTTCAGATGAATACAATCAGAGTTATATTAAAAATGTTCTGGCTATTCCAAGCTTTATAATGGCAATGAATGGGAGCCCAAGATTTGAAGACCAAAAAGTGCATCCATTATTATGAAAGTAATCCACACGGCCCCGGGGGGGTTATAAAGGCCTTCTGAAGCAAAGTGCATTTTTTAAGAATTAGGGATGCACCGAATCCAGGCTTCGGATTCGGCCGAATATTGGTCTTTATGGCAGGATTTTCCTTAGGCTTGCGTCTGGATTCAGTGCATCCCTAGTAAGAATAATATCCATATTTATAACTTGATAGCTAGCTTACAGCAGATGGCCTACGCAAGTAGACTTAAACCAAAAGAGTAACACTTGACCATGTATGACGTACGATCTAAGAATAGCGTGAGCTTTAACATCTCTCGCGGTTCAAACAAACACGGCTGGGCAAAAAACTCAAGCTCCTCCTACATTTCTCTTTAAAAATTCAAATTTTAGACATCTAATTTGTGAATGGTGTTGTTTTATTTTTCTCTATTCTCTGGACTTCTGTGTTCGTCTATGCGTCATGCGTAAGCTCAGAGGTCATTCTTTCGCTGTAAAATGATGTGTACGGTTGTTTGTCGGCAACTAGTTATTTTAGTTGACAAACTTTTAAATATTGATGTTTTTCACACAAACACATTGCTGCGCTTCAGCGAACTGGCTGCTCCCTTAAGTCCCCTGTACTTCACGAACAGGGTCAATGCCTCTCTTCTGGCCCGAGTGGCATGGTCTCGTTTGGCAGGTCAGCCTCGATTTCTCATCTGATGATGTGCGGCCTCGTATGAACACAAAGATTTTTGCGAGTCCTTACTTGATGAAGGATTCCTGCAGCCAGAGCGCCAATTGTTGACCGTCAGGTTGCCTCTGCACTGCATTCAATAGTGATGCTTCAAGTTTATCAGGCCAAGCTTCTCCATCACTTGATCATTAAGGAGCCGCACAGTGCAACGGACTTGGTCCTTGAAGTCAAGCCACGCCTCTGCCCAGCCTCAAGACGGAGGAGGAAAGGGATGTCCTGCAAAAGACAGACCAACCTAAAAATGTGCCCATCTTCCAGTCCCCTCTTCAGTTCAAGGGTGGTGGAAACATTGTTGGCAGTTCTGGGCCTGCCACACCAGTTTGCACACCCTCTTATGACCCTCTGGTTATAAAGAACCAAATACAATTTTTACATTCTCACGAAAAGAGCATTCCTCGTCATCTTAATAAGATGGCAGGTGCCATTCTCCCACCAGACGCAGTCTATAACAATTCAACGATTTGCCACTCAACTCAGGGCAAAGCAGGCCATCCCGGGAGTGTCAGGCAGGATTTGGGGGATAATAGAACAATACTCTCTTCAATTCACTCGCAGACCACCCGCTTCATGGGAGTTATTCACGCTTTGGTCTCAGACAACATTTCTCATGTCCTCAGAGCCGAAGGATGGCGGCCTCAGGCCCATCCTCGATCTAAGATGTCTAATGGCCCTTGCCACTGCATGGTACTGCATGGTACGGTATGGCACGGTTTGGTACGGCATGATTGTGTACTATATAGTCAGGCTCCGGCTGTAGTCTGAGCCTCTCATTATGTGGCTGATCACGGGGTCCTCAAACGCGCACCCCAAGCTGTTGTGCAATCAGGCTTCAGGATTAGGAGAAAACAGAGTTTCTCAATCAGCGTCAGCGAAGTGATGCAATGCTTATTCCCCTTATCTCAGGCAACCAAGAGGGAAACCATAACTGGTTCCAGGTCTTGTTTATATAGAGTAACACTCAAAAAAAAAATGGAACAGTGATCCATATGCATGATCATACACACACACGGTTTGGTGTTGGGCTGTAGCAGGATTAGAGCAGTGCAGAATGTATGTGATGAGCACTCATACTCTTAAAGGGATACTCCACCCAAAAATGAAAATTCTGTCATCATTTACTCACCCTCAGGTTGTTGCAAACAACCTTTAATCTGAGGGAACCACGGACTCACAGACCAAATATATCAGCACATGAAGATGATTCATTTACCCTGTTTTGGGCAGACACCTCCATTTAAGGATTAAACGTGCACCATACACTACCAATCACTTCAAAAACTTCAGACACACCTAATCATTATTTATTTTTACTATTGCAACAGTTTTGAATGTAGTGAAATCATAAAACCTACACTCTAAAAAATGCTGGGTTGTTTTAACCCAACTTGGGGTCAAATATGGACTAACCCAGCCGTTGGGTTAAATTTTTACATTACATTTTTAACCCAACATTTCGGGTTTGTCCATATTTGACCCATCGTTGGGTTAAAACAACCCAGCATTTTTTAGAATGTATGGTGATATTCAGCTCAATATAAAATAACTTTGACATCAAATTAGGCTACATTTTAAAATACATTCGAATAGAAAACAGTTTTTATATACATAATGTTATGAACTACACCTTATCAATGAAGATATTTTAAGTGGAATTAACTTTTTTCTATAAATAGAAAGGATTCTCTTTGTGTGTGTAGCAGCATGACTGTCTGGGATTGAATTGACCCTATATGTAGTTTGCTCCATATTTCATGAGACGAGAGGTCATGTCCATTTAGTCTTTGCAAGCTGTCAGTCATCTGCTAATGAGCAGTAATGGCAATGCAGAGTATCTTAAAGTAAGTAGGCCACGCCCACTCCATTCTGCAGCCAATCAGCAATCATCAGAATAATCATATCCCACAGCTGCAGAGCTGGATGATTCATCACTGTGATATTTATCAACAAAGACACACAGTAGCAAATGTGACCTGAAATATCAATTGCACATTTTTCTCAGCCAGATAGAGATGTTGTTTGTAGTTTGATGATGAATGTTATCAGCTGTAAATTATAATATGATTTGGGTCATTTTTTTTGCTCATATCAAATTTTTTAAAAATTTCCACCAAATGTGTAATGTTAGTAAGCTTTTTTTAAGCACCAACACTATGTTATTAATGACTTTTTGCATCGTCTATAAACAATTAAGGCTTCTAAATAAGTTCCCTCTTTGGATGTAAAATTAGCGCTCACACGTAGTTTGCGATCAGGTCTAATATAATTTGCATTGCCCTTCTATGCTTTGAATGCAGGCTCTTTACTCAAAAGCCTCCATTACATGTGACAAATAATTCATTAACAATCTAAAACATTTGCAAGAGAATTTTTGTTAATGCAAAATCAATTGTGCGTGGAAAAAAAACTTGTTATAAAAAAAAGAATAGATGATGACAAGGGCAAAAGGAGCATAAAAATTGAGAAATAATTGAAATAAAAAGGTATGAGAGAAGGAATAGCGACAAAACTTAATTTTAAAAATGTATTTTTCGTGCAAAATATTGCTTGATTCATTTCCCAATGTCTTTTGTAAGGTTAAAATGCTGTGGTGAGGTTGTGAAGTTGCAGCACATGTTTGTGTCAAAGACGAGACAGGAAGAGAGAAAGCTGGAAGGAATATGAGCAGAATTTTAACAATGTTCTCATCATTTATTTAGTGCTTAAGGGTATGAGTGTGGCAATCATTAAATAACCCACCTGACACTGCTGCAGAGATGTGTGCATGTGTATGCATCTGTCTATCTTCTTGCTTTACTTGGATTGTTTAGGCCTACTTCAAAATCCATATTCAAAACAAATTTAGAAAATTCATGCTGAAATATCCTAATTTTATGGAGCAACAATCAAACATGAGCTTGGATTGACATTATGGTGAAAAATCTAACAATAAGCAAATGAGCTTTTGGTTGACCAATGAAATACGCCCTCCACATTTTGTTACTCAGACTTACTGACGCTGGAATTTTATTGTATCATGTCAATTTTATGGCTTTATTAAATGTTGGAAAAGCTATATGGTAAAAGACACCAATAAGTTCAATAAAGCTGAAGATTTAAACTCAATTATTATTAATCGTTATTCTTACTATCATCAATGTTAAAAATAGTTTTTGGATTCAAAAAACTTACTTCAAGATACTAACTGATTTGATGATCTCACATGTTAAAGGAGAGAAGGGCGGCTGTGACAGAATATCTTTTGAGTGTATACAGTAATTATCATGACTGCAAATCTGTTGGGTCAATTAGGAAATGCTTGTGATTTCTCCTGGGTTTTGTCAAGCCACGTTCAACCATGACCCTCTGTTCTCATCCCTCATCTCTGTCTCTCTCTCTCTCTCTTTCCTCAGAGGAATACCCCCTTAATGAGCTTCATTAGTGAAGACAACAACAGACTGCTTTGAGCAACTGTGTGCAAACATTGTAAATAAAAAGTGTGACATATTTCTTACAGTGATACAGTTCAGCTTGCTGAAAACAAATTGCTAAATGAGGTTCTAGTATCAAATTTGAAATAAAATCAAAGCATGGTCAACTTATTAAAACATGGAGCCTATTTCTATGTTACCGATATTTTTAAAGACCCTTGTGGCTTTTAATGTGAGCTAGCTGTAAGGTTAAAATTCATTTTAAGCAAATATATTACAATTGTACAGCTCTTGCACCACATCACATCCTGCACTGCATAGATTTTTGTCCAATCAAATGTTTGCTTGAAGTCATGTTGGAAATATTATATTTATGCCACCACAACATAGTAATTACGAGTGGAAAATGTCTCTGGGAACCTTAACCCCTGAAATGTAGGTAACGAGATATTGTGTCAGTAGCTGGGAAATCCCTTTCTCTGACTAATTCCTGAAGCCTAGTATCATAACTGTAATTCGTAAGCTATGTAATTGGCCAATGGTGCATATGAGATCCATTTAAGGTAGTGGAGAGCCCCATTTTCTCAGAATCTTTTGACTGAGGATAGAGAGCGATATGCTTTATACAGGTTGTCAGTGCAACTATATATATATATATATATATATATAACATGATTTAAACACCCCTGAACACCCCTATCTCATATTGGCGCTGAAGGGTGCCATTGCGTTGGATGTCTACACATTTTGGCAAAAGCGTCATATATGACGCCTTGGGATGAGAACGGGCTGGCAATATGGAATTGTTGCCTATAACCAATATTCCAATGTTTTTCCAACTAAATTTAACTGATTGTTGATGTTGATAAAGATATACTTTTTTCCCTTCATTTGGAAAACACACCTAGTCTCTCCTGTGCAGGAATTATAAATGAATTATTTTTATTTCAGTTAGCATTGAGCAAAATCTGTGTCTTTTCATTCTGGGTTCAGAGTTCTTAGTTCTCTTTACCAATAGGTTACTTGTTTGAATAAAATAAATGTATAAATATAATTAATTAAATATAGTTCTAACCTAAACATTTTTATTTGAGGATTTTACATTTGTAGATGATCCGATCTACAATATAGCAATGGCATCGTCAACACATGAAACACATGGCAGGCTAGCATTATTGCTAGTTATATAGGCAAGTTATTGCCAGTACATAATCAACACTTTATCTTACCGGCAAGGCACATAGATATCATTTTTTCATAATGGGGTGATGCTGATTATTACATTTTAAACCTTTATATCTCAATTCCGATAATATCATGCATCCCGAGAATGAAGCCTTCATGGGCTATGAGAGACACAGACTCAGTGCTCCTGCACAGAAAAAAATCTGTGATGCGAAGGATGAGACATCCAGATTATAGAACCTAGCAAAAGTATGAGGCGGAGATCATCCCATTGTCAGGTGGGATGTCCTGAACGGACAGGCCACTCAACTATGCACAGGAGGAAGCCATCCCTCTCATAGAAAAGGTTTTCACTCCAATGGGGCATTGCACACTGTGCATCATTTGCCAAGGTGATCATTTCCATGCTATTTTCCATCTGTTTGGAGTATAGCATTGCCTTTGTGTGGCCTCCAAATCAGACAAAGAGCCAGACAAAGAGAGTTGAAGCCTAAACTGATGAGAGTGCTCTACATAGACATGTATTACCCTGCACAACATAGTAAGCACCTTCGCTACATACAGATAGCCATGTCTGGGCTTTAAAACTGCTCTGTAGAAAGCATTGACTGCAGATCACCCACTTGTTTGCAGACATGCAGATTCCATAACTCTAGCTGTGGATGCTAGAATTTGTATCTTTCTTGAGAGGGGAGGTCCCTCACAGCATGACCCCCCCATGGGGGGTGTACAGTAACTCCATAATCTCAGCAAACCATGGTTGGTTGGACCATTTTGGGGCCACCAGCAA
>JAOTRC010000009.1:3803727-3814306 GCA_027497675.1 Cyprinella lutrensis | reverse complement strand
TTGCACATTTTAAGGTTAAATGCATCAACCTCGTGCTCTATGGGAGATCAAAATTAAGAGCTTCAACCCATGAACTGCTCGCTGAACAAAGAAAAAGCCTTGATCTGTACTAGGACAATAAAGAGGGCTCAAACATTTTTTTAGTTAAGAGACTCTCAGTCTGCAGTACATTATCAATGGTGTTTCAGGATGCCAAACAATTATTATAATAATGTTATAATGATTTATATAATTGTTCCTATGACTTAAAATCCATTTTGCATAAAAATGTATTATATAAATGAAAATGAGTATTTCAAAAGTATATTTTAGCCTACATTACACTATAATATAGGAAAATTAAAATACTATTGTCCTAATTTCTTCACTTGCAAGAAATAAACCCTTGAGCTTTTATTTAGGAGAAAACACCAGATTACCATGCTGATTGCATGAGTAAAGTTATCACGCAGCACAAAACAGGATGCTATTCTTTTAAGTCTTGTGCTGTTTTATAAAAGCATATCATGGTTTCAAATTTAGTTTGTTGGCAAAACATAACGCTTGAAAGCTTAATGTTAGGTTATACATTTTACATCTTTACATATGTGTTGGGAAAAGGGAGAAGAGAGAGTTCGGCAAAAGGCGGATTCAAACTTGCATCAAGTGTATCAAAAGCTGCTTTCAAGCACCTCACACCCCACGACCTACGCCACTGTAGATATTTTCTTAACAGGCGTCTTTTTGCTATAAAGACAGGCACTAAGTGCAAATATGCGCTCAGTTATAGACAATGTTAAAAAAATATTTTCTTCCCCTCGCTTGGGCCCCAATTGCGCATGGCGAACTTGCAATAATTGCAGTTCTCAGGAGCCTTGATTTACAATTGATTTCAATAGAGTTAGTCATTAGCATGTTGCTAAGGTTATGAGCGTAAACATACAAAGTGGATACTGGGTAAAATAGTCTGTTTTTAACTATTTGACACAATTTTTTGCAGCTTATTGCAGTAGATTCTGGAATTGTCTTGCCAACAAACAAAAATATATTACCATAAAACTTCAAATAATAGCCCAGGCTTTTATTTTCTCAAATCGTCCAACTGCACCGGCTTGAATTTGAGACAGGCGCCTATGTGAGACCGGCCTTTATAATTTAGTGTTAAGATGTTTCTTGAGTGTAGGCCTAGAGTCTCTAATCTCTACAAATCTCCAAATGCTCCACGTGAAACTGTGGTCTTCCGACCTTTTACTATCGTGTCAATTGATTTTGATTAATATGCGCGAGGAAGAGAGTGCAAGACAGCGCTCATGTTGTTTGAAGACGTGAGAGTGCGCACGCACGGCCAGGCCTCTCGCTCTCTCTGCTTGTTATGCGCCGTCAAGCACGATCAAAAAAAGCTTTGGAGGGAGAAGGTTAAATACAACCTGAAACTAAAAAACAGACCCGGCCTCTATTTGAGACTGTCTTTATTTACCCAAACCTGCAGCCACACCAAACATGTCTATTCTATTATGGGCCTCTCTCTATAGGCTTCTATTTAGGACTCAGCTATTATTTGAAGTTTTACGGTATGCTAATTTGGCCCAAATGAGGTATCTTAAATCTAATGCCTTTCACATCAAGAGTGTGTCTATGCAGACAGCACACTAGGCCTAGGTGAGTATGTACTATTGTGCATGCATGGATTCATGCATTTAACCTTGGATGGATATGCTGCAAAAAGTGTCCAAGCATCTCCACATAATTTCTCCAGATGTACACTACATGGATCGGTAACTGTGTGTCTAAGTGCATGGACTTTGTGTGTGTATGTGTTGTACTGTAAGTGCACTCTGGGGCCACTCTATAGCTGGTATTTATAACCGGGCTGTCAGGCCCTGGCTGCAGTTGGACCGTGGGAATGTGGCAAAGTCTTTCTGTGGTATTTTTAATGTTTGTTATTAAATATTCCCACACGGGACCATGACCAAACCATCGCCCCCTCCCTCTCTTTCTCCTTCACTCTGCCTCCCTCTGTCTCTCTCTCTCCTCCTTCTCACTGCATTCTTCTTTCCCGAGGAGGAAAGCCGAGCGGGATCCGATAACAGCCAGGCTCTGGTTTCTGTGGAGATCCGGGAAGAGCGGCGAACAACTGTTACTGCAGCTGGATTTCAACGGCGTCAGCCACGGTCAACAGGAAGATGTGTGTGCGTGGGGTTGTGAGTGTGGGTGTGTGTTGTATTTGCAAGTGTGTGTGTGGTCTTTGGGATTGTTTGAGTGCATACACATACACAATAGAAGTAGCCCTTTTGAGCAAGCAAATCATTGTACACATAGGTCTCTCAAAGTGTACAAAAGAGGAAGTCTAATTCACAGCACACATACACAAGTGTTCTCACACCAACACAGGCGCTCAGGGTGAAATGCAGCCTGAGATGTAGAGGAACAGGTGATGTGTGTGTGTCTGTGTGAAAAGGCGGAGAACCTCCAGACAAGATTTTACGGGTGTCAGCCTGGGGCGGCACATCGCAGTGAAAGTATTTCCTCTCCACGGCTGTGTTTGTTTGTGAGGATCTCTGCCGCAGCCCAGCGGATAAAGCGTTCAGAGAAAGGAGAGGGTTATCTTGCACACACACACAGTTCACAGAGAGGTCGTCATGGAAAACGCCCTGGTCACAAGTCTCCAGTTTCGGAGTCTGATTCATCTTTCCCGATAAATTTGTCTCACAGACTGAATCTATGTGGGAGGAATCATTTCGCCATTTTAGAGTCATAATACACACTCATACACATCCAATTTCATGTTTGCGAAACAAAACTTCCCACTACTCAGTTTGTAGCAGTCCATAATATTTCCATATCTATGAGTAAACTTACCTCAAATTAAGGGAGTTTCTTAGTGTTTGCTGTCATGTGCCATGAGCATTTCGTTTCTCCATCTGGCTGTTTGAAAGGAAAGATGAATCTTGTCAGAATCTTTGTAGAGACTAGTTGGATTTTCAAGCTTAAGACATCAAGCTGTCGTGCCCCAAAACAGCCCTGTCTGCACAATCTTACTGCACTACTTCCCTTGAACACATTTATTTTCTCAATTTAATATTCTGTTTTAAAACTAAAAGGCCTACCTCTATGAGCCTATCATATCGCGTATTATGGCGTATTATGGCATCATGTGCGACGCAAGTGTGTTTTGCTAGTTCCAAACTGACGCAGTTATCATTTTCATGTCCTGCAACACGTTGTTTAAATAGTGAACGTGTTAATAGTTTGAGGTAACTATTTAGCTTGCGCACTTCAACCTTGTGCACGAACAGAGCTGTTTCCTAACTAGAAAAGAGTTCAGTTTTTCCTTTTGCAAATCTCGCCATGTAATTAGCGAATCTGCCATTACGTGAGCATAACTGGCTTTTAAAGTAAATGGGAGATGACTCTCGTTTATTGCACTTTACGGTCAAAACACACCCATTACTCATTAAGAGAATAGGGACACGCCATTTTAGACCCATGCGCCGGGTGCGCCAACCATTTTTCCCGTCGTTAAACTAGCAAAAGTGGATTCGGACACGCTCTAAGTGCACTTGTGCGCTTAGATTGCGTTTAGATTGTTAAAATAGGGCTCTAAATCTACTGTGTAGTTTCTGCTCATCTGTAGGTCATCATAAGGTCTTTGTTGATATAGGAACAACAGATTATTAAGAATGAAGTTTACAAGTTTATGTCAAGTTTAGACTTACAACCAGTGTTTGGTGCTGCTACATCAGTGTTATTCACCTATTATTTCCATCTGATTTTATAGATAACTTATAGGGTTAGGTTTAGGACAGAAATATTGTTCCAGGATCAAAAAAATATGTCTTGGCAAAATCAAGCGGACTAACGTTGAGTTGTCTAGAAACAGTAAAGGTTGGTCAGCACTTGGGTGAGTTGCTCGGTTGGGTTCAGATGGCTGTGAGGTTAATGTACAAGCAGACAAAAGTCAGAGTATCTTTCAAAGATTTGTTGCCACTAACCCAACAAACTTTGTTTTTTGTTTCACCCTAGTACCTAGCGGAAATCGGGCCAATCAGATTAGAGATTGCCAGATTGAGAAAGTGATTTCAAGTTTGGTGTGTTGTCTGAGGCTTAAATATCTCTTGACCAAAAGCCATATCTGCAAAATCTACATCTTCCTATTCTTGCACCTTGTCATTATTGCAGTATCTCGCCAAAAGCTAAAAACTGTTTATGACTGAGTAGCTACAGTGCAAGGTTCAACTGAAAATACCACTAAGTCTAAGTATTTGCATTGATAACAATTCGTGCCTAAAATGCTTACCATGTATTGGCATTTTGTTGGAGCTTTCCTTCATTGTGTTGTTCCATCCTTTCCTCTTCCTCTTTCCCCAAGTCTTGCTTTTTTTAGTATGCATGCAAGAGTACAATCGCAGAGACATTTGGAGGGAGGCAAGAGGAGAAAAAAAGAAACAGAAAAAAATGCTTTCCTCACAACGAGCCAGATATATCCTTGTGGCTTTCCATGTGTTTATTTTGATTTTCTGGTGGGACGGCATATCTAAGGGAAAACCATAACGACTCTGTGCTGGTGCTTTCCCACCGGGGAGCGTCATTCCGATAAAAATAGTGATCTCTTTTTTTGGAAAGGCTTCATGTAGCTTGGAGTGTGCATCCCTAGGGCTTCGCGTGGATTAGCATTGCTTTTGCATATGTAGGGCCTCTTTCCCATCCGGACGGAGCTGCTACGGATGTATGTTGACGCTGTAACTTCATCTCGGCTTGATCTCTGAAACAATAGAAGGGCCACCGCTGGGATTGGCAAAGGCTTGTTGTTTTGTTTTAATCCACATAAACATAATTGTCACGTTGGCAAAGGATGCATTCTTTTTGCTTCTTTTTTCCTTCCCCGACCAGATTCATTTGCCCTCCGCAATGCTGTATTTGTTTACTGAACTCAGTCCTATTGTGATACAGTTATTTTTTCCCTCATGCTCCGTCATTCCTTTCGTAGTTAGAGGACTCACGACCTGGGTCTGAAGGAAGTTTGTGGGTGGGTAGGAATTGTGGAGCTGGAAAAAGCTCCTCAGTTTGACTTCTGGATTTAACCTTGCTCGGTTTGAAGGTCTGGCACTGAGCGTTACATGCTACGCTCAGCTGAATGCTTCTCATACTCTGGTCAACATGTTTCTCAAGTTGCTCCTAAGTAATTTAAACTCCATAAACTCTGTGACATCAAGACTGTTGTAAGTAATGTAGTTGATGAATCACTCTGGATTTTATTTAATGTGAGTCACTAGCAGAAATTCACCATTTTGAAAAAGAGAGTTTAAATATGGAACACTAAACATAACCTGAGACTTCAGATTGATCTTGTTTTTGGTATTTGTAATGGAGTGTAATATCCTGAGAAAGCTATCCATTAGCATTGCTACGACTGGCACCGAATCACTGGTGTAAACACTTTGAAATCTATATTTCTTCGTTCATGGGACCACAAAACTTTTGGAGCCAAATCATTTGAACTGTAAATGCCAGGTGACTAAACGCTCTGTTCATTTCCAAAGGAAAATGACGTCATGTCAACACTGATTAGCTGATGTTACCACAATGCGCACAGTCCCAAAACCTTCCGACTGCCCTGAGCTTTAATGTCAAAGGCAGATATCTGGATATAAGAGTGCTAGATGAGATGAACTGATGAAAGCCAAAACTATAAGCATATTTCCAGAAAAAATATAACAAAACTGAAACTTAAAAATAATGGCTGAAGTGCCTTTAAACGCATAGGGCCCTATTTTAATGATCTGAAATGCAAGTAAGCGCAAAACGCAAGTAACTTTATGGGCAGGTCTTGGGCGCTGTTGCTATATTACCGGCCGCAAGTTTAAAAGGGGTTGGTCTGAAGTAGCTTCCTCATTCATAGGTGTGGTTTGGGCGTAATGTGAAATAAACCAATAAGAGCGTCATATCACATTTCCTTTAAGAGCATGATGAACGACGTGCGCTTGATTGATCCATGGCACAATTCTATTTTAACATCTACCAGGCGCGCTTCAACATCGTTTCACAGACGAGGAGATCGATTTTCTCGTCAGGGTCGTAAAAGAAAGAGAAGTGACATTGGGGATGGGACAAACCCACCCAAATTAGCTCCGGTTAAACCTGTATTTAATAATTTGGGTAAATGTATAAGCTTTATTCCTATTTTTCCCATCATCATGGACACAACAATTATTTACCTCATGTTTACAAATTTTTCCTTATAATAATGTATTATTTGCAAAAAGTAAAATGCATCTGTGTAGATGAGAGAATCATCTACAGTGTATGCGCGTTGTTCACACTCTGTATTATGGCCAAGAATGTGCACTTAAAATAGCAATCTGAATGAACGCGCAACACACCACTGACTTTAGACTAGTTTTTTTTCTGGTCAGTGGCGCAATTGTTTTCTGGAAGTGTAAAATAGCACCAGGGATTGTTTTGCGCCGACCCGCCCAGGGAGCGCAAGTTCATATTCTAATTTACTGTCTTTGGAGGGAAAAAGCCCGCTTTGCATGGGTGCAAAATACGAATGATAAATGCGTCAGTGAATAAAGTCATTTGCGTGGGTGCAAGATAGGGCCCATAGTGTTATTAAAGGAGCATTTCACCCATTGCAACATAAATATTTATTGAAAGTGGATCATATATGTAGTCGAAATGTAAAATAATTTTTTAATTTGGTGCCCTCTTGACCGAAAAAAGACAGAAAATAACCAAGGGGCGCATATGAATGAATAGACTACAGGTCCCAGAATGCCCCGCATTGTACAGCTCCGCAAGCCACACCCACTAATCCGGAACCGCGCAAACAGAGAATTCACTCTTCCGTCTACAAGGCTAACATTAGCTATCACCAGACTTTGAAATTTATTTCACACAAAATGTCTAGTTGGATGTGGCGAGCAGGACGATCGAGGCCGAGGCACATAAGAGGACGACGGCACGTTGCGTGAGGCTGGTGGTGTGAGTGATAACGGACTAAACAGAGACTATTTGGTGATAATGAAAGACACCTGTGAGGGGCTCGCCAGTCCCGCGTCTCTCACGGAGAAGCGAAAACATAAAACGGGGAGCGACGACGGCAGATCGAGAGAGAAACAGCCCTGATTTTATGAAGTTTTGTTTCTGTTGTGTGTAACGTTACTGCAGTCGTCAATGAGGGGCTGCTGGCTTTGGCTTATACTTTCGTTTTGTATTTGTTCATTTTACTATTAAAATGTTTAAATCTTCGCTGGTTCCTGCCTCCTTCTTTCCACAACAACAATCCCCGTTCACATTACATTGGCAAACTTTAAGTGAATTACTCCTCGGTTGTATTTATTTCTGTTTGGTGAATTACTGCATGTTACCTGGATGTTTAGTCAGACGAAACTATCACAACACAAACGCCCGTGTGCTTGTCTGATATAGACATTTCCACCAGGTGAAATTGCCATCGTTGAAATTCTCTGCAGCAGACGGACTGTGTCCGTAGGCCGTAGCACGCAGCGAGAGCACGGGCACCAGCAAGCCGCCCAGCGCCAGAGTCAGTCTGGGCTCCTCGACCACGACCAAGGTTATTATAGTTTTGCATTTTTTATTAGTTTTTATTTTTATTTCGTTTTGAATTTTGGTTTTCAAATTCAGTTTAGTTTTAATTAGTTTTTAAAGTGGGTTTGCTAGTTTAGTTTAGTTTTTATTTTTTGAAAATGCCTAGTTTTAGTTTAGTTTTTATTACTTTTAGTGTTAGTTTTAGTTTTTTTGTATTGAGGGTTATTTGTCAGGGGCAAGATTCAAATAGGTCAGAAAAAGAATTGTGTAATAATAAATCATCAAAAATATCATTCGATTTTAGAAATATCTATTCAACAAACAAAAAAAAGTACATAAAAAGTACATTTGGACACAAATATATACACAGTTTACACAAGACTCTGCAGTAAATGCAAAACGTCTAAGTGACATGTGCCAGGAAAAAGCTAAACAGCCAACAGACTAAAGAAGACATACATGAACAGCATGTAGAAACACATTTTTGAGCCACACATGACATTGGTGTCAAAATATCAGGGAGCTCAGTCTGAGAAAAAGAACATGAAAAATAAAATACACTTGTCTCCCAACATGGTAAACGAAAGAATACAAGTTCCTTGCATGAATTCACTGTTTAAAATACAGCTTTTACATTTTTTTTGTGGGTATGTGCTTGAGTTCGAGTGAGCCTTCAGTCAAGCAATAATTTCTTGTTGATCTTGAGAAAAACTCGTGGCTCTAGAGATGTGGTTGTTCTGTTTCTCAGGCCAGATGACAGCAGAGAGAAGATGCGCTCCACAAAAGCTTGTGAAGCAGGGGCACTAATGAGATCTAATGCCATAGGGGCAATTTTTGGATACACAGCTTCTCTAGATTTCCAGAACTGTAGTGGTGTCTCATTAAACACTCCCTGTTTGACTTCACAGAAATACTTCTCCATTTCGATCAACAGACCATCGGTCAGATTAGGCTGATTTGTGGAGGACATGTTGACCTCTATACGGGATGCAAGGTAGCGGTATTTCTGAAGGACAGCAAGAGGGGCTCCTGTTGGAGTTTGAGTGACCCTTGCAGTAGCACCAATATACTGAGAAGCAGCTGGGTGATAATGAGTTGCCAGGTTCTGCACAAAGGACTAGAGATGCATCGATCCGATCCTCGGAGCGGTATCGGGCGCCGATCCAAGCTTTTTGAATAGATCGGATATCGGTGATGCAAAACCGATCCAAATTCGATACCGCGTTACCAGTGATTGATGAATGAATGGCAAAATAAACGATGGCCTACTGTATAATAATTCTTATAAGAACTAAATTATTTATTTTTAAACATTGCCTTACATTAAATACATTTCAAATACGTTGTGCTGCTTGCGCAATCACATGTGAGTGTGACAGGCAACCTTTTACATTCAAAGTACCTCAGCGCGTTAAAGATGTCCCTGATTTGGAATTATTTTACCCTTGATACATCAACGAGTAGCACTGCAAATTGTAATATTTGCAAAGCCAACGTTTCAATAGGTGGAAGTAGAGTTTCAAATTACAATACGACAAATTTAATCAAGCGTCTTCAGAAGCATCACACAAAAGAACACGCAAATCAACCGGAAAAAGAACGAGTCAAAGCAGCTGACCTTGACAGATGCGTTTCAGAGGCAAGAAAAACTTCCACATCAGAATCCTAAAGCTGTAAAAATAACAGAAAAGGTACTTGAATTCATTGTTCTAGATGATCAGCCCCTCTCTGTTGTCAATAACACGGCTTTCCGTCGCCTCATGGAACATCTGGAACCACGATATAGTTTGCCATCTAGAACATACATTTCTGAGACTGCTTTGCCTGAGCTGTATTCCAGAGTTTCCTCGCACGTTGCAGACCAATTAAAAGAAGTGCAGGCCTTCAGCTTCACTACAGATATTTGGAGCTCCGACGTGTGCCCGAAGTCCCTTCTTAGTTTAACGGCACATTGGTTGAATGATAGTTATGATTTGCAGAGCGCTGTGCTACACGTAAGGGAAATGAGAGGGTCACACACCAGCAGGGTGATTTCAGATTCAATCAAAGAAATGCTTGATGGGTGGAAAATCCCTATATCCAAAGTGCATGTGATTTTGAGGGACAATGCCAGTAATATGAAGAAAGCGATGGATGATTTGGGAGTCCCTAGTTTGGGCTGTGTCGCGCACTCATTACAGCTTGCTGTTAATGAGGGACTTTTGTCCCAACGAAGCTTGATTGACGCAATCGCAAGTGCCAGAAAAATTGTGGGGCACTTCAAACATTCTCCATTAGCATACTCGCGATTGGGGAACATTCAGCGTGAATGGGGGAAACGTCTTCAGCAAGACGTTAAAACTAGATGGAACAGCACATATTATATGATTCAGAGCATCCTTGAACAGAAGCGACCCTTATGCACCTTTGCTGCCGACCACGAGCTGCCTGTCAACCACTGGTCATTACTGGAAAAAACAATGATCGTACTGTCACCATTTGAAGAACTGACGCGAACCATAAGCTCATCCAGTTCAACCACAGCGGATGTCATTCCAGCAATTTCAGTTCTGAAACGTTTGCGGTCTCAGGAGAGAGACAGACACAGGGTTTAAAACAATGAAAAGTACACTACTACAAGCAGTCAACACATGATTTGGTAACAACGAGAATGAACGACTTTACACCGTTGCCACTTTACTTGACCCACGGTACAAAGACAGGTAAGCAAAAAGTCTATGCACACATAAAATGTCACTTGCACGATAATAATTATTTTCCGTTATACAGTTTTGACGATGACAACGTTCTTCATTTATTTTGAATAAGATTCATATTATTAGGCTATTATTAAAAAACATATTTTCAAGTTTCTATCAGTTTCGTTTAATTGATTAAAAAGTTTTAGTCATTAAACTTTTATGCTAAAATAAAATTTTAGGCGGTTTTTAGGCGAAATTTATCACCTTAAATGTGTTCTCAACTCCAGTCCTCGACCCACTGCTCTGCATATTGTGTATGTCTCCCTCATTTAACACACCTGATTCAGATCCTCAGCTCGTTAGGATAG
>JAOTRC010000009.1:3643722-3660167 GCA_027497675.1 Cyprinella lutrensis | reverse complement strand
AGGTTTTCAATTCCTGGAGAGACTTTCCAAGCAAGCTATGAGGCTGAATTTTTGATAATTTAATTCCAGAGCAGTTTATGTATATTGCTGGAATGAATTTACTATCCCTTAATATGTCGAGAACTGTAAAATACATATAAGGAATAGTTATTTACAATATTTTGAAAGATTTTAGTCAGTATTGACCATGTTGTGTGACTGGCATGCTCGGTGATTCAATATGAATATAAATATATATACAGTATATATAAATATTTTCCTGGCAAACATTTTGCTATTAGACATTTTAGAGTGTGTACTGTTGTTACATGCTTTTTGCTCATATTTGGTGACAAATTGCATTTTGGTAATTTGGGGTCAATGAGTTAAACATCAAGTTATTTAGTTATTTTTATTATTTAAAAAAAACGTTTTAAATGGTCATGTGACAGCAATGTAATACAGTGCCCCCTAAATAGAAATGATGGTATAAACAAAAGTAAAATGCAAATGTTTTCCAAGCAAATGAAAAGTTAATTTGGGGAACGCAATACTTTCGTGAGAGAACACATTTCAGGTCCAAAATGGTTGTACGTGTTTGTCTTTGGCTATAAATCCAGCGCTGGCATTTGATAAAACTAAAATGTCACGTCTGAAATTATACATGCAAATACATTTAAAATGATTAAGTCTTAGCCTACTTACAGGTTGCGGCCCAACAACTGCTGTCTCAGGTTTTAAAGTTGCAACTGCTTCATGTTTTAGTAACAGTTTCTTGTTGAATCCGGTGTTGAATTCGTGGAGATTCTGGTCTTCTGTAAAATTCGCAGCACAGAGAGGCAAATTACGATTGTAATTTTCAGGAACATAATCAAACATAAATTGTATCCATTGTTGACGAAGTACAACGTCCGTGGGAAGCCTGAACACTGAAAACCTGACAGCTGGATGAACATAACACACTTTCGACAAGCCGCAGATATATGGCCATGCCCTTTTTTGCATATTCCGAAGATAGGGTTGATGCAAATGTATGGTTTAGTTACGTATAAAACCCGTTGTAGTCCCATTCGAGTCGTTTAGCCATTAAACTTCCTGATTTTTAAAAGATATCTCTGCTTACACTGAACTTTCAGCACTGCAACTTTGCAGATACCATTCATGTACCAACAGCAACAATATACACTATTTAAAATGAAAAAAGTGAAATCACAATCAACCACCCCTTTAAAAAAAGCGTGAATGGGCTAGAGAGAGAAATGATAAGCTGCGTTTGAAATGATAAGAGTGGGTCGAGGTGGAGAAAACTTTCAAACAGATAAAGAGAGAGGGTGAGAGAAGGTCATGTGGGTATAGATTTTAGATTTAGGATATTAGATTTTCTACAGTTCAAGGAGTTTGGGTGAATGGCCCACGGCTGTGTTGATTCACCAGAGTGCTTCCTGTGGTGTGGAGCCTCGATTCCTTCCCCAAGAGTCGCTCAATCCTTCCGTAGACAGTGGAGGAGCCTGGTGGAAAATATCGTCATCCGTTCGGGGAGAAATCAGCCCCTTTACAAACAACCGAGGGGAAAGTAGGAAAGAGGGAAAGCAGATCGAGTAGGAGAGGCTTTGGAAATACATGACAGCATGCAGGAAAAAAAGACTGAAATAAAAACAGCAGAGATTGCTTTGCCTCCAACCTCTCCAAAGATGCAGAAATTCTCTGAAAATTCACAGAGGTTCTGCTCGAGCACACGGCACTGTGGTCTGTTTACTAGATTCAACCGCAATCCCTCTCAAATCCCCAATTTTACACAGAGCCGTAGCGTTTTTATTGCCGATTTTAAAACTATCACGGCAAGTCGGCGGATGTAATCTCTCTCCAAAATGATGTGCTTTGCCAATTCCTGAACCTGATGCACCCCTCCCCCTGTAGTGAGAAAGTCGGGTCTGTATCAGGTCCATAATTTTTGGAAGTAGAGATTGCCTGGTTTAATTAGAATAAGTTTGCCACCTGCCCTTCTTATCCAGCTCACAATTAAAAAAAACGTGTTTGACTTCGTCTAATCTCTTCAGCAGCTGGCAGCTTTTACGAGCGCCGCCATAAAACTCACCAGTCGAGAACCGCTGATTTGAGAGCGGTTCATGTATTGTAAGTCTGTGAAGGCATATATTCATTTAGTCGTCGTAAAACTGAGAGCTGTTTTCCATTGTTTGTAGATGTTTCACCTCTTCAGCAGCGGTCAAATGTCAGGAATAAATTTTTCAAAAGCAAATGACTCAGAATTCTGATTCAGATTCATTTATTCATGCTAATTGGTATACATTTAGCATCTGCCAATTAATTTTATTTTATTTATTTTACTTATTTTGACCCTGACCTTCAGGGCTTCTTATGACCAAAAGAGAGAAAAAATTGACACAGTATGCCAATAAAATGTAAAAATGTGTTTTATGAGTTGCCCTTCCAGGCATTGAAAATATATGCAGAAAATATGCAGAAAATATTTTGTGTTTTGTTATAATGTTAGACCTGCATAAAATATATAACATTAATGTAAGAAAAGGCACTTCATTTTGCCACTTTTGCCCTTTAGGACTTTTCTGTTCAGATCTATGCATTTATTTTCAGCACATAATGTTTAGCTGAAATTTGTTGCTCGTAATTTGCACGATGCTGTATCTTAACTGCACGTATGTGATTTAAATCTGGGATGTTTACCAACCTGTAGTATTTTAATTAGATTTTCTCTTCCCATAATGCAATAGTTTAGAGTCAGTGGTGTCCCCGGCTTCTCTCTTCGCCGTGTGGAGCCTGTTCACTGGTCTGACTGTGAACACACACACTTACACACTAACACGGCTCCAGTAGGGGGTAAATTATGTTGTAGCTAATGATTGCGTTAGCTATTGGGGGGGTTCTCCATGGGAAGAGAAGGGTGAGATATGTTCCTTGGACACAAACTCTTGACTAAAGATGGATTAGCCATTATAATTATAAATGTCCTTGTGACATAACGTACTTACTGACAATCATCGCTTCAACTTTCCATGTAAATTCCCTCTGACATCATGAATCAGTCTGTGGTATACATGAATTCAAGCACTAGCAGGGTCCTTGATCCACTAAACATTGGTACACTGACGATTCAAATACATGTAACAGGATTACGAGGTCACAAATAAAAACCTAGCTGGTGTTTATTAACAAAATTGCTGCATAGCACTTCCACTTCATTTGTGTAGCAGTCATGTTAATTGTCATCAATGTAACACATATGCAAAGTAAGTTGCTCTATTTATTTTTTTAAAATACATGGATTTATCACAGATTGTTTATTCAATCTGATATCAAAATACTGTAAAAAAAACTAATATTGTGAATATTAAACAGTTTAAAATGGCTGTTTTGTGTTTTTAAAATGTTAAAATGTTTCAAATTTGATGGCAAAGTTGAATTTTCGTCAGTATTCAGTGTCACGTGATCCTTCAGAAATCATTCTAGCAAGCTGGTTTTCTATTTTTATTGTATAATTATATATTATGCAGCGTGTTTTCTCTATGCATTTTCTCATTGATAGCGGTCTCTCACGACAGCAAATGTGCATGTCTCAGTACCTCAGAGATGTAGTGAGAGATCCATGTCTTGTGTGTCATTTGGTGGCTTCCCTCTCTTCTTGAGCTGTTACTCAACAGAAGAGACATCCATCACATCTCATGCGTTTATCATTATCCGACCAACCATCTGTCCCTGAGCTAGTCTTGACGAGCGAGAGGGAAAGAATAAGAGAGTGATAAATGTCGCAAGACCAAAGAGCGTCTCCTTACAGTTCCTTGATCATGTTTCGTATCAGATATAAGATCAAATTGAACTCGGACGAGCTGCAATATGGGGGTCACGGGAGGCTTGTGCAGGACACGGAGTTCTTCACAGAGCCCATGCCTTTCAATGGCAGAGCCCAATCATTTCTGGTGAGTTTCATCTCAACTACACCTTTCAACTCTTAAACCTTTAACAAAACTGTTGTGGAATGTAGTGAGTAAAAAGCTGGGCAGTTCCATGACTTCAACCAACTCAATCCATAGATGTCATTTACCATATTTCTGTCACTATATTTTTCCATGGGCGATTTTGTCCCCACCACTTTATGAAATGACTTGCATTTGCAAGGAATTATTCTGCATCTCCATTGGTCTGACACTGGAATTTGTTATCTCAGAACCACAGTCTAGTTAAACCACAAAACAAAATGCAGACAAATGTGTCCGTGCTCCTAAACCCATAACTCAAAGCAAAGATATGCTAGACAAATAATTCAATGTGCAGTTGTGGATCAATACATGTATCCTGTAAAGCCACAAAATCCCAAAGCAAATAGAGGCAGATGTAGAAATCAAGTTACATAAATAAAATACCCATGCATTTGAAATGGTCAGCAAGATTTGATTGCTACCGTAACCTTAAATTCTGATTTACCCTGTTATGAAGGCGTTTGGCAACTTACTGTTCTCACGAACTGATCCCATAGTGTTTTTTTAATGAAAGATTTTATCTTTTTAAGTTTCCATTTGATCTCCTCGTGTGCTGGAATGAGCATTGAGCTATAAAAGTCTTGTTTTTATAGATATACTTGTTGTCTCTTGAGTGCATAGCTCTGAATTAAAGCACACTAGATGTGTGGTAAACAGAGCCTTGGTTCAGACCCTAGAGAAATGCTACAGTTGAACATACTTTACTTGAACTAGCTCAAAACAGCAGTGCTTCTAAAGAGGCGAGCACACTAGTATTTCATTATGCAACGGTAATCTTCAGAGAGTATGGCATTTATTGAAAAATACAGCTTTAAGGTAAGAGCAAGATATTGAATAAATCATGATCTCATTTCAACCTCATTACAGCGAGTTGAATTTTATGACAATCCACTTTATATAGTCTGAACTCTGAAGGTGAGCACTGCTGCCCTTCCCATAAATCAGCGGCTCAAACGTATTCTGGTTTGAGGTATAGGCTCTGAGTGTGATGGTTCTTGTAATGCATATGTGATTATTGCTATGTTAAGGTTGTTTTGGAGAGTTTGAGATCTTTGTGCAGAATGACTGAATGTCATGCTGTGTAATATTTTGTCTCCATGCTGTGTAACATTTCCTTATTCTGTGTTAACTTCCTTTATGCAGTGTGTCTTTGTGCAATGTGAAGGTTCTTTGTGTTACACTAAAGTTCTTTCCTGTGTAGTTTTTTTAGTACTTTGTGCAGTGTAAAGTTTAACCAGACCTGTAAAGCAGACCTCTAAAAGTTTATTTAGCAGTGTAACACCGTTACTATACCAGACGAGAAGGCTGCGATGCCACAAAAGCAAATACAACCCATTTATAACTAGTGATTCGGTCTACATTGGATGCGACGCAAGGAGAGACACCAAATTCCCTACTTTAAACTGATGCCCTGATCTATTTCTAATGTTCTGCAAGCGCTTGGTGCGAAACAATTGGATTTTTTTTTTCAATTTTGATGCGATTTTGATGTTAAAACAAATGGACTTGCAATGTTTGCGTTGTCACGTTCAGTATATACATGTTCTTAGTGCAGTTTGAACGTTCAAAGGTAAAAGTTTGTAAATTCTCTTTCTGCATTGTGAGGTTTCCTTATGCACTATTGTTTTTCGTGCTTTGTAAAATTTTCGTAATGTATCGTAACTATAGTAACTTTGTCATACGGTGTGTATGACTTGTGCATTGTATTCCCATTATACTGTAAAAACTCTATGATTTAATGATCCAAAGTTGTGTATGGAGCCATTTGAGCGTGCAGTGCTTGCCTGGATACAGCAGATGAATCCAAACACAACTCTGGAGATGGAGATGAAGCCTGGGGGAGGTTTCAGGCTGAACTTCAAAATGTTCCCCATATTTATTTTCCGAGTTCTCAATCTGTCTCTATCTTTCCCTCTTTCTCTCCCTTTTCTCCACTGCCAGTAACTGCCCATTCAGTCATTTCCCCAGGCTGTTTTCTGATGGAGCGCTGGGGCCAGTGAATAAGGTAGGCCTGTAACGAACAGTTGAAAGAGCCGTCTCCAGTCAGTTAGCCCGTGGTTCATTTCTGAATCATGGTGTAAGCTTTCTGTTTAGCTTTCCTTCTCTCTCCCTCTCTCTTGAGGCAGGTCCATAAACACACACTCTTGGTTTCATATTGCTATTGATCTTTGGCTGCCCCTTATTTATAGACTGATAAATGTATCATTTGTTTTTCCTGCTATAGAAGGAAACCCAGCCTATTAGTTTCTCAACGTCTTCCTCGTATTTATCTTTTATGGTCTGCCTCGCCTGCCTTTTCATGGTCGACCGGCTAGGCTGCTTATTAAGGGTATTCAGATGAATAAAAAAGATTGATTAAATAGGAGGATGGTGAAACAAACATTTTCCTAGTAATCACACTTTGTGATCACCAAGGTGGAGACAACTGGTTGATGAGCCGAGGTGGAGTGATAAGCTTTTACGGCTGGAGGTAGAGTCAGGGATCCTGGGAGCTGGAGACCGGAAGATTCGCATAGTGGAGTCAAGGAACTGAGGGCAAACCGCAAAGGCGGGGCAGAGAAACTGGCTGTTATTTGAAGAGGAGTTGGGAAAGGGCAGCCCGTTCTCATTCCAAGATGTCATCTAACTGACGCTTTTGACCATACGTCAACATCCGATGTTTTAACGTCAGTTAGATGACGCTATCTAATCCTAACCCTACCCCAGACCTAAACCTGCCTGCGTCATCTAACTGACGCTAAAAGGTAATGCGTCAGTTAGATGACGCCCTAGGATCGTCATCTAACTGACGTTAAAGGGTACCCTAAAACATCGGATGTTGACGTATGGTCAAAAGCGTCAGATGACGTCTTGGGATGAGAATGTGTTGCAATAAACCAATCAGAGTCCCATCTTCCATTCACTTTAATAACCAGTTGCGCTCACACTATGGCGGATTCGCTATTTACATGGTGGGATTTGTAAGCGGGAAGACTGAACGCTTCTTCAGAGAGGAGACGGCTCTGCACATGTGCAAGGTTAAAGCACAAGCAGAACATCTACTGGACAAGCCGGATTCACCATATCTTTATGAACACAGTATTCAGCTTTTACATTGTAATCCTTTTGTTTTTAATATATTTGGCATTTTTGAGTGCTGCTGTGTGTGTAATAAGCAGAGTGTACGTGTGTTGTGGACCCGCCTATTGGCTCACATTACTAACATGCTCATGACTTAACAAATAAAATACTGCGCCATTGACTTTAGACCAAATTTCAGTCGGTCAATCGTGCAGTCTATTTCAGTTGCCTCAAAATATCAACGTGCCAACAATGCACCTGAACACACTCATTCTCAGGGTAGACCAGCACCATGAGCACACAGATGGGTGCAAATGCATTTGTTATTTAAACAACGTGGTGCAGGACGTGAAAATGATAACTGCGTCAGGCTGAAACTAGCAAAAGACACTTGCGTCAGTTGTATGATAGGGCCCAATGTGTGTGTGTGTGTATGTGGTCTCTTCTAATTTTAGTATTATTGCCAAATAAATGTCACCCTCACTTATGTTGAGAGCAACAGATCTAGACCAGTGCTGACGACATACAGTCATGTTGCGGTAAAACACATTAACACTGTTTATATGTGATGTTTTAAGAGTCGTATGAGCACCGAGATGGACGACGAGCTTCATAAGCGGGACAAAAGCTGGCAGGCCAGTCTATGCGATTTGGAGAGTTGTCTACACCAGCTGCAGGAAGCCCAGCAGTGCACCAGCGAGGTTCTCAATCAATCCTCAGAGTTTCTCTTCATCCAGAACTACCTCACCGTTGAAGCAAGGGTCCGCCAGGCTGCTAACGTCACCATTCCCGGTCTACCTTCCCAAGAGTCCTCCGATGCCAAGCACCTGCGTGCTCTCCTACGCACAGACGCCTTCCACGTCGAGATGAGTCTTCTGTTGGAGTGCCTCCATGGCATAATGAACCCTCTAGACCTGACCTTCAACCCAGCCACGGCCAACCCCAGCCTTCTGCTGTCCACCGATCTCAAAACAGTCAAGCAGTGTGCAGGAGTTAAGAGCAGTAATGCTGGAGATAACAGTGAGCGCTTCTCCTCTGCCAGTCAGGTCTTGTGCTCGCAGGGTTTCTCCACCGGAGTTCACATGTGGGCGGTGGAGGTCGGCCCCGGGTGTGCGTGGTCCGTGGGACTGTGCTATAAAAGCATACCACGTAAAGGTGACCACAGCAGACTGGGGCATAACACCAGCTCTTGGAAGTTACAGTGGAAGAGCAAGAAGCTGACGGCGTGCCATGACTCGGCTAATGTGGCCGTGGGTGACGGGCTGATCATGCCGCCAAAGAAGGTCGAAGCGACCCTGGATTACGAAGGAGGAACTATTGCATTCCACAGCTCAGGTCAGGGAGGCCGAAAGCAGCATCTTCATACATTCAGTGCCGTGTTCAAGGATGCAGTGTATCCTGCGTTTGGGATCCACTCTACCTCAGAAGATTCATGGATAACTCTTTTGAGTGGACTTTAACTGACACGGACATGCTTTCATTGTGTAACATTCTTGCCTCATTCTCTTTATCCCTTCATTCCTTATAGCATTAGTATGCCTAATCCTATACCCCTGGAAAGAAGAGCTTTGGAACGTCATACACAATTTATATACTAAATAAAAACAAACTTTTTAACAACTTGGTAGTACTTATGTTGTGTGATGTGTAACATGTTAGTGTGACATTACCAATTGAAAATGTACATATGATAATCAAGCAAGATACAAATCTTCTGGACTTGGCTTGCGAATTCGAGAGGGCACGTGTCCCCTCAGTTTGGGCGTGATGCTTCACGAACAACAGCTATAAGCAAAGCAGACATTAATACAAATTGACCCTTCACTGACTGACTTATTTTAAAGTTTGAATACAATGTTTGTACAGCTATGCAACCCCTGAAAACAGAAGTAACTGACTGGGTTTTGTTTGAATATTACCCAGAAGTCTAGAGTATTTGGCCTGAAAAATGAGTCTTTGAAGAGAAGAGATTGTAAATAAAGTAACACCAACATAGACAGTGTGTTTATCCAGAGCTCAACTCTTTCCATGTCCGAGGAAAGAAAGAAAAAATCTAATTCAGATGCTCTTAAAGAAACAGAGCTTGGATATTAAATTACAGTGAGCTAGATAACATCTCTGCAGTATTTTTGCTTGTAGTTTCCCTTATGGGACTATAGTGACAGGAATGGCACCCAGAAAATAGGCTATGAATGTACTGTAGTGTACAAGGAACAATGACACACATGCTACAGAACAGCATTCTGCAGGGCCTTTAGACAATTTCCAGACTAGATTTACACATTTATTGTATTTATTTAAATGGCAAGAGCAAAGCTCTTTATGTACTTTATGTATGCTTTCACTTAAACATAAATGCACTTCACCTTTGTCCTGTAAAACAAGAAATACTTGTCTTGTTCACACCTTTCCTGTCACACTAATGAAATAGTTTTGACTCATGTGAGTCTGTATACTGAAAGAATTTCTCATAAAAATTATCTCTCTGCATTTTTTTTCTATAAAATTTGATAATAAATCTCAATATATGAAGGTCACCATAAATTCATTGTTATGTTTACATGCACCAATGCTCATTTGTTAAAAAAACAATTACTTCAATAAACTATTGTTTCTGCCTTAAATTATCACATTGTTTAAATTAATACATACATACATTTTAGCTAATGGTGATTTGTACATTTCTGAAATACAGTACAAAACATCTGATAACAGATCACTCTGTAATGTAGACATGTTATGTAAATCTGCATGTTCTGCTTCGAAATGATGTATATTGTGAAAAGCGCTACAATGTGAACTGAATTAAATTTAGACTCATTTCTGGATAATTGCACCTTTACTGTTAAGACATTTATGATTATTTAAACTACCTAGGCATTTTTCTCTCTCTTCTTTTTTGAGAAACAATTTTACTGGAATTCATCATTTATATTGTGTTTGGTTCTATGATAGTTTTAGTTGAATATATTCTACATTACTTGAATGGCTTTGACGTTGATAAATTAGGTTATTCTGTAAGATTTCGTTGTTGTTGTTGTTGTTGTTTATTAAATGATAATACAGTAAGGCATTATTTGACCTACAACAGCACCATCTACTGGTTAGAGCCAACGTTTTGTTCTTGACTCTAAATAAAATTGCAATAAACTCAGCTATCCTCACTTGTGCTAGTTAAAGTATACATTTTTAATAATAAATTGAAGAAAAAATTGGTGTAAGCTGTTTCTTTAACTTGTCCGTACAGCTAAATGTTCATAAACAACTATGACATCACAATGTCAATATAATAGACTGTAATAACTGACTTGTTATCTGGCCTGATGTGCCATAAAGAAAAGAAAGTTTTATAGTTAACCATTAACATCACACAACTTCAACCCTGAAAGCAGCAGAAGAGGACTTCATCTCAGCGATTCAAAGTTCTCCCACAAACGTAAGTGCATTACAGTTTCTCATGTGTGTGATCAAAATGTAAATGGATATGTAGTGGTTTCTGTGCTCTATGATTTGCATTACATACTAATAAAGGGGAAGTTAAATCTGGGGAAAGCTTGCGCTGTGCAGTAGCATTTGTTTGCTGATATTCTCTTGGCTTGATATTATGTAATGAAATATTAAGCCTTTTTAAAGAGTGCCTGAAGTGTCCGAATATTTTCATGCCACTATATGTCATTGTTTAAATAATGTTTGACAAAGATTTCTTCTTTAGTAGACAGACAGAAAAGTGGTGAAAATGAGTGACATAGATGACGAAAGTGAAATATTCTTCTCAATTAAAGTGAGTATCACTTGATATAGTCAATAGTTTTGTTGCATTCATGTACTTAATATTAAATATTAATTAATAATATTAATTAATAATGTTTATTGCACTCACTTATGGGGTTTGGGGATTGTGTGCAGTTTTTGGGTCGTATCCAGGTGGTCCGTCCCGGTGGGATGCAGACTCTGAAAGATGCAGTCGAAGCCCTGCAGGTGATACAACCATTAATGTCCCTCTACTGTAGCCACTACGGTATTATACAACTTAACCCTATGACTTTCCTTCTCTTTTAGGATCCTAACATAGATATGCCAGAGAAAATGAAGAAAACTAAAGTACATCTGTTTCTGACCAGAACTGCCATTGACATTCTAGAGCATAAAACCAAGGTGTGACTTAGGACTATGTACTCGAGCTCAGACAGTGACACTCATGTGTACGACACCCTCATTCACTCTCTCCTTTTCTCAGTTCATGCTGTACTCCTGCGCTCTGCCCTCGGTTTCATTCTGTGCAGTTCATCCGTCTCAGCCCAAAATCCTGGGTTTCGTGGCCAAACACCCAGCGGCAGACATGCACCACTGCTACATCTTCCAGAGCAAGAAGTTTGTGAGTTCTGGAAATGTTAAATGCATTGACACAATGTGCGTTTAGTTCAATATTTACTAGAACACGCGGCAAAATTAAGTTTCACTGTATTTTGACGATACCTCTTTAATCTTTCAGCCTTACTGTGGGTATGCTATTTTTTAATTTTTATCAACTTCAATACATTTTAATAAGAATTTAAGATCATTATTTACACTAATAAATGTAGGGTCAAAGTTTTGGAAATCTGTCACTTCATGTTAAGTCTTACCAGCAATTCATTTCGAGTTGATACGATGTGCTGTTTTTCTCTTTCTCAGTCCCATCTTCTGGTGTCCATTATTGGCGACTCTTTCCGCTCTTACAAGCAGAATGAAGGTCTACAGGGTGATCGAGACTTGGTGGTGGAGGCCCTGAGACACAAGGTACAGTGACGTAGTGACACATCAGAGAAATACTGTAGCTCATCACAGTACTAATTTAAAGGGTTAGTTCACCCAAAAATGAAAATGATGTCATTAATGACTCACCCTCATGTCGTCCCAGGCCCGTAAGACCTCTGTTCATCTTCAAAACACAGTTTAAGATATTTTAGATTTAGTCTGAGAGCTACGGTATACTGTTCTTGTTCAGAAAGGAAATAAAGACTTCATCAAAGTAGTCCATGTAACACCAGTGAGTTAGTTAAAGTGTTTTGAAACATCAAAAATAAATTTTGGTCCAAAAATAACAACCACGACTTTATTCTGCATTTTATTGTCTTTCGGTTCTGTTGTCGATCAAGTCGATTAAGAATCAGTTTTGTCGATCGCCAGTTGGCCCGTCAAATTTTTAGGAATTCTAAGAATGCAATATTAAGAGAACATAAACATAGACAAATATGAACGGAGCACGAAAATTTAAGTCATGAAATTCAAGTCTTGTCAATTTTATAGTCAAGCACAAAAAGACACGAAAGGGAACGATTCGTTACTAAACACCCCAAGCGTGCGTCCAGAAATCTGAGTCTCAGACAGCACGCGGATACTGACCTAAGCTCTCTTTCGCATCTTCTTGTGCTTGAGCAGAAATATTCCAACAAAATTGTCAAGTATCCTCGTAAACAGTCAGTTATGTTTTTAGTGAACGTAAACAGTTGAGAAAGTAAACACGTGTATCAGTATCAGTATATTAGATCCGTGCATTCGCTCTTAAAGTGACAGCAGTCTAACTTTCCTACTGTTGTCTGTGTTTTTAGGGGCTGTTTGCACGAACGTAAAAATGTATAACTTTTTAATGCCTTTTTGGCTGTTCGTTTACAAGACAACGGCATTTTGGGACACAAAGTTTTAAAGACGGGTATTAAAGTGCAAGTTTTGAAAACGGTCTCGGTGTAAACAACAAAAACGCAAATCTCTGAAGAATTACATGTTCAGTCTACAGCGTTTCATTGCCATCTAATGGCCTGGCAGCAAAATACAACTTTTTAGTCGTTTCTCGGATGCGTGTGAATGGGGATCGTTCTGACACCGATGTCGTCTGTGTGCAGAAAACTCAAAGAAAAAACTCTCAGTTTTAAGCATTGTTGTCATGTAAGTGTACCTTAAATGTTAATCAAACAACAAAAGACAAAGACTTAACACAAAAGACAAAAAATCTTGTGTAACTTTAATAATAGGGATTCATCTATATTTCCTAACTGGTAAAAAACATATCTGCATATCTCTGCTGCCACGTCATCAAGCTCCGTCAGGATGTCTCAATTTGAAGGATCCTTGGGAAACAGCCTTCATTTCACTCCTTCATTCAGCTCATTTTGAAGGAAGCATAGTGTATCCTTCGCATCCTTAAAGCGACATTGTGAAGGAATTTCTCCCATTTAGCGGTGAAATTGTATTTTGCATTCAAACAAATTGTGCACTCCAGCGCCTCGATTTTTCAAATGCGTGTTGTACAGTAGCCATTATGTGCCAAAAAGATATGATAGGATGTCTTCTGATAGCGAGTTTTCCTTCGGGTGAACAGGTTTGTTATTACAAACAAACTGCAACTTTGCACTTTGTCGAGTTTTCCTTCGGATGAACAAGTTTGTTATTACAAACAAACTGCAACTTGACACAACAAACAAACGAATGTTACAGTGTGAATTACTGACTGTGAAAAACATGAACTATTGTAATTAAAAAGCTATCCCGACATTAGCTCTTGTTTTATGTAATCTCCGGTCATGTTTCCTTTTACGTTCTAGTTTGGACTTTTTTGGCGACAAGGATTTCTTCTCCTGTGGCTCTGCATATGTATGGTCCGCCCAGTGGCGGTTCTACTTTGAATTACACCCTGGGCAATAAAACTATTGATTTTAGATAATAAAATACCTAAAAAAAGTACACATTGTCCCTTTAAATCACCCATAATCCTTTAAACACATTCCAACTGACTGAAAACGAGTCAGCATTGAGCTTTTCTGAGTTCAATATAAAATCAAAGACAAAAATAATAATTTTGGAGAGAAAAAATAATGTTTTCTTTTCTTTTGTTTTAAAGTAATTACATTACGCTTAACTTTGATATTAAAATAAAGGCAGCTAAAGGTTTTTAATATAAAGTATTTTACATTTACACTTTAGTATTTCGTATAAGTGCTGAACTACTACACATTCAATAATATCCAGCCTTCTGTTTGCGAAGCACCTAATTGTCACTGAAACCTCGTGTCAAGTCGTGCCTGGTTGTTGCTCAGTGGTTTTGATTGACTATAGTCTGTTTGAATGCTTGAACTGTCTGAGATCTCCCTCTGCTGTTCAGAATAAGGTACTGGAGCGAGAAAATGCGGAGCTGAAGAGGAGACTGCAAGCCAATGGAGAAGTGGGTTATATGTCACACATTAAGGCTATAGTCACTCACAAAGCACTCACACAAGCATGTTTAACCACAAACACTGATGCACACACCCGTCTCCTTAAATAACAGCTTGAAGGAATAATTCAGGCAATGAAAATAAATGACAGGCGTTAAACATTTACAGATTTCTATATAGTGGCCTTGGGTGTTCAGCTCTACTATTGAACTATTCCTTTAAGAGATTTCTTGGTTACACTTTAGAATAATTGTCTGTAGTTAACAAGTAGCTATGCAAGAAGTAATACTGCATTAACACCGAACTTAATACTATTAACTAATATGGAAGCAATATTTACTGAGAAGTAAGTAATAGGTAATTTAGTATAAAAGTTCCTTGGTATTTGATTATTACTAAAGAAATATATCCTCATTGAGAACTACTTGTGAACTAAGCAAATTATAAAGTAAATAATAATATAAAGAAAAAAAAAATAAAGTAAATTATAAAGTAAATAATAACCAATTAATTACTAATCACAAAAGTAACATGTCTGAAATATCAGATTAGTGCCTCACAGAACCTGTACAGTAGTTGTCAAATATAAAATTAAATAACTTGTATTATTTGTGAAAACATGTTAACTCCTTAATAACTAAGCGTTACCTTGTCATCCCACAGGGACTACTAGTGATGTGGCCCATTATTTTAAAGTGAAAAACATGTTAACTCCTCACTGATGAGCATGGTCAACATATAAAAGCCAGATTTGGAGGTTGAGAGGCAATAGGACAGAAATGCTGTTAAAGGAACACTTGACCTGCAATGAGTGGACATACTGGCTTGGACACAACCATAGGGATGGTCCTCTGACGTTTGCTAAAAGATATTAGAAGACAATATTCTTGCATGCCCAGTTGTGCATTTTTGTATTATGTAGGATTTTCTTTTATGATTTTTGTGGAAATGTTTCAATGCTTATAATTAAAAAAAAAAAAAAAACGCTTGAGTAGTTAGTGTGGAGTTAACATGTTTTCCACTTTAAAATAATGGACCACATCACTAGTTCCTGCGGGATGACAAGGTAACACTTGAGTAGTTAGTGAGGAGTTCAACTTGTTTTTCACAAATAATATAAGTTATTTAATTTTATATTTGACACATAGTGTACAGGTTCTGTGAAGCACTAATGTTCTAACTGTAATCTGGAAGATGTTGTTTTTGCACTTATCGCAACATAAATGCAGCCTATTTTTTCATTAAAGATGCAAATTGTTTTTGACAAGAGAACATCAATGTTCATATCCTGAAGAGAAATCCTCCTCAGGCAGCTACTGTAACATAAAGGTAGGCCTTTGGAGTCTGACATATATTGAACTGACACTCAATAGAGCTCATAATAGTAAACTAAACAAATCATGAGAGTGTCAGGACCACTTCCTAATTGTTTAAGATGTAAAAAAAAACTCTATCATTATTAGAATTATTCTATGTTTAAGTTTGAAATAAACAGAGAGCATACGTCCATCCTTTGGCAAGAGTAGTCACAATCTCAACCTGTAGCTAACGTATTTGGGGGGATATAATATTCATAAACTGGCTTCCACAAAGAATCCATTTGAGGCGCACGCTTCTGAAATGTGATAACCATGTTAAGAGTATAAAACCCCCACAATTGTTCAATTTTTAGACGTGTTACTTTTGTGATTAGTTATTAATTGGTTATTATTTCTTAGTTCACAAGTAGTTCTCAATGAAGATATATATGTCTTTAGTAATAATCAAATACCTACCAAGGAACTACTTTTGAACTAAATGACCTATTACTTACTTCTTAGTTAATATCGCTTCCATATTATTTAATAGTATTAAGTTCGGTGTTAATGCATTACCTATTACTTCCTGCATACTTGTTAACTAAGGACCATTATTCTAATGTGTTACTGATTTCTTAAGTAGAAAAGCACAGAATTCAGCTCCAGCACTGATTTGATCATGGTAGCACTTACTGTGGTGATCTCTCTGGTCACAGTTATTTATCTTGCAGGACGTTGGTGGAGTCCAGAACATTTATGAGAATGAGTTGGATAGTGATAAGACTTCATCTCGATCGGGACAGGGTATGTGTTGAGAACTCACAAACACAACACACACACACGCACACACAAACCCACAAAAGCTGCCCCAGACTGTGAAACACACACACACACACGCACACACA
>JAOTRC010000009.1:3500370-3511415 GCA_027497675.1 Cyprinella lutrensis | reverse complement strand
TAACCAAAGAAAAAAGTACTTCACCTAGGCAATGGAGAAGTGGAAGCAGGATTACCACTTTCTTGTTTTTTAGAATTTGTGGTCTGATATAAATAAATATGTACTCACTAATAAAGTTAAAGAAACTCACTTTAAAATAATAAACAGATACTATCCTTGTAATGACTTTATTAGTAAATTTAAAGAAGGGTTTTCACAATTATGCAGTTTATGTAAAGAGGAAAATGAAACAATAATACACTTATTTTTTAGTTGTAATTATACTAATTTATTTTGGTCCCAAGAGTCATGGATTTTTTTTTAGTTATTTTATAAATTTGTCACAATAACAGAGTTTATGTCTTGTTCTATGGATTGGAACTCTGATTTATTGGAAATTAATAATATAATTAAACTTCTCATTCTATTTTGAAAAAATCATATACATAAATCAAAATGTATATCCACTGTACCAAATATTAGACTATTTTCCACTGATTTGAAGATGTTTTATGACTCTAACTTCAATACAAAACAATCGCAAACCTCTAAAGACATCAAAACTGTTGAAAAGAATACTTAATGTATTAGAAAGATGATTTATATGTGAAATAAGATGCATAATTGTGATCTTTTTGTTTCACGGATTCAAATGTCTCTGTATTTCCCTTTTAAGTTTTCTAAAAAAAAAAAAAACATGTTGATGAAAATTCAGCTTTGATGACAGGATTAAATTACATTTTAATCTACTGTATATACACATAGGAAACTGTTATTTTAAATTGTAATGACAGTATTAGTGTATTTTTGAGCCGTGATGATTTGCGGACATCTTTCTAAAACACTGCAAAATATGACCGAACCGAACCCCAATATTTGAACGGTAGTGTATTTGCACTTAATATGATCGAGTCAACTTGAGTGTGAATGCAGTTTTAATAACAGTTTAATAATAGTGTCATTGTTTACTCGCCTTCTTCTCATTCCTGTATTTATTCCATGGAAGAAGTAATTGGGTTTTTAAAAGATTCTGCCTGCAGTTCATAGTGACCATGTCTCTGTTATATCAATTACTGATAATGTTGAAGTTACCAAATGAATTTATTCACCCTTCATGTTCTTTAACATAAAATCATAACTGAATGGAACAGAATATAAATGGAGGAATGCTGTGGTTGAGTGGTGTGTCAGACGAGCCGTGAGTCATTTTCCAGTGAGGTGTATCACTGAGAGAACAACCCGTCTACCGGAGCCCAGTCAAACTCTCACGTGTTGTTTTCACCCATGTTAGCTCTTCCAGTGGAAGCAGTTGGAGAACTTGTACTTCAGAGAGAAGAAGTTCGCTGTGGAGGTGAACGACCCTCACAGGTAAGTTTTGGAGACTGATCTTGGATAAGAGAGCTGGTTTCCACCTTATAAACACTAGCGTGTAAATTTTTGCCAAATGAATAATGCCTCCTAATGTGATCAAGTTGGTATTATTATGAGCGTATAAACGGTTAGCAACTGTTCATTAAAAATGTGTCTTGGCATGCATTGAGTTAGCTGCGATTTTCTGCAGAGTGCTAGTGTTTCCTCTGTGAGTGTATATAATGATCATGCTGTGTGTCTATCTGCTTGAAGGCGAACGGTGACTAAGCGAACTTTCGGCCAGACGGGGCTTGTGATCCACACTTGGTATGCCAGTCACTCATTGATCAAAACCATCTGGGTCATGGCCATCAGCCAACACCAGTTCTACCTGAACAGAAAACAGAGCAAAGTAAGTCACCGTACACACACACACACAAGACTGTGGATTGCTCATAGTACAGTAGGTTCATACAGATTGATGAGATTCAACGCAGGTGTTACTTCATTCCTAAATAATGAAACATTTCCTAGACTTATTAAAAGTCTCTCCATCTTGTTAAATTACAGCAGAGACGAGTGCGAGTGTGTTTATTTTATTCTCAGGAGAAGTCAGGTTATCCCTGTATGTGTTTCTATCAATATGAAAAATCGGGTAGATTTAGCAATATAGCGGGTGTATGATGTACATTAGGTTGTTGTGATGAACTATATGCCTTTCACCTTTCCGAAACTATCGCCTTGTAGACGTTTCACTCTTCCTCTTCTTCTTCTGAATCATTTTCTTCTTCAAATATTTATGGCTGAAGTATATTGACCAGTATATCGACTTTGCATCGTGCAGTGTTTACTATGGTAAAGTTGACCGAGTGGATCTCTGAGCTGGTGTGAGTGAGTGGAGGTGGGCTCATTTGCATATTCATGAATGTGTTTTAAGGGATACCATTATTGACTGAGGTGAACTTTAACAACCAGCTGATAACTTGAACAAACTTTCTATTAACGTAACTAGAAGAAGTAAAACTTTGAGAAAACCGTTCCCTGTTTTATATATATATATATTTCAATATCCTATTTCCCATATATGATTTTCATGATTTAATAGGCAAAAATCACCACAGCCCGCAGTTTAGGAGACATCGCGACTGACCTGACTGAGAACGGAGCATCAAAGATGAACAAACTGAGTGCAGCGGTGAAAAATCAGCTCATCATGGCCAGCAACGGGAGTCTGGTCTCAACAGGTACGCGAGCTCTCGTTGCACCCTCGAGTCAGAATTGCTCCTTTACAAACCGACATTTATCCACACGTCAACACACATCCACAGATCTCTGTTCACTTGCTTCGGCGTTAATGAGCCGGATGGCTTCTTTTCCTCATTGTGTCGCTTCTTTTCAAGACTCGTCGTAGATGTAGTGAAATATAATCAAAACATCATGTCTTGAGTCTTGACGTGATGTTTTCATCACCTGTCATTATGAACGCGTTCATTGTTTTATGCCTTATTTCACAGGTTCAGCTGACTCAGAAATGAACGACGACCAGAAAAAAGAGAAACTTGCAGAGTTGAGAAAGAAAGAAAGAGAGATCCAGGATATACTTGGTCAAAAACTGACGGAGCTGAAGGAAATTTGCCTGCGAGAGGCTGTAAGAACAAGCCACAGTATTTCTTTTTAATCGCACTGAAAAACATCCAGTCTAATAAATAAATAAATAAATAAATAGTCCATACTATCCTACTGGTATCGATACATTCAGTGTTGGCGTTACTTATTAGAAAAAGTAACTTGGGTATTTTCAGCCCGTTCTCATCCCAAGGCGTCATATACTGACGCATTTGACAACGCGTATACATCCAACGCACATGGCACCCTTTAGATATATATGGGCCAGAAGCCGCCTCCTAGTGGTCTAACCCTAACCCAGACCTAAACCTACTTATAACCGAAGCGTGTTACAGTATATTGACGTCTATGCTTTGTCAAAAGCGTCACTATATGACGCCCTAGGATGAGAATGCGTTGGTATTTTGTAGTAAATTTAAAAGTAATGCGTTACTTTACTAGTTACTTGAAAAAGTAATCTGATTACATGTGCATTACCCTCTACACTGGTTATATTGCATTTGCGCAACTGTTCAGTAAAAAACGAGACGTTAATATTTAGTAGCTTACATTTTACACTAAATTTGACCAATTTGTTTGTATATTTTGTTTTCTATCAATGAAACAATGATTCATTTTTACAAATGTTTGTATTATGACCGCCTTATTTAGTGTGAATGACTGACTATATATTATTCATAATATATTATTTTAGAGAAAATCATTCATTTTGATGATGTTCTGAGTCTGTCAAAAACGTGTTTGGTTAATATTTCACCAAAAAAAATGATATAAATACCGTTCAGAAGAGATTACTACACCAAAAAGCTTTATAAGATTTTGTTCCCACTTTATATTAAGTGCTTTAAGTGCTATTTACTTACATTGAAAAAAAGTACAATGTACTTATTGTGCTCATGTTGTATTGTAAAACACTTTTGCTGCTATTGAGGTGTGATACGGGTAAGGCTAGGGACAGGTGTGGTGGTATGGGTAGGTTTCAGGGTGGGTTTAAGTATAAGGGATGGGTCAGCTGTGTAATTATAGATGTAATTATATAAATTAGTTACAGCTGTAATTACATGCTGGTATTTTTAAAATGTAAGTACAATATAAAAACTGTATATACACAACAAGTCCATTGTATCAAGTTATTCGTTTCAATCTAAGTATATATTACTTAAAGCCACTTAATATAAAGTAGGACCCAAATAAATTCTGTTCTTTTCAACTTTCTATTCATCAAAGAATACTGAAAAATGTATCAGTTTCCACAAAAATATTAATCAGCACAACTGTTTTCAACACTCATAACATTCATATATGTTTCATAAGAGTCTGGTCATTATATTAGAATGATTTCTGAAGGATCATGTGACACTGAAGACTGGAGTTACGATGCTGAAAATTCAGCTTTGATTACAGGAATAAATTACATTTTACGATATATTACAATAGAAAACATCTATTTTAAATTTTTTTAAATATTTCACAATATTACTGTTTTTACTGTTGATTTTTTTTTTTTATCTTACCAACCCCAATTTTTTTTTTTACAGTAATGAGAATTAGATTTTTGGCCGTTGCTGTAATTTGACGGAAAAAAACATTTTGGTTCTAAAATTGGTTCCATTATATTTATAAAAAAAATTGGGGGTGAGTTATGACACATGTTCTTTGTGATATTTTTGCGGTTTACAGTATGTTTGGTCTGTATTTTTCAGCAACTCACTGGCAAACTCCCAAAAGAATATCCCATCATCAAAGGCGAAACCCCTCCTCATGTTCGGAGGAGAGTCGGGACGGCTTTCAAATTGGATGACCTTTTCCCATATAATGAGGTTAGTGTGAAACATTGCCACACACAACAATATTGCCAAGTAGAGGACTGAATAAAATATTAGACACTGGAGGTTTGGCTCTATTGCTCTGAGGCTGTCCAGAGCTGGCCAAATACCGACATGCCGTGTCATCTGAAATGACTGAACTTAAAGCATTTGTCTATTGTAACCTGCAGGAATTTAGCTGCCAAACAACTCCAGCATGTGTCCTTGTATTGGGGCTCAAACTTGGAAAACAGCCACTTGTTTTGGACAAAGAATTCTGTTTATTGTTTGGTGGTTTCAACCACAGGTTCTGATCGGGAACAAACCCAGGATGTGTTTGTTTAGGATTGTGGCCTAAGAGATTGTGAAATGTGAAATGTCTTTTGCATTGAGACTATTTACATGCTTGTATACTTGTAAAAGTTCACAAAACAAACATACATTTGCATCTCAGAAAACCGACTAAAAATATTGATGGCTCGTCTCGCTCGTTCTGACAGGAAGATTTACATTTCTGGACAGATTTATGAATGCAAATTAAACTACATCTCAGTTTTCTCTTGATTCACAATACTTCCACCCAGGATCCATACCTCAGAAATTTGGAGAGCCGCTTTGCGCTGCAGCAGAAAATCGTGGAAGCGGCTAAGAAGCTCGCTGCCGATCCTGATATCTCTAAGTTAGTGAGGAAAAAAAGGAGGAGGAACTGTCTGGACGCAATGCAGAAACTGCAGGAGATTGAAGATGAAATGAACCAGTACAGACTGAAGAAAGGACAGAAACCCACACAGAGAGCTTCTGTTATCATAGCTGGTAAGACAGAAGTGGCTCACGCTGGGCAAGGACACATTGCCATGCTTAAAACTTTTAAAACAAAATCCTCACATGCCTTAAAAAATCTTTAGACCTGATCTTTATTCTTATCACTAATGTCATATCTTTATTTAGAATAATTTTATCCTTTGCCAACAAGAAGCTTGCTTAATTTGATTAAATACACAGTTGTAGTGTATTTAAATATTAAAAGTATATTTTTAAGTAACTGCACTCGCAGATGATATTAAAATCTAAATGGCCACTTTAGCATAATACAAATGCAAATGCACTTTATGCATTTAATTTCACTTTATTAATCAGCGTATTTGCTGCTGAACTTTGATCCAATTTAACCATACTAAACATTACTTTAGATAAACATTTGTGTTGGTGAGAAAAAGTAACGCAAAAGTAATGTAATGCATTAATTTCCAAAAATAGAAATTTAAGTAACGCAATTAGTTATTTTTTGTAGAGTAATGCAATATTGTAACAAATTGAAGGTAACTTTTAAAAGTAACTTTCCCCAACACTGTTCTCAATACACTTTAATGTACAGTACATTTAAGTGCATTTTAAATTGTTTTAATGATTTTTTTAATGTGTTTTAAAGAAATACACTTAGTTTGTAGCATAACTTACATTTAAAGTTAATTTATTTTAAATAAACTAAATTGCAACTTGTATTGTGCTATAACAAATATATTTAAATACATGACATATGAGTTTCAATAGTTCTGTTATTACATTATATTTTATTTTACCACAAATGCTTATCAGTGCATTCGACAGTACACTTTAACCATATTTCAAACACAATAAAAGTAATTATGAAATTACTGTACATATGAAGATTTACTTACAGTTGTAGTAATAACTATAAATTATGTATAATTACATGGAACTAACCAAACCCTAATCCTACCCTATAGTAAGTACATGTAGTTAATTAATGTACTTATATGCATACAGTAACAAGGGCACCTTAAAGTAATGTTCCACTTTATTTTATGGTGTCTTTATTACACTGTAATTATTCATTTAAGTACTGATTAATACTAAGAAACTACATAAGTGCTCTTTTTTAAACTATTCTAAAGTGTACTTCATTTATGTCAAATATATATTGACCTGTCTTATAAAACAAGCTGAAGTGGTGTGTGGACTGATCAAATGCTCATGAATTTAGTCCATCTGAAGGAAGCAAGAGAATCTAAAAAATACACAGAACCAGAACTAAAGTAAAAAGACGCAAGAGACTATAAAACAAAGTACCACTTCAATTTTACAGTGACTATGAATGTAGCTTATACAATCATTTTTCATATATACAAGGGAAACTCAAAAAATTGGAATATCGTGCAGAAGTTCTTTAATGAGCTTATGAAAACCCCAATTTCAAAATTGATATATTGTGAAAAGGTTTTCATAGCTGTAAGCCATAATCATCAAAATTATAACAAATAAAGGCTTGAAATATCTCACTTTGCATGTAATGAGTCTACTGTATATAATATATTAGTTTCACCTTTTAAGTTGAATTACTGAAATAAATTAACTTTTGCTCAATATTCTAATTTTTCGAGTTCCACCTGTATGTTTATTAGACTGTGAATTTAACATGTTAATTTAATGTGATTCATTTGAAAAATAGGGCTTAATTGGCAATTAATAAAAAGGGGTCATGATCTGGCTTTTTGAATTTTATTATATTGTTGTCTGAGGTCAACTTATGACATTCGCTTGGTTTTGGCATTCAAAAACATCAAAATGAATAAGTAATAGGCTATTTTGTACCCTAGTTTTGAGCCTAGCTCAAAAACGCTCGGATTTTTATGGGCATCTCGACCTGAAGATGATTATTTTATTGTTTTATTAATGTTCTATGAATATGAATTAATACGTTTTCATATGTATTAGTTATCAACTGTAACATCAAAATCAGTGTCAGTCAGAATTTGAACACTGGTGCATCCCTGTTTTCCAGTGTTCATTTGTCAAGTCAACATTATCTTATTTTTGATATTCATCATCATATTGATGTTTCCCCCCCCATTTTTTGGTCATTCATTGACACATTGCCCTCAAAGTTTTTACTAAAAATATGCACATATAATAGATATGAATTTATGCAACCGCTGAAACAGTATATCATGGATACATGATATCCATGATAGACTGTCAAAACAATGTTATTTATTATTATACTATATAATAGTATTGTTTATATTCCAATATATAAATTCCATTTATATATTCATGTTTTCAATGATTATTTTTAATAGTTTTAGTTAACAATAAAAAACACATAAAGAGCACACTGTACGTAAACGAAATGGGTTGCATACCTTCATTACATATGTGTCTGGCCTAAACCCTAAAGCACTTTCCTAAACGCGAGATTTGTGTTTTTAGGAACAAGTTTGTGGAGTTTGACATGAAGCCAGTGTGTAAGAAATGTTACGAGAAGTTTCCTCTGGAGCTGAAGAAGAGACTCAAGAAGCTCGCAGAGACCTTGGGCCGCAAGTAGATCTCTTCGCCATCTTTGGTGCTTTACGAATGAATGGAGACCAAACTAAATCTACTTTATCGTTCTTAAACTTTTTTTCCATGATTAAAAGTAGCCTGCAGATTTTCTTTGGTCTCGTTCCAAAAGTTTGTTCTTGTGTCTTAACACAATGCAACCAAAACCAAATACTTTTATAATGTTTATTGATATATATGCGCACGTTTCCGAAGATAATGCTAGTTGTAGTCACACTGTTCAGAGCATGTTTTTGACATCTGTTGCCTCATATGCATATCAAGGCTGAAACCCTTCCTGCGTCCGACCCTGGGTCCGACTTTGATCTGTTGATCTAAGAGTTGTATTTGATATTTAATGTATGCTCAAGCCTCACATATTTCTGTCTGACAGGATCAAAAGTTAATGCATGATGTAATGAGTCTGGAGGAACACGACAACCTCTAAACCAAACTCTTCACTCGACTGAACAAAGCGCTCAGGCTGTGTAATCTCCTCAACTTAAATGATCTTGCTTTATTAAAGCCCTTGCCGTGTTCTCGAAATATGCAATGACACCACTTATATTTCTTCTAAGAGGTTTATGAACTGTTGACTGTCGCGCATCATAACATCCTTGTTTTTTTTTTTCATTTCGTTTTATAATTTTCTTTTTATGACATGCTTGCCTTATTTTTCTGGAGAAAAAATGCCTTTTATACTCTTCAGATATAATGAACTCACCCCTTGTGGTTTTTTATTTACATTGAAAATTACTTTTGATTTATGTAACAATGGACTGAACTTAAACCTGATTTGAGTGTTCTCGTAACGGTTGATTTCATCATCTATTTTTAAGTAAGAAAGACATTAAAAAACCTCACTACATTTCTACTCTACATTATATTTTGTGTGTTTGTGCATTTAGCTACAGTATTTGCTGAATTTATTTGTTAATTTTTTTAAATTTCCTTTTATTACAGTCAGACATTTCATTTGAATTTAAAGTAATATTTAGACCCAGAGCAAAACTAGTTTATGCATTCACAGAATGACGCATTTTGGCAAAATATGTATTATTATGCTTGTTGGCAGCTTTTAAATAAATTCCACTGTTCCGTACGAAAGTACAGAAGTATGCACTATTTCTCATTTCTTTTTTTTTGTGATGGAGATTTTAATGTCTTTTATAAAAGTTTGCAAAACTAAGATATATGTATTTAATCAGCCTGGATTTACATTTAACAAGCCTTAAAATATTGCAATCTTAGAGTCCAATGAAATGCAAAAACAATTGTGAGGAGGTTTTAAAATTGGAAAACAACCATAAAAATAGCAAATTCGACTCGCATGCAATCTGAACTGCATCGAAACATTATTCAATACAGAATTACAAAGATAATCAAATGAGAATGAGTTTAGATTTGGAATGACAAGGGCTAAATGATGACCGGTGTTGGGTGTAATGCATTACTCACTAATTAATTAGAAAAAGTTGAAAAGTGAAGTGGGGATTACTCTTATTTTGTCTGTAATTTAATTAGTTACGCCTGATGTAATTTAATTAAATACTATCTAGATTACTGAACTATTCCATTTAAAAACATTCTAGGATTTAACATAAAATGTTAATGTTTTTATGTAATTTTCAAGTTCAATTTTATATGATTTATTTGAAAGAATTAAGAGTAGTTTCATCATGTCTATCCTTTTATTTGGTCGAGGTTGATATGGAATTATTGCAATACGTTTTAGAAAGAGTAATTAGCACTGTAATCTAATTACACTGTTGAAGATTTTTTGAGTAACTTATCCAACATGGATAATGACTAATTTGTCACCTTTATGTGAATTATTCTTTGAAGGTGATGAATGTAATATACAATGTTCTTTAGGAAAATGTCAACAGGTGGCGCTGTTACACTAGAGCTGAAATTCATAGATGAGAGTCTTCAATAAAAGTTGCATTTCGTTTAAAAAGAGACCTTCAGTCCTCATTTTAAATACTCTGTCTCTTCCTCTAGTTTCCCTTTAGAATTAAAGCTGAGGTGCAACATGGATCAATTGTACAAAAGATTTGGAGAAAAGAGACGCAACACAATAACAGTTCTGGCTATTATTGTGTGGATTGGATTGAATAAGCAACTTCTCAATGTCACTGAACAGATTTGCCGTTTTACCGTCTCAAACTGCTTCTAATCACGAATAAAACAATACCTCTGATTCTATTACTGTAGCTCAATAGCAGAAGTGAAAATAGTAGAAAAATATTATCCGCCTCTGTCATCATTTACAATGGCAGTAATTTACATTCAGCGGCGCTAATTTCTGTGCTCTCGAAGGGCTGCAGCAATTCGTCTTGTCCCTGCGAGCATCTCCTTCTCTGTGGAATCTTTTCAAATGAAAGGAGAGAAGGAAATGACAAAGAACAATTAGAGGCATTCAGAAACTTCTCAAAGAGAGCGATTGAAGAGGGTGGATTTGACTAGTTAGTTCCCTCAGAAATAATCTTCAACAATGCATGACGTCAAGGGCTCGGCTGTAACCTCTGTGAACATTGTCATCTGCACAATTCGGATTATAGGGGTGTGTGTGTGTGCGTGGCCTGGTAAACCCTACATGGGGACAAAATGTCCTCACAAAGATGGCAGTATCTGAAACCCTTGTCCTTATGGGGACTTCTTTTGGTTCCCATGAGGAAAACAGCTAGAATCATACTAGGTGATGTTTTTTGAAAATGTAAAAATGCATTTAAAGGAGTAGTTCACTTTAAAAAAAAACTTTTGCTGATTATTTACTCACCCCCATGTCATCCAAGATGTCCTCGTTTTTCTTTCTTCAGTAGAAAAGAAATTACGATTTTTGATAAAAACATTCCAGGATTTTCTCCATAATGGACTTCAATGGGAACCAAACGGTTCAAGGTCCAAATGAGAGTTTCAGTGCAGCTTCAAAGGGCTTTAAAC
>JAOTRC010000009.1:2869888-2880222 GCA_027497675.1 Cyprinella lutrensis | reverse complement strand
ACATGAAAATATTTCTTAAATATATACAAGCATGTGTGTGTATTTATATATATAAAATAATTATACACAGTGCACCCTAATATGTATGTTTATGTAAACACAAACTTTTATTTTGGATGCGATTAATCGTGATTAATCATTTGACAGCCCTATTACGTACATTTATGTGGTTATTTAGACCACCTCTATTATTGATCAGGATGTGAATAGTTTCAACCAGTATAACAAAAAGTGTTTGCCCTAGTTTCACAGACAGGGTTTAGATTAAGCCGGGATTAGACTTTAGTTCAATAGGACATTTAAGTAGATTTATAAACGTGTCTTAGAAGAAAAATACATCACTTGTGTGCATCTTTAAACAAAACAATGTCTCTGACATATTTTAAGATATGTCTCTGCAAGTTACTTTCAGTTAAAACAGCTCAAATATGCATTTTAGTCTGGGACTGGGATTTGATGCCCTCTTTTCTCTGATCACTTACAAGTCGTTAAGTGTGTGTTTTAAAGTCTTGTGTTGTCTTCCAGTCTTTCGATATTCTCCCCTCGGTACAGTCGATGAGTTGATCAAAACCACCTCAGGGCAGACCTCATACTCACCTCCGATCTGTTGAGACAGAAGATGGACATTGGGGTGTTGGAGATATTACTTAGTTAGCCGGAACGCTAATTGAGTTTCTTGAAGGGCTGATAACTAATTTTGAAGATTAATTCCATGCAGGAGTTTGAGGAAGGATGAAACCCTCTTGTAAAAGTTTATTTAAGTCATGATATGATGTACGTGATGTGCGCTTTTTAGTGCTAATTACTGTCTTTGAAGGCTAACATTGAAGTAAGACTGTTCTTTGTCTTGACTAGTCAGACAAAGCACATAAACATAAATATTATCAAAGAGTGATTCTTTTATGAATCGGACTTCATTTGTTGTGTTATGTGTCTTTGATTCACTAAAAACAACCAGTTTGATTTTAAGAGAGTAAATTGTGAATCAGACTACACTGGTTGCTCTGTATGTTTTTGATTCACTAAAAAGAACCATTTTAAAAGAGTTGTTTGTTCATTCATTCATTCAAGTTTAACGTTGTGTTTTTGACTCACTGAAAAGAACCATTTGGTCATGGATTGGACTGAGCTGTTTGCGCTGCATGTTTTTGATTCACTGAAAAGTGCCTGTTTAGAGGAGTCATTCATTGGTGAATCGTTCTACACAGTTGTGTGTTTTGATTCAATGGAAAGAGCCTAGAGGAGTCATTCATTGGTGAATCGTTCTAGTGTGTTTTTGATTCACTGAAAAGAGCCTAGAGGAGTCATTCATGGGTGAATCATTCTACACTGTTGTGTGTTTTTGATTCACTGAAAAGAGCCTAGGGGAATCATTTATTGGCGAATCGTTCTACACAATTGTTGTTTTTGATTCACTGAAAAGATCCTGTTTAGAGGAGTCATTCATTGGTGAATTGTTCTACACTGTTGTGTGTTTTTGATTCACTGAAAAGAGCCTAGAGGAGTCATTCATTGCTGAATCGTTCTAGTGTGTTTTTGATTCACTGAAAAGAGGCTAGAGGAGTCATTTATAGGCGAATCGTTCTACACAGTTGTGTGTTTTTGATTCACTGAAAAGAACCTAGAGGAGTCATTTATTGGTGAATCGTTCTACACAGTTGTGTGTTTTTGATTCACTGAAAAGAGCCTAGAGGAGTCATTTATTGGCGAATCGTTCTACACAGTTGTGTGTTTTTGATTCAATGGAAAGAGCCTAGAGGAGTCATTCATTGGCGAATCGTTCTAGTGTGTTTTTGATTAGCTGAAAAGAGCCTAGAGGAGTCATTCATTGGTGAATCGTTCATGTGTTTGATTCACTGAAAAAAGCCAGTTTAAGGAATGACTTCCAGTGAGGTTTTTATGAACAGTTATTTTATGGTAACTTTGTATGTACATTCTTCTGAATTTGGATTCTACGGAACAATTAACAGCATGGTAATTCACGCACGATTTCTATCATCTTTACATTCAGAGTCACACTTGTAAAACATGTTAGCTGTTCGATGTCATTATAGGCTATGCAAATAGCCTGGCTATCTGGATTAACTCTCTTATGAACTCCAGTTAATTTCTCACCTCGGATGAATACATTAGCGCTGGACCGTCCTGCGTTTTAATCTTACGACACTCCTGATGGATTAATATCTGATCCGGCTGCCTCACAACACACAGATACATCCATGATTATGCATATGTATATGGGCCTGCGGAAATTGTGTTAAAAGCATATCATTTTTTGTCTCAAAGCACTCAATATAAGATGAAAGGGAGAGGAAGAGGGATAGATTCATTATATTTGAAGATGTTTGATCTGAGGAATATTTTCTGCAATTTGCACTGACTTTCTCTTTTTCATTGGTTTTCTTAAGGGCCTTATTGTGGCGGTTCTCTACTGTTTCCTGAACCAGGAGGTGAGTGGATATTGATTGATAGCGCTCACACACCATAAACGTACAAAATATGCACCAAAATTCTAAATAACGCGCTGAAAGCAAAGTCCTTATTCGTTTATGTAAAGTGCATGCGAGTCAGTTTTGTGTTTGAATGGAGATAATAAAATCCTTGACCAACATGTTTGCCAGTCTTTATTAATTGGATTAAGAAACAGATTGGGAAATTACAAGAAGTCTCTCCTGGGATTTTGTGATCATGTGTTTGTCAGGTTCAGAATGAAATACGCTCTCGGTGGCTTCGATATCAAGAGGGGAGTTACATCGTCGTCCCTGTTGCAGTCAAAGGAAGTCAAATGGACACTCCGTTCTAGAGTCAACAGTGCCTCCAGAAAACACTCACATCTGAATGAAACACTTTGCAAATCGTATTGCTCAGTTAACAAGACAACAAATGGCTTAAAGTGAGATCATCATCGCCACGAGCCTGCAACTTGCAGTGACACCAAAAGGATTCTGACACTTTTAATAGTTTTACTATTTATTAGAGAGAATACTGTAATTTATCATTACATAACTGCCGTCAAATAGCAGTGGCCAAAAACCATGTGTGGTCTTGTGTAGTTGACATCTTTACTGTTAAATGTTTTGTAAGCATATGTGTTGTGTTGTACATTGTATTGTATTGTAAGCAATTGTTTTATTTCGATAACGCAATGAAACATGCCAAAATGTTCGGTAAATCATTTTTGGGCCAGGCTGTCATACAGTGAAATTATGAACACATGCAAAAACCAGAGAGACCAAGGGTTTTTATAAAAAACTGATAATGTTGTAGTCAGTATGCTTTCAGATTTTTGTTTTTCTCTGGATTTTCTGCATATTTTGATGGTTTAATCGAACTTGTAGGGTCATTAAAAACAAATATCACCTCAGGACATCACTTTAGGCCACTACTGTGTGTGTGTGTGTGTGTGTGTGTGTTAAGTATAGTATTTAACATTTGTATAATTGATAGATCCGTGGATTTCTGAGTGAGGTATATGGTTGTCACATGTTTTTGATAAAAATTTCTGCAGTGGTTTGATATTTTTGTTACCTTTTTAATTTTATTTAATGGGTAGTTTTGTGTTTTGCATTACTGTTGAAATTTAGCTGAAAATCCTATTAAATCCTTTTCATTGTATCAATTTACCCTATAGTGTAACAACATGCCATGCGATTTGATCTTTTTTCTGCAATGTTTCATAGTGCAAATATTCAAAGGGTTTGTATTTCACCAAAAACGAAAAATTTCTTTTCGACTGAAGAAAGAAAGACATGGACATCTTGGATGGCATGGGGGTGAGTAAATTATCAGCAAAAGTTTTTTTTGAAAGTGAACTAATTCTTTAAGTTCTGTGGTCTTATTAGTTATGCAGTTCCCATTGAAGTGCACTTGAACATATTTGACCACATGAGTGAACTACTACTAAAGTAATCCAGTCAAATGTGTTTTTAACTCCCTCTGGAAGTGGTGGAAAGTACTTTTTTTGTTTCCTGATATTCACTCTAGCTCCTGTTGTGAGATGACCCCTCATGCGACCATTGCACACAATCGCCGCACCTTCACACGCAGACAATGCTGCTATTGGCACGTGTCCCCAGCTGAACACAAATCAGGGCCGGTCGTGGGATATCAGCCACATTCTCAGATGTTTATGTCCCACGCCTTAAAACTGACGGCTTTGCTAACACCGGCGACCTACATTCCACAGCACACCCAAGCCAGAAATGCCACAGCTCGTTGATAAGAGTGAAACACTAATCGACCGCCAGCTTTGTGAGTCCGGTGGTAATAGAAGCCATTGTGCTGTATAATAAAAGAGACAGAATCAGGTGATGAACCCGTCAGATCTGAAATCTGACATGGGGGAATCCAAACGGCACCACACCCGGGAACTCTGGGGAACATGACAACAGTGGGACGCATGAGAGAGATAACTAATAATGCGCTAGGACTGATAACTCTGTTCTGATCTTAGAAAAGAGCACTGCCCTAGGGAGTATGACATGAACAAAACATGGTATTACCATGGAAATATGAGCAAACATGGTATTGCCAGAGTACAAGTCAAAAATATGGTACTACCATGGTAACATAACTAAAAAAACATAGTATTGCCAGAGTACAAGTCAAAAACACGGTATTACCATGGTAACATAACCAAAAAAACATGGTATTGCCAGAGTACAAGTCAAAAATTTGGTATCACCATGGTAACATAACTAAAAAAACATGGTATTGCCAGAGTACAAGTCAAAAAATATGGTATCACCATGGTAACGTAACTAAAAAAACATGGTATTGCCAGAGTACAAGTCAAACATATGGTATTACCATGGTAACATAACCAAAAAAATATGGTATTGCCAGAGTACAAGTCAAAAATATGGCATCACCATGGTAACATAACTAACAAAACATGGTATTGCCAGAGTACAAGTCAAACACATGGTATTACCATGGTAACTTAACCAAAAACATGCCATTGCCAGAGTACAAGTCAAAAATATGGTATAACCATGGTAACATAACTAAAAAACATGGTATTGCCAGAGTACAAGTCAAAAACATAGTATTACCATGGTAACATAACTAAAAAAAACATGGTATTGCCAGAGTACAAGTAAAAAACAGCATTACTATGGTAACATAACCAAAAAAAACATGGCACTGCCAGAGTACAAGTAAAAATATGGTATTACCATGGTAACATAATAAAAAAACATGGTATTGCCAGAGTGCAAGTCAAAAATATTGTATTACCATGGTAACATAACTAAAAAAACATAGTATTGCAAGAGTACAAGTCAAAAACACGGTATTACCATGGTAACATAACCAAAAAAACATGGCATTTCCAGAGTACAAGTCAAAAACAGTATTACTATGGTAACATAACCAAAAAAACATGGCACTGCCAGAGTACAAGTAAAAAATATGGTATTACCATGGTAACATAACTAAAAAAAACATGGTATTGCCAGAGTACAAGTCAAAAATATGGTATTACCATGGTAACATAACTAAAAAAATATGGTATTGCCAGAGTACAAGTCAAAAATATGGTATTACCATGGTAACATAACTAAAGAAACATGGTATTGCCAGAGTACAAGTCAAAAACACAGTATTACCATGGTAACATAACTAAAAAAAACATGGTATTGCCAGGGAACAAGTCAAAAATATGGTATTACCATGGTAACATAACTAAAAAAACATGGTATTGCCAGAGTACAAGTCAAAAATATGGTATTACCATGGTAATATAACTAAAAAAATATGGTATTGCCAGAGTACAAGTCAAAAATATGGTATTACCATGGTAACATAACTAAAAAAACATGGTATTGCCAGAGTACAAGTTAAAAATATGGTATTATTATGGGAACATAACTAAAAAAACATGGTATGCCAGAGTCCAAGTCAAAAACACGGTATTACCATGGTAACATAACCAAAAAAACATGGTACTGGCAGAGTACAAGTCAAAAACACGGTATTACCTTTGTGCAAGTACAATAAAGCAGGGAATTGTCATGATAGATGACAAGAAAAGGGTATTGCCATGGTACAACTTAGTACAAAAAAACAGTCTGCAACTACCATGGTCAACATATACCAGCAGGCCATTGTAATGATAGATGTCAAAAATATGGTATTATTATTAGTAATATAGTACAAAAAGTGATAAAAACATGGTATTCTCACAGTGCAAGAACAAGGCACTGTCATGATAGATGGTCAAGAATATGGTATCATATCCAAAACACACGTCATCGCCATACTAGAAGTAAAAGAATATGGTATGTCCATGGTTTAAGTAGAGAAAAAGCATGGCATTGTCATGAAATAAGTCCAAAACATGGTTTATTATAGGTACTTTTCTGTCCAAAACTGTGACTAATAATAATCACCTCCAGAACATTTTCATTTAGGGCTATTTGTAGAACTGAGATGTCATATGTTTCGAAGAGACTGGATCTGATCTGAACAAAGAAAGCCAACATTACTTTTACCAGAGCCGAAAGAACATTTAAACTGCTAATAGTAGCAACTGAGTCCTCAAACAAGGCTTTGTTCCTCGTATAAATGCACAGAGAAAGGCCCTCATCTGGGGGAAAAGGTCATCTGATGAACATGCTCCGCTGGAATTCCCAACTTCATCCCACATGCGGGATCTGGTCGACCGTATGGAGGGTGGTGAAGCAAAGCTGGAACAAACAGCATTGAACCATTTGTGGTCAAGATGAATGCAGAACCACCCAAACGCCCCACAGCGCCAACACAGATACAGCCAGACCCGACCAGGAATTCACCATCGATTATTCGGGATTAATGATTACTATCTGGCAAAGACTTTAGAAAGTGAAAACAGCATTTAACTGTGGGTGTGTGAATCTCTAAATTATCATTCCAAACACACTCGTGTCAAAACATTCAAGTGGTATCAGGGACTAAAGTCTTGGTTTACATGTATTGTTAAGAGCGTATCGTTAAAGGGCCTCAGTCATGACTCATTCGTCAGATGACTTCAGAGATCTGCAGAAGTTTGTGTCATTCAGAAGCAAATGCATGCAATCCAGTTTGAGTGACCAGACAGGAAGCTTATATCGGTTATTAAAGGCATTAAAGGTTAATTACTGCAGCCTGTCAGCCATGACCTAAAAACATGACATTACCATGAGAAATGTCCATAAATGCATGACATTACTATGGTCTGTGTGGTTAAAACATGACATTACCAGATAAATGTTCATAAATTCATGATATTACTATGGTCTATAATGGTTAAAACATGACATTACCATGAGAAATGTTCATAAATGCATTATATTACTATGGTGCATGTCATAAAAACATGATATTAACGTGAAAAATGTTCATAAATGTATGATATTACTATGGTCTATGTGGTTAAAATATGAAATTACCAGATAAATGTCCATAAATGCATGATATTACTATGGTCTATGTGGTTAAAACATGGCATTGCCATGAGAAATGTTCATAAATGCATGATATTACTATGGTGCATGTCATATAAACATTACATTACCGTGAAAAATATCCATAAATGCATTATATTACTATGGTCTATGTGGTTAAAATATGATATTACCAAATAAATGTCCATAAAAGCATGATATTACTATCGTTTATGTGATTAAAACATGACATTACCATGATAAATGTCCATAAATGCATGATGTTACTATGGTGCATGTCATATAAACATGACATTACCATGATAAAATTTCAGAAATGCATTATATTACTATGGCGCATGTCATATAAATATGATATTACTGTGAGAAATGTCCATAAATGCATGATATTACCATGGTCTATGTGATTAAAACATGACATTACCATAATAAATGTCCATAAATGCATGATATTACTATGGTACATGTCCTAAAAACATGCTTTACCATGATAAAATTTCAGAAATGCATGATATTACTAAGGTACATGTCCTAAAAACATGAAATTACCATGATAAATTTTCATAAATGCATGATATTACTATGGTGCATGTCATATAAATATGATATTACAGTGAGAAATGTCCATAAATGCATGATATTACCATGGTCTATGTGGTTAAAACATGACATTACCATAATAAATGTCCATAAATGCATGATATTACTATGGTGCATGTCAAATAAACAATAAACATGACATTATCGTGAAAAATTTCCATAAAAGCATGATATTACTATGGTCTATGTGGTTAAAACATGACATTACCATGAAAAAATGACATAAATGCATGATATTACTATGGTGCATGTCCTAAAACATGACATTACCATGAAAAATTTCATAAATGCATGATATTTCTATGGTCTATGTGGTTAAAATATGACATTACCATGATAAATGTCTATAAATGCATTATATTACAATGGTGCATGTCATATAAACATGACATTACCGTGAGAAATGTCCATAAAAGCATGATATTACTAAGGTTTATGTGCTTAAAACATGGCGTGCAACTTTTGAACAGCACTTGTTTACACATCTATGCAAGTAAGGATAACCGTCGCCCTGCTCTGACAGCGTTACAGTAAATCACACTGTATCTGCTGGACGACTGTGTGACTCACTCTTACCAGTGACGGCAGAAGGCAGAGAGGAAGAAAGAGTGTGTACGAGAGAGAGCGAGAGTTGCGTGTCGGCATGAGAGTGTGATGCCCGTTTTCCACAGGCACTTCCTCACCAGAAAACATCAGCGGCCATCGCAGAGTTTAGCATCGTGTGCATTCTCTGAGCAACTCATGCTGTGTGAAGTCAAGAAGATTTCCTCGAGTGTTCACACCAGCTGTGCTAAATATATCTCCAACTCTCCTGTGTATAACATTAACATGTGCCGATCTGAACAGCTGAACCGTCTGTTACTGAACTGCCTTAATTCTATTCTTAATTCTAATTCCATATATAAAAACTTCACCTAAACACTCGACTACGACCGTTTGGGCCCATGATGCAAACCCGATCTCATGTGGTTAACTGATGCTCTGCCTTGAGAGTGTGTGTGTGTGACCAGTGAACTCACAGCATGTCCCTCATCGTGCTCCACCTTAAAGCGCCGGGGCAGCGTCTCCACCTCTCTGATGTCATCCAGCGTGATGTCATTGGGGAACACAGCGAAGAGTGAGGTCACATACATGATGATGGACTTCTTATCTGGCAGCTGAACCGCCACATCTGAGAAACACACACACACAGAGAGAGAGAGAGAGAGAGTATGAGCATGAATTAGTGTGTGTGTGTGTGTGTTAAAGGAGTTGCTGTATGCGGTCCCTCTGATTAGTTATGGCTCATGTGAACTTGTGTTCAGGAAAAGCCATGTAATCCAATCAAGTCCAGATGATTAGACTCAGGATCTGGGCTCTGGAATGTCCTGGTTTGTTGACCGGCATTATTTCAATGGTTCGACTCAGATTCCCGCTTAAGGCGTCAATCGCAAACTATGGCCAGATCTCCAAATAAGGCCAACAGTAAGTCAGAAGAAGACGATGGTCAAGCCCTTTAAAGATGCTGCAGACTCGAGGTGAACTTCGGGGAAATTTTGGGTGCGAAAAAGGTTGATTGTCCAATAGATATATGCTTAGAGTGAGTTTCTGATTTAATTAAATGCATGCGCTGCATGTTTCAGAGCGAAGCACAGCACTGCTCTTCATGTATGATGACGCGGCGATCTGCATCGAACTAATGAGAAGCATTTCTCAAACAGAAGACGAGCTCTGATTGGCTCCCGGCGTTTTGACAACAAAATACATTTTTGCAAGTTTAACTTTTGAACGTGACCATTAAGACAGTCAGACTTTTTAGCATTGCATTCCATTGTGATATATTAAAATGAATATATTCATTCAATTAAAATTAATATAATATGATTTTTTATTTTAGAATATTATTGACATTTTCTTTCTTAAATACTCAAATTTTCACAGGGAAATATTACAATAAAAATACGTATTTTTAGTCATTTAAAAATGTAATAATTTTATACTTTGTGTTTTATTAAGTTAATTAATCATTTAATATTTTACTGGTATTATTACTAGTTTTATTTTTATAACCATATTGACATATAAATCAAAAAACTTTGGCCAAATGTGCAGCCCAACAAACAAAACAGCCAGCCAAGATTTATCTTTTAAATCACATTATAAAAGCAATCACAATTGTCATCAGAAAAAAAAAAAAAAAATAGGGATGGGCAACGATTAATCGCGATTAATCACATCCAAAATAAAAGATTGTGTTTAAATAATATATGTGTGTGTAGTGTGTATAATTATTTTGTATATATAAATACACACACATGCATGTATATATTT
>JAOTRC010000009.1:2712932-2724090 GCA_027497675.1 Cyprinella lutrensis | reverse complement strand
TGCGTCTTGATAGCACGCCAAAAATGCAAATACGAATTGGCGTGTCATACACACGCTACTTCATGAGATCAGTCTGGGATATCACTCCTTTTTGGAAGGATATTCTTTTTGGTCTGTCCTTATTATCATGCTGATAGCGGGAGCGGACCTTAGATTGGAAGTCTTCAAAAACAAATCACAAGTTTCTCCACCATTCAAATTTGGTTCTTGAAGTATGACATAAGCTCCCCTGCAGTTCCCTTGGGGTTTTAGATTCTGGGTGACAAGAGTGGGGCGCATAATAAGTGACTTGTTCTCATTTCATCAGGCTCCCCTTTGTAAGGGCAGCAGCAGTGAAGCTTGTAGCCTTTGGGCAGGGTATGAGCTGCTCTCTCCAAGTTATGTTGTAGTCTTTAATTAGGATCTAGCTTCCCTGCTTCCTTCTTGGGTTGTTGAGTCTGGGTAATGAGGAGGAAGCACAATGCGTATGCACTGCTCTCATGTCCCTTCTGATTAGTAGTAAGGTTTAGGCTCCCCCTTGGAGGTGCAAAAATAATAATAGTCAGGGTTGACAAGTGCTCGAGAGTTGAGCACGTATTATGTTCCCTCTATTTGTTGCTGCACTAAAGATATCCTTCATGGTAGAGCAGGATGAACAGAATTGTTTTAGGTACTTACAAATTCCCTTGATTACGTTTGATCTCTCCCCACTATCTTGCGTCTTGGAGAAGGGCCTTATGCTCCCCTATCATGGATCTCTTTGGTTGACGTATGCTTGGAGAGCCAGGGAAGTAAGTGTAGTCTGCCTGGTGGTCTTCCTTCTTGCTGGGCAGCACTGTAATCAAACAAGTGCATAAGTCTTTTGGTGGTTTCCAGTGTGAGCACTCTCCCCTTTAATTGCAGAAAAAAACAAGCGTTTGTAACAGTCACAAACTTGTTAACATGGCAACATAGGTATACAGTATACTCTCATGTATAAAATAGGTGTAGGGAGGGAAGTTAGATTTGTATTTTAACGGAGGGAGTAAGCATGGCTCCAAACAATCACTTGTCCCGGTTGAGAAACCTTGAGTTTTATGCTCAATCTGAAGTAAGCATTGTTTCTTTTCTTTTCTTTGGTTTGATTGAATGTTTCTGGTTAATTGATGTATAGCCATTTTCTAATGTGATTTAATTCATTTGTAGAATGTCTCCAAATTCAGTGGGATTTATCATTAGATTCAGATGCCTGTTTTTGACTTGTGGTGACTTGACTTGTCTCACTATTGGTCAGGTTATTTTATGCCCACTATTGTCTGCATTTACGTCTGTCGGATCACCCTCCATGATAAAAGCCAACCAGATTAGATCTGATGATTTTCAGGGGAGGCCAACCTAATACACCACACATGCAGGAGGGAGGAAAATTAGCTGATAAGAATAAACAAGTATCATTATATATATGGCTGAACTTCGATCTTCATGAATTTTAAGCAGAGAATATCATTGCAGTTTGTTTATCAGATCATAAAGTATGAATCACATTGGTCAAGTGAGATTACATGCAATGACGATGATGATGAAGGTGGCTGAGCCAGCTGTGTGGTTTGCCCTCTTTTCCATTCATCACTCTGCTACTGATGGGCTGAACACACACACACACACTTACTGTAAATCCTGCCAGACCACAAGGTGCATATTACAAACACACCAGTAAATTATATCAAATAGTATATGTCATGGTGATATCTAAAACTATTTCAGAAAACTTCATAATTACATTCTGCGATGACTTACCACATGCTCAGCATTTGTGTGTACATATATACAGCTGAATTCAAGTTTCTAATTTGAACCAAATGGGGTTTGTAATCTAATGTTATAGACTTTTTAACTGGCAAGACACTACCCAGAAAACACAAAACATTCCCTTAACCTTAAGGGAAAGTTCTAGGAACGTTCTGGGAACCCAAAACTAACGTTCCCAGAACCTAAATTTGTTTGCTGGGTACATGGGCCTGCTCTAGAGCATCTTTGTGAACTTATTAGCCCCTATAGTCCATCACGTTCTCTCCGTTCTCTTTTGCTACATCAGCCGTCATGGAAACTCAAGATGGGGGAACGAGCCTTTTCATATAAAGTCCAGAAGATATGGAATGTGTTTCCTCTTAGCCTCAGAAATGCACAAAAGTTAAAAAATTTAAAAAGTTAAATCACACTTTGTTCTTCAAAATATCTTCCTTTGTGTTCAGCAGAAGAAAGAAACTCATACAGGTTTGCAACAACGTGAGGGTGAGTAAATGATGACAGAATTTTCATTTTTGGGTGGAGTATCCCTTTAATCACTAATGGCCTGTTAAATGATATTAATGGTGAAGCTGACTGAAACCCTGTGGTATGGTGCTTTACCGCTTTGGTACTTGAGCCGAACATCAATCGATAAGAAGTGTTTTAGAAACAGGACAGTCTGTTCCCTCCAAGAGAGTGAAGGAATGAGAAAAAAGGATTGCAAGAGACAGATGCAGTTGTCGGGATCCATTCATCGTAGTGCAGTGAGCTCTCAGCATGTGTGACCACATCCCTAAACACTGTCTGGCTCAAACTCAATAGCAACAATCCTGTAGCGACGTCCTTCCATACTTCTGCTAAACCTGGAGAAGATTCTTTACGCCTCGCTCCTTCGCCTCTCCGCTCTAATGTTATCTTTCCCTCAGAGGCCAAATTATGATCCTCCCAAGAAACCAGTGCGTTCTCATAAATCGCTTAGCTAAAGAGCCACAGCAAATCGCTGTTTGGCTGAGGGACTACACAGCTCTGTTTGTTTTTCTACTGTGTTAGCCTCATTCTCCACGGCAGATAATTTGTGAACTGATTTATGCAGCAGACATGTGCGCTGGGGTTGTATAAGCACGTAGTGGTGATTTCCTCACAGGATGTTGCTCTGTCTTTTCACTGAGTAGAAACTGTTACTCTAAGAAATATCCCACCAGGTGGCCTATCAGTACTTTCCAAAGCCACCGTTCCCAACATATTACTTCACATAGTTGAGCATGCAAGAGTGAATGTGTTTAAGATATTAGCACTGTAAAAAAATTTGCATGCAACAAAATCAAATTGAGTATGTTTATCTCTATCCAGAATTTTGAAATTTTTGTGAACGTGATATTTGTATTGACCTGTTTGTGTGAAGAAATTGATGGACAAAAAACTATTTCAATGCTTTTGCGTTCACTTGCAAAAATCGCGGGCTCCCAAGAGAAATGTTTTGTTCGCTTACAAAAGCATTGAAATATAGATTTTCCTTCTACCTAATATTATTGCCATCAATACTCTTACTCAAAACGGAAAACTGGGGGTGGAAATAATTTGGGACGGGAGTAGAGTTTTCAAAAAGTCCCGACTTCGGTACCAAGTCTGTAAAGGAATTTTAAAATTGTGACGCTTTGAGCGCTGTTGAGCAGAATAGTAAACTCCTCTGATTGCCCGTTGTGTTCACACGCTCATCGGATGTCTGTGATTGGCTACAATTCTGTTCAAAGTGTCTTGGAAAGCAGTGTGTACGTCCTTGCCCTTGTTACACCCGAGGACACCCATGAGCTTTGTGTTTTCTGCTTAGGACCAAAGCACGCAAATTCAGCTCTCGAGAGGGCAGGAGGAAAAAGTATTTGCACTACACATCGGGACTTTGTTGTGGGGGTCAGATGTTGAACTGGCAGATGATTTTTGGAGGGGTGTGTCACATTCCTAGTCTCCTCTTGCCAGTTCAAGCAATCTGCTGGATTCCGAAGCCCAATCTACGCCATCTTCTGATCCGAAAGAGAGCATCACGTGTCAGCCCCACGTAAGGGGAGTTGCTTGATGTAATGGTCCCTACTCCTCCCCTTTACGCCTTCTGTTTCTTCTGGACCTTCACACTTACCTCTTTTCCACCAAAGCATTTTGAGAGACGGTTCGGAGCCGGTGCCTGTGCGCGAACCAGTTCTTTGTGTTTCAACAGCCAAAGAACCGGTTCTCGGCCAGGAAAACTGCTTACAAAGCGGCACCAACTCTTTTCTGGACTATAACCGTTCTTTTACCACTTCACGCTTACGTCGGGGGCTGGGGCGGGTTTAGATGTGTTCTAAACATCTTTTCTGACCATAATACAGGATCGCAAAGCCAAGAGAAACATTTGCAGAAACACAATGGAGTCTGCCTTTGTAATTGTTATGCTTGAAGTTGGGAGTGTGGTTAGGGGGCCAAAGGGACCCCCCGCCAGAAAAGATTACATATCAAACGAAGATTGATTAATGAAGAATGAAGAAAGATTAAAAGACTTACAAATTTCAATTGTTTTTAAAGCCTTCTTCGTACATGAGTTAGAGATAATCCCAAAGGTAATGTTGTACTTGCAAGCGTTTCTAGCTAAGATGTATGGCGACATACACAGTGACGTAATGACGTCGTTCCCGGGCGCTCTAGTCAGTGGAAAAACAAGCAGGTTCTGAAAAGGTTCGCAAGTTGAACTAACTCCGAACCAACTTTGAACCAGCACCAGTTACGAGCCAGTTCTTTTTTGGTGGAAAGGGGGTAACTGAGGTGGCAAAGTCCTGGAAAAACACATACTCGGGTTATGCAAATGTGGCTAGCTACGATGCCAGAGAGCGAGGTATCCCAATTGAGGACTTCAGTCTTGTCGTCGAAGTCGTGGCAGACCACCTCAGGGCTTGTAGGCAAGGTGTATCCGGTAGCGAGTCAGGCTTGTGGTGCCCATGATTGAGGCGGTCGCCATACTGCGCCGCACCATAGATTTAGCTCTCCTGGCCACCAAGCAGACATCCATGTGCAGTAACGCAAAGCTGTTTATTAGCAGCCACAACAGGAAGAAGAGCAGCAGAAGCAGAGTTGATCTATGCACCAACCTAAAGCAAGAGTTCCGATGTCATGCAAGAGCTTGCTAGTAGCCGATACGCTGAGTTTAGATTCATCTTTGTGACTCGCTCCATTAACTTCACGGAAGGAAACCAGGATGGCAGAAGGCAGCATTTAAAGTTGTTTCCGCTGTTATAATAAAACAAAATCATTTGGCATTGTGTTGATGTGTTTACTCGTGTGAGTCTCTCGCCAGGCCAGTGATGAAATGTGTGCGTCCTGGAAACGGGGCGTCTCTGGACCCGCTTCACTCGCCGTCTCCTCGAGGAAAGGTGAAGTAGATGTAGATGGCTCTTTTTGTCCTTCTCGTTCATCTTTCTGTGACTTCTTGAAAAAGCATAATACTTTTGTGCATCCGCCATTGTCCCCGCATGTTAATAAAACCATTCTTTTTACTGTTTAGCTTTAGTGCTTAATCCACTAGAAGAGGCCTTCCTGTACCAACTAGGGGACTACATGCCACTAGGAGGAACAAACTGTAATTTGCACTACTGTCTGTTCAGAATAAATGAAAATAAACCTAGCATTGGCTATTGTTGTACCGAACTCGTATCGAACTGTGACCCTAACTGTGTCGTCTGTGTACAGTTACACCCCTTGATACAATTCAAAATGGGGTACATTTGTCATTAATTTACTTTCGTAAAGTTGCATTTACTTTATTTGTATTGGAAATGGCAAAAGCATCTGTGCTCGACATAACGTAAGTCTTACAGGTTGGAACAACATGAGGGTGAATAAATGATGGCGATTTTCATTATTGGGTGAGCTATTCCTTTAATGTAGTTTTAATGCACTTTTTCCTTTTAAAAAGAAACACACTGGTTAAAGTTTCTACATTAACCACAGATGCTTGTCTTAAAAAGGGCAAAGCAAACCTAAAACATGTCAACACCAGCAAGCCATCCATCTATAACCTCTATTTTCCACCCTCAGGTGACCCTCAGCAGCACTTAGTAAATCACCTTTCCCAAAGAGAAGAGCGTTGAGCTGTCCTGTCAGGCACTGGACTCTCAGACATACACATTTCCTGTCCAGAGAGCTGAATGTATCTGTTCCAGCTCTCAACGATCAGAGCTGTTTTTAAGGGGCAATATAAGTACAGCTAAGGGACATGATATTCTCAATAGTTGTTAAGCCATTGTTAATGTGTTCTGTTTCTGTTGTTATAAGTGGTCTATAATATTTTGATATTTTTAAGTTAAGTTCTGCATTTGATAAAATGCACATTGATTTGACTAGCCTAAAATCAGATGATTTTTGTTTTTACATTTTATATCTGATTTTTATAATATTGAAACTGTAGACTTGAAAAATGCAGGTTGTTGGAAAAAACTGCAGTTTTTTTCTTGGGATTTAGATGCCTGTTGAATGAACCGATTTACTTTAAAGGGACTCCCAGTCCTTCCCCCTGTCATCTCTCAATCTCACCTCTGTCTCTGTGTTTGCAACTTCATTCTCTCCATCGTGAATGTAATTACATTCAGCTGATGAGGTCTGGCATCTGAGATACAGCAGGAGGAGAGAGAGAGATATCTTTGACAGAATGTCTCAGTGTGTCTCAGTGTGTGTTCTGTCTCATTTTGGTGGACTGTGAATCAAACACTCTTGGCTCTTGCCAGTAGCCGTCTCTCGGAGTTTGAACTCTCAATTTCAATCTGTGTGAATGAGAGCCAAGGTGGGAAAGTCAGGATCAGTCTATGCAGATCAACATCCCCAGACAAGCTTCGTTTCTCCTCAGCTGGTCTGGAGCCTGGAAGTTATTACCAATAATTACTGCCCCAGATGTTGGACACATCTGTCAATAAGTTCATCAGATGGCTTTGAGGAAATCCCTGCTGAATGATGGGCTAGTAAACACGTAATGAAGGCATGTCTGTGCACCCATTCATCTCAAATATGAATCCATTCATCTATCAATTGATCTGTTCAATTTTCCACCTATCTATCTGGGCATTCAAACAACAAGTCCATCAACCCATCCGTCCATACTTGTCCACTCATATTTTACTCCATTAATCTGTTCATTCATCCATCCATCTATCAACCCAACAATCTGTTCATTCATCCATACAAACATCCAATCAGAACAACTTTCTTGGTCACTTAATGTAAGATGACATTATAATAAAGCCGTTTTAATAATTGACAGGTGGGTTGGTCTTTAGTGATTAGAGAAATGGAGGATGACATGTGAAAAGAGAGAGACCAGACCCAGGCAACCCAGATGAACATGTAATTGAAGGATTACTTTATCTGGTCCTTTGACTCCCACCCCCCAAAACCAAACAGACCAGCCAGAACCAGACCAAAGGTCACAGCAGTCCCACCTGGTGAGCCACAGGCACTGGCGCTAACACAAATACTATATAATCACTTTATCTGGCTTGCCCGTGTTTTCCTCCACATTGTAATTGGAGCAGAGTGTGTTTTGCTATCATGTGTCTCTTTCTGATTGGACGCCTGTGGTGAGGTCACTGCCGCTGATCCCTCTTATAAAAATGAACTTGGGAAGAGAGTGAGACGGGGAAACTGAGACTCATCGAGCTGTCCGTCACTGCTATCTGAGTGCAGGAAATGAGGGAAAACGAAGAAAAGAAAAAAGGAGGAATTCATAACATGGGCATCATCCTCTCGGAGGCTAATTGGCGGCGCTACATGAAGGACATTTGAATCCAAATAAATAAAAAGCGTCCCCAAGGCCTTTCAGAGAGTGCTTAAGCCACATGTATTAACCTTAAAGAGTACTCACCCTTTCACTTTGCCTCCGGTTCCTTTTCCATAGCCGTGTTTTCGTCAGAGATTTGAACCTAAAAAACAGTGGTAGTACAACGGTTTCATTAAAATGTTTGTTTTTGTGATCTGGAATAAAACAATTTTATAAGCATATTTGTAAGTTTGGGAAGTTACCTCATTGTTGTTGATTTTTCTGCTTAGTTGTCAAACTCATTTAATACATCAGGAGAAGTTATCAAAGTTCATCAAAGATAACGTGGCCACAAAATTAAGAATGCGCTTGAAGAAAAACGAATTCCCTATTTAAAGATATGATAATGGTTGAAATGCCTGAAATGGAAATGGTATTCCAATGGTCTACAACACATCTGGACAGACACTTGCATACTGTTTAATCACGCAAGTTGAAATGTTTCAACACATCCGAAATGGATCTGAAAGAAAAGTAGAAATGAATCACATCCAGTCTATAGTACATTGTTTGTGTAATGCTTAGATCCACAGAAGACGAAGATGACTACACAAAAACATAACATATATTATGAACTCAGAATAACAAGCCAATAAACGTGCCCAGACAACAGCTGACAAATAAACAGGACGAAGAGAGGAACTGAAATACACTGAGATAATGAACTAAAATGACAAACAGTTGTGAATAATGGTGTGAGTGTCCATGGTGACAGATTGTGGCGGGAAACGAGAACAAAGGGTTCACATGACATCAAAACAAAACACACTGAACGTGATTGTGACAGTTTGTAGTTAGCAGTGAAAGGCAGCTTAACCACCAAAACTAATTAAAGCACCACTGCTAAAAAGAATAACTAGTTACCAGCTGTTAGATGACTAATCGGCTAGTCAACCTTACCAGCTGTCGGCTAGTCAACCAGTGTGACCTAATTAACTTATGATTCCTTGATTTGTCTGACAGAACATCTGCTTTGTCTTTTGTGGTACTTCAAACCTTCTTCCATCTCGTGTAAACACATTTTTACCATAACAACACTGGTTTCAGTTGAAGTTGCTAACAGTACACACTTTGGATGTCTCCACCATGATGTTTCCATTTTAGACCTTTGTCCAATTTTTCCTACATGCCTAATATGTAATAGCCAATATGAGACGAAAAGAGAGATATTCATAATATATTAGGTGAAAAGTATCTGAATAACTTAAGGATCCAAAGATGGACACTTACCTATCCCATGAGGCCACAGGAGAGCAGTTGTCATTGGCAGTGAAGTGATGTACCTGATGCCGTAAGTCACACGACAATGACAATATGATGTCTGAATGTCATTCATGGACATAGTCATGCTATATAACATACTTTTGAACTCATTTTTCAAATGTAGGAACTTAAATATGTAGGAACATGTACATACATGTTCAAATAAATAAATGTAGTGCATCCTCAGACAGTGTGCCATTTCAGACTCAGCACTCTACTAATGAGCTGATCGGGTGTGTTTGGAAGAGTTTGAAATGTGTACTGGTTTGCCTCCAGCAACACGGTTGGGAAACAGATGTAAGCTACAGAAAAGGTCAGTGAGCAAATCTTTTTTTGTGTGTGTGTGTGTGAACCAATTACCAAAAAAACTCAAAAGGTTCACTCGTAAGATCCAAGTCCACTAATTATCTTCACCAGAAACTTGAACCCTTTCCTTTTCAGTCTTTGATGCTGTTTTCTATATCAACATATCTCCATAACTACATATTTTCATTTGAATCTCTCTCTACAACCGTTTCAGCCTTTCTCACTTCATTTTTTTCTGGCCTGTCTTTGACACTCATCCTCACCACTTTGCTCAACCTAACCGAGCAGCTTTGTGCGGTAATAGGCGCCATTTGGTCACCTTGAAACTCCTGTGGTGTCACATTAATGCTTAATTCACAACTACCCCTCACCACCTCCTCTTTCCTTTCTATTTCACCTCTTTCTTTAAAGACACCCCCCACCATCCCACCCTGCTGGTCTGCTACTCTTCATGTCCCTCACTTCAGCGGAGTCCTAACCAAAACCGTGTTGGACAAATTAAGAAGGGTTTCTCTTCTCTGGCTTACATCACAGGACTATAAACATTATTTAAGAACCAAATCCCTGCAAACCCACTGCTGATTATCTCTGCTTCTTAAACTCATATATCAGACTTACATTTGGCCTTCGAAGACAAGAACTTTAAAACGTCACTTTTAACTTTAAAATGCGTGTGTCAGAGTCTAGCGGGAGAAAAACAAGGTTAATTCAGAAAATCCCTCTTACACAAAGAACACTAAAAAAAAAATCTTTTCAAACTCTCGTTCCCCTGTATGTTGACATCTTTGTCATCACATTTTGATATCTAAGATATGATTATACTTTATTGAACCCTGACCATTCCATTAGGCATCATAGAAGTCAGAATCATAGAGAGATACATAGGAACAAACTGAGAAATTAAAGCTTTAGCATTAAGTTCTGCCAGGAAGACTCAATCGTTGCGTCACTAATTACCTTCTCAACTATCCAATCGTGTCTAATACTAGCAGTAATAATAGCGGTATAAAAGAGCGGTACTTACACGTGTTTGAGTTCGCAGATGCTGACGCTTCCGTGACCTCCATCCTCCCCACCACCTCCAAGATGGTTCTTTCCCTCCCATCCTCCTCTTCACCACAAGGATGGTCCCTTCCTATATCTCCCGGGGGGTCGGCTGCGCCCCTGCCTTCGTCTTCAGGCAGGAAATGCAGAGTCCGGACCCTCAAATTGCGAACTATGGACGGGGCCTACGCCAAAGAACTTTATTGCTTGCTGGTCTATCAATAAATGTATTTATTGTCACAGTATTTATTCTCCCGAGTCTTTCTGGTAGAACTGAAAATAAAATCACATTGGTAAAAAAAATGTTAGATTATTAAGGTCAGTTTTACTGTCAGCTGGTAGTGTCACGGTTTTTGAATTCTCTGCCTTCTTCATGGCTCATCCTTGTGCAAGACTTCACAAGACTTCATTCGGTTTCTGATCACTCTATTGACTTTGCCACGCCGGCAGCCGAGTGCCAATGGAATGAGGAGGCGTACTGGGATATGTTCCTGTATGGGCTGTCTGACCATGTCCAAAAAGAGATATACATGTTGGATACAGTCTTCCAGGCACTCGACGTGCTGCGAGATATGGTAGATCAGTTCATATATGTTTACCTGGATGACATATTAATTTTGTCCGTCTTCTCTCCAAGAACATGTGTAGCACGTCCGACAAGTACTTCAGAGCTTGCTAGAGAATGGAGGCAGAGAAATGCAATTTTCATGCGCAGTCTGTTTCTTTCCTAAGATACATATGGTGTTAGCACTGTTTCAATTCCAAGAGATTGTTTATTCTAATAAAACAGTGTAATCTGAATAGCTGAGCAAAGTACAGCTTAAATCTCACGGCAAACGTGATGTCTCTCATTGTTATTTAAGTTGAGAATCAGTACTTGAACTTTAGATGTCTGAGCTACGTATGACTGTTTTGCTGCATGTTGATATATATATATATATATATATATATATTTGTATGGTTGTTTTG
>JAOTRC010000009.1:2651814-2668604 GCA_027497675.1 Cyprinella lutrensis | reverse complement strand
TGTTAATGCAGTACTACCTATTACTTCCTGCATAGCTACTTGTTAACTACCGACCATTATTTTAAAGTGTTACCAATTTGTGTTCTGAAGATGAACGGGGTCTTACGAGGGGTTGAACTGAGTCTAACGGGGTTGAACAACAAGAGGGAGAGTAATTACTGATTCGCTACTAAGGGTGAACTTACCCTTTAATGAATCTTTCCAAAAACTGATAATTCCGGTCCTTGATTCTGATTGGTCGAGCCGCGTTCGAAGCCATTGTACATTACTCCACACACACACACACCTGTGAGCGCATTACATTAGTGTTATTGCGCAACTGCCGTTTGTGATTCTTTGTTGCTGCATGTGTTGCTCAGCAACCGCTCTGGAATTACATTGCTTGGCGGAGGAATAAATGTGTTAACATTATATTTTTTGTTGCTGGTGTTTATTTTATGACTTAATGAATATTTTTACTTACGTAGTTTTATAAAAACAATAGGCCCCTTGAAACCGTGATTTACAGTGAATTTAGAGCAGCTAAAGGGATTTAAGGCACTCCGCACCACGTCATTGCTAACAACGGGGTGTTGTTACTGTTCTACATTCACTGCAAATCCCGGCTTCAAGGGGCTTATTGCTTTAGTTTCAGATCGCATTAATGCTAGATGCCAGCAGCCATATCACCCAAGACTGGTTGCCCACTGAAGCTAAGCAGGGCTGAGCCTAGTTAGTAAATGGATGGGAGACCTTCTTGGAAAACCAGGTTGCTGATGGAAGAGGTGTTAGTGAGCTGATTTGTTGAACTATGATAACGACAGGACTTGCGACCGTTGACTAACGATGCTTTTGGGGAAACACACTCCTATACAACCTGTGCTTGAGGACCCCCTTCCCAACACTCACCGCACAGCTTTCTGTCCCACAGGAGTCCACACACTTCCCCATTCCCAGAAACACGCAGGCCGGGATCAGCACCTGAATGTGGACAAGCAGTTTTCAGTACAGTTCAAACGGCTAACCTCATCAATGTCAGAATCATTCAACCATCCAACTAGACTGGAACATTTTACCCATGAAAAGTGGTTTGGTAACGTCAGGAAAAATGGAAAATTGCATTGGATGTGGAGCAATCTGGCATTTTGATGAAAGATTATGAAGATATCTTCGACAAGGAACTGGGGTTGTACAACTCTATCTCATGACCAATTCATAGGAATCTGTGCGAAGAGTCTAAACACCAGCGACGGGCGGGTTTAGTACGAATGAATTCATACCCATTGGTCAACTCGTAAAATATGTGCGATTTAGCAAAAAATAGCATAAATTCGTACAAACTAGCCATCTCGTAAAATACGTACAAATTGCCGTGAGATCGGGTTGGGTTGTAACAATTTATTGTGTAACATTATATTGCAATACAAAATTTTTATTAACATTTTATCATATGCCTTGGAGTAATAATATCGTATCGTGAGTTTGGTATTGTGATATGTATCAAATCGTGATAAGAGGGTACCGCTACACCCCTAATGCAATTGGTAAATTGTAAAAAAATTACCGTAAAATTTACAGTAACTTACTGGCAACAATTAGCCAGTAAGTTACTGCGAATACATTTTACAGTAAGGGTACTGTACTTCAATTTACAGTGTTTTATGTATATACTGTGAAATCAAAAACAATTAAATACTGTGATTTTTGTTGTATTACAGTAACTTAGTGGTTAATTGTTGCCAGTAAGTTACTGTGAATACTTTTTACAGTAAGAGTACTGTACTTCCATTTATAGTATTTTATGTATATACTGTGAAATCAAAAACAATTAAATACTGTGATTTTAGTTGTATTACAGTAACTTACTGGTTAATTGTTGCAAGTAAGTTACTGTGAATACTTTTTACAGTAAGGGTACTGTACTGCCATTTACAGTATTTTGTGTATAAAAACATTTAAACACTGTGATTTTAGTTGTATTTACAGTATTGATTGTTTTACTGTAGAAAGTAAAATAAATACATCCTGTGATTTCAATTGCATTTGCATGCAAAAAACAGTTAAGCATGTTTTTTTTATGTATTGTATGCAACACAGTACTATAAAGAGTAGATAACAGTTAATCACTATAAATGAGGCTATTTCATTACAAGTTTTGTAAAGTCACAGAGCAAATTTTTACTAGTTCATTCAATCGTTGAACTGGGTATAAAGAAAGATATGATAAAAAAGAAAAATTACAGTAGTTTACTTTTTACAGTACTGTAGTGGCTAAATTGTGATTTTTTTACAGTAATGTTTTCAACTGTAATGCTTGGAATACTGTGATTTTTAAGTTCTTACTGTAAACTTTACAATATTCTACTGTAAAAAATCTTATATAGTAATGTCACTGTGAAATCTACAGTAAATAACTGTAGATTTCACAGCCATTTTTTGCATATATATTGGCAAACATATTGGTTATCTGAAGATTTTGACCCAGTGTTGTCTTTAAGCTTAAGCTTAATTCCATTACAAGGAAAGTTTCCATTGCTTATGTGTTTCATTCTTTCCTCAGATTTAGCCTATAATAAGGTCGCTTTTTACATTTATTTAAGTGTTCACTCAATATTTTTTCTTTTAATGTGTTCATTGCTCATTTCAACCAAGAAATGCCCAGAACTTTACTTTATAACATTCATTCAAACCCAATCTTAGGAGAAATTGTGAGTTTTGTATAAGTCACCCAAATTCACACAATCAGACCCTTGCAAATAATATCATTGGTCCACGCCTAAACCCAGCCTAAGTCTATCCTTCAAGGGGCGTGGGCAGGAACAGCTGAATCTGATCATGAATGAGTGATTGTGTGAATTCATCACTAATTTGCCAAATCATAAAATATTTTCAAACTGTCTTGAGAGGTTTTGCTAATCCCACACACTCAACTGCACTGCTTCCAAGAATATTCCCTTTGACTTATTTACTACATCTTAACCCCTAAACTTACAGTTATTATATGTTGCTTCATTGCTGTGATTTTTCATTAGCTCAACTCAATCTTAACCTCTCACCCAAACGCTCACCTTTAAAACATTCATGGGAAGAGAGACACTTCCCCACACCAGACAACATTTACACCAACACAAATCTGAAACTCACCAGAAAACCACCTCCTCCGATCCCCATAAGGTACCAGACATATGAGGTCACATGATCCTCCTGAATGTATATCATCTTCCCGTCGGGAAAGAAGAGCAGGACGTTGGCCACGATGCAGCAAGTGGCGAGAGGGATGAGGGCGAATCCCAGAGACCTGGCAAAGCCCAGGGAACACATCTTCACACGCAGCGGAGGGACGGAGACTGTAATCCAGGACAGGGAACTAGGGTGGTGGACGGAGGAGTGGAGGGATTTTAAGAGACCACCCCCCCTCCTCTACCCCCATGAGCCGCTGTCCCGAGGAGGAGGAGGAGACAGGAAACAGCCTGACATTATACAGTGTGACCGCAAACTCTCCGACAGACCATATGACCCGAACACTGTGGGGGACTTTGTTTTCCCACAAAACTTGTGATTTGTAGATATTCAGAGATTCAATCAAATCTCAACCTACCAGTTTAAATCATGCTGAGATTTAGCTTTGCAGTTTTAACCTTGTGCTCGAAGTCATGAAACTACAAGGTAGTTTAACTTAAAAAAATGAAGTAACCTGGTCGCCTTGAAAAAATTGAGTTGAATACAATGAAGGAGATTGATTTAATCATCAGAAACTCAAAATATTATGTTATCTGAACTACATAAATTATCTAAGTTGATTTGAAAAAAGAATAAATGTTGTTATTACAAATCGTGAAAATATATTTTACAGTGAACAGTTCATTTAAAAGCAATGGTGGACGAACCCTTTATAGGTATTCATCTTTATTAGTCTTTATTGGTGTTAATCCACCCATGAAAAGACATTTTACGGAGAGCGTGAGAGAGAAAGAAAGATATAAAGAGAAACAGAAAGTCATACAGAGGAAGCAGGGGAAAAAACTAAACATCTGAATGAGATCAAATGAAGGTATAGATTTTATTAAAAACATTTGTTGTGCTAAGCAGAATTTCCAGTTGCATCCTTTGCCATCTAACATATTAAAGAGAAGCAGCGAGAACTTGGGAAATGTGATGCTAATATCTCATATCGTCTCCCAAATGCTATTTATGAATCATGCTTCATTCTCCTTCCTTCAATGCCAGACGACGGTATTGATTCCTGGAAAACGGACTCGTGTGTATTCATCATCTGAATGTCTCAGAGCAGCAATCCATGGTGATGTATTAAAATACATTGAATTGTTCATAAAATCAGAAACAGAAAACCGCAGTTTTCCAAGAGTGTCTGGATTCCTTAACTGTCTCCAGCGCTGAAACAGAAAGCTCTGCAATACTTTGTTCATTGTTAGCAAACTAAGGTAACTCATTGGTTTAAGTTGTTTCTGACCACGTTTTCTTCAACAGCCACTTTTGGACTTATTGGTTGTACTCTGTTTGACATCTTTGATGACTTGGCCCAATATTCTTGGGTTTGGGCATGGAAATGAGCTGCAACCTCATGAATGAGATCAAGGTCAAACGAACAATAATTACAGTCCAACAATCACAACTCACGCTTCATTTGAAATTTCATCACATCATCCATCATGAATGTAAGATTACTGAAAAAAAAGACAAAAATATAGACTAGGCTTTGACATTGTTTAGGATATAGACGAGAGAATGAAATCCCCTTCTCCGTTTTAATATGACGGTATTGCTAGTGAGGGACCTCCAGGGGTTTTCTTTAATGTTTCCCTTTACACTTCACACTTGCTCTCTTGTGCAAAGAGACGACCGGATATTACAAATTTGGCACATGGGGTTTTATTTATGAATTCTCTTCCTGAAGTATTAGCGCTGTTAGCCGCTAGCATCTTGCTGAGTGATCACAACAGTAGTTGGAGTGACGTGGTTGTTTTTTCTTTCTCCCCCCATGAAGTTCGCCTCTCAGCGTGACGGTGGCTCCAGTGCTTTTTACACGCTACTGACACTAGTTTCTACATCAGAGAGCCAGAGCTCAACTAAATTTGACTAGTTTCCTTTATAGGATGTTGTCATGAGGACAGAGGTGGAATGGGAGGAAGACACAAAGAGATCTTACGGGGTCTTGTGGTTGTGCATGGTCCAATGTAAGGACAAATGAACAGAAACTTAAGACAGAAAGACCCCCCAATGCTAACGGACTGTATCTTTTTCTTCCATGCTGTCTGCCCTGCGCCTGCTATGTAACACAATGAGATTTAGTGTAACCTCTTGGCTTTCACCTTCACTCTTTTCCCATTAAGAACCAGTTTTATTCCCCTGTTGCCCATTTCTTTTAGAGGATATGGCCGGAAGGATGGGAATTGACAGCTTTTTATCATCTTCCCTCATAAATGGTGTCCAAGTTCAAATGGTCATGCTGGGTTGTCTGAGATCAGCTTATGGTACTCTGAGTGAAACCATCTTGAATTTTGAGTGTGCCTGACGAAATCAGTTTGCAGGCCTCTGCGAGGTAATTCACAGGGGCAACTCTCATTTTTTGTAACAATAATTAAAAGACAACCATTTAAAGAGTTTCTTTTATTTGGCTACATAAAACAGTTGCTGTGTCCCTTCAAAGGCCGCATTCGATGGCCGAATACATATGAGCAGCACAACGAAGGTTGTCCCAATTCGAAGGCTCCTTCAAATGTGGCATCGAAATGTGTTTCATTTCCTGGGCCATGAAGAGCATGGGGAACCTTCACAGCCTTGCCTATCCCAAGATTCACTGCATGCCGGTAACGACTGGACTTTTTGCGGGATTACACTTACTGTGTACACTTGGGGCATGTTCACGCTTTTTTGAAGCTGCCAGCGTCTGTTTTATATTATAATCCTATGGAGTGAACTGTGATGTTTTCAAACAAGTCCTGAGCGATTTTTAAATGCCACCGCCAATGTATTTTTCGGTAGCTTAGAGCGTTTTTTCAAGTTAAAGTTAAATATTTTGGAGAGAAAAAACGCCCTACGTCAAGCACTTTTTTGACAGCTGACAAATTACAAGCGAGTAAACCTGTCGTTTCCACAACAACAAGAAAAAATAGCGAAGGTGATTGGTGGATCCTTGGTTGTTCAGGAAAGTCAAATCATCTACTACTACTTCCGTTAACAAAACTATCTTACTCGTTAACGTTCGCTCAGTAACAGTTATCAATACTGTAACCAGCTGATAATGTTATTATAGTAACAAAAGACTGGAACCACAAAAGACTGGAACCACACATTGCTAGCTTTTGTTTTTACTAAAAAAGCGCCCTTGTCAAGTCTGCGTCCTTCAAAGAATGGTCCATCTGAATTGGGACACAGCTAGTGACCAGCAAACAATTTTAGGTTCTGGGAATGTCAGTTTTTGGTTCCCAGAACATTCCCTATTGGTTAAGTTTTCTTAATGTAAATGGAACGTTCCCTTAATGGTTAGGGAAAAAGTTCCTTTTAGGAGAACCTAAAAAATAACCTACAGGGAACGTTCCCAGAACTTTCTTATTTGGTTCCCCCCAAAAAACAACCAAATAGGAACCATACGGGAACGTTAGGGGAACATTCCGTGTTTGCTGGTAAGAGCTATGCTGTGACTAGCATCTACCATTCAACAATTAAGTTAATACTATTGCGTAAACACCACAACCAGTAGTACTGTTGCACTTATGTTCCTCGAGAATAGTTCAATGATGCTACACGGATAACATCTCTTATCCAAATGTGTCTAAACTGGAGAACTAATGAATGTTGGTGGGAAAAACATAACAAATAAGAATTTTTCACTGCGCTTATAAAGCAACTCTCAAACCTAAACCACATGGTCCTGTCGAGCAGAGAGAGATCTCTGGCAGTTTTATCAGCTTGACTCCAGGCACGACCGGGCCGTGATGAGGCTGAACCAGAGCTCTGCGGAGAGAGGTTAGGGTTAGTGTCAGAGTCAGGACAGGCCTCAATGGGGGGGAAGCTGAATCTGTGTTGGTATCAAGGCTATGACTCTGGGTTAGGTTGAAGGGACATGGCTCTGTCAGTTCCAACTCTTGTCTGTGACTCCTAATAGGGTTCGAATGAAGCCAGATGTTTTATTGGAATGGTTAGGATTAGTGAGATTAACACTTTAACAGGGTCAAAGAGAGGGGACAAGGGTGAAGGTGAGGGCAGGAGACAGGTGCAAAACCCCTTCTGAAATACCTCTCCTGAGTCATATTTTAAACAGGCATGTAAGGATCACACGCATACAACTAAAGGCTTGAAGACCAGAAAACCCAAAGAGATTTGGATTTATCAAAGATTGTAAAGCTGACCAGGCTGAGTGAGCAAAACTATCGACATAAATCTATAACCTTTTTGGACAAAAGCATCCAGCACAGCCGTCTTTTATCTTATGTCTGTGGGGATTTTGTCAGATGATGTCTGTATTTTAGTGTAGTTTACACTACACTTGTTACTCTGAGGCAGGAATGAAGCGGAAAGAGAATCCAAACGCAAGCACTACTTTAATAATACAAAACGGTAAACCAGGGCAAACAACGAAACTCAGGACAGGAACATGGAACCGAAATAAAGCTACAAGCAACAACGACTGACAAACAACAACTGAAGCACAGAGGTTTAAATACACTCGCAAACAAGCTAAACAAGATAACAAGGGGGCGGGGCTAAACCTGGAGAGACTAATAAACAAGAAAAACTACAAAGCACTACAAAATATGGCACAGAACAGGAAATAACTAAAGTCCACACAAGACAGGAATCACAACAACACTACAACATATAGTCTTAATGGGCTGAGATTTTGTCGTTATCTGATAAAATAAATGGAAAAATATGTAAATTAGAACAGATACCTTGGGAATTCTGCTGTATTAAAATATAGTATTTGAGCACACATAATGTAAAAAGAGCCTCAAAACGATGGTGAATGACATTAAAGAACGACTTTTTTTTTCGAAAAATTCTTCAAATTGAATGTAATACAAAACACAACAAATTTACATAACCAATTCACAATAAAAACCTAAGCCAACTAACCCAAATACAATAATTTAACATTAAATAACACTAAAGTAATAACCTGTTAAATAGTCGGTATTCTAAAATATGACACCTCTCCTGACTTGCATGTTTTTGCACAAGGTGAGCGTTATTTTAGAACGCATTCACCTTAAATGCTGTGACGCGAAACCCCTCATGGAAGAAGAACGCCGTAATGTTAACAACTATGGCAATGAGCGCTCAGGATAAACTAAAGGCTGAATATTCAAAAGTTTGTGAAGTTCGCAGAACAAAATGAACTCTGATTGGTTGTGTTATATATCAGTCAGTCCTTGGCTGATATTTTTATTCTTAAATACATGTAATTGAATTTGTTTTGTCATTCAAGAAATCTTTATAATGATCATGATTCATGTTGATCTATAACGCACAATGGGTGCCATGTTAGTACGCACCGCAGTTCAGAAAATTATATTTGTCGAATTTAGGCCGACAACGGTGTCAATTCATCTCCCGAAACAGAAGTTGATAATCACGCGGTCTGAACGTTCAAATCACACTGGTGTAAATGACCGTAAGCATCAAAGGGTTAACTAGCGATCACATGTGGTGATGATGCTTCTTACGTCCGTTTTGGAGAACGTCTCAGGTTACGACTGTAACCTATGTTCCCTGAGAACAGGGAATGAGACACTGCGTCAAAAGCTGAGGCGTTCCCTATAGCGTTTGACGCAGTTCGAGTTCCCATCAAAAGGGAACGTTTTAGGTTACAACTGTGACCTTTGTTCCCTGAGAACAGGGAACGAGACATTGCGTCAAATGCTATGGGGAACACCTCAGCGTTTGATGCAGTTCGAGTTCCCTTCGAAAAGGAACCAGATCTTCATAACAACAGTTGAGGTATTTGAGTAGCATCGAAATGAAGCACCGCAATCTGCATTTTGATTCGGTCTGGTTACATTCCGTTTACTTGGGTACCGGTTCCACATCGGGACCGGGTTTCGGTACCCAACCCTAGGCATATTGCAAACACGATGCAATGAATATGTGAATTAAAATATGATGTCATCCAGTAATATTTAGAGATGTTTCGAGCAGGCTTTATCTACTTTCTATTGAATGTAGTTTGCAAGAATGACTGTGCAAGGTCTTATGTTCCCAAAGAGCTGTGGCACAGAGGGTTGTGCAATGTTAACATATCAAGACATATCAAGAGCTGTTGTGTGTGGAGACCTGTGTTAAGAACCAAAGTTAAATATTTCCACTAAACAAAACCCTAGTATTGTAGTATTAATTGTGATGATTCCTCAAACAATGTGAATTGTTGTTGAGAGTTGTGCAAGTACTTTAACTACAAATTTATCCTGGTAGACCATAAAACTATCAGGGCAAGTATATTTACGGACTGGAAGCTAGAACACAGGCAACATTCAAAAATGTACTTTTGCTCTATTCTGGGTGTCAAGTCTGTCATTTACCTAGATAAACCAATGTTTATTTTATTGTGGTACAAGAGCTTAAGTCGAGTAGTTTTGTAGCGTGTTCGTTCTGGTTTCACTGATGTACCCATTTCAAGGGTTAGGTTTATTTTCATTTGGAATGTCTGTGGGTTTTTTTAGACTCTTAGCAATGGAGTATTTCAAATAAGTCAGTCGTATTTCTTCTTTTTCCTGCTTTAGTCATCCACTAGAGGTTTTTTTCTTACCCAGAAACAGGTTGCATTCCATCATGTAACAGAAGATTTTCCCACAGGAAAGGTTTTCATTGTGGAGGGCTGGAATGGATGTGATGGGTTACCTTTAATGGTGCCCTCTTTATCGAGAGAAGATGTGACAGTCAGGAAAGCAGAGCAAGTATCAGTAAGAAGAGAAAACACATTCCCAGTTCTTCGGACTCAAAACAGGAAGTGAATTCAACTGAACCTCTGAGGGATTATGCTGCGTTCATGCCATGTCGTAATTCTCGTAGTCTTGAGATGACAACAAATGAGATTCTATTAGAGCTGTTCACATCCTTTGACTGGGAATTATGCATTTATATGGCAAAACTATAAACTAAATGAATCTGTGGAACATATTAATTGTCTCTACAGTAATCTGCATCAAAAAGGGTGTCTCAGAATTGATTTATGCCCCGATACTTGATGTTTGTCATCTGTGTCCGTTTTGGGCAAAGTCTTTATGAGAATATAAAGCCCTTCCCTGGCTCTCTGTTCTGTCACATGCATGATTCATTGAATTTGCTTTTGTGGGCGAAGGCCTGCTCTTAAAAAATATCAATTAGAGGAAATTGTGCTGGTGGCATTCTTGAAACTTGCATGTGTGGTTTGGCCAATGAGTTTGTGCTAAAGTTGTATGCAGGAAGTAGGGAATCGTTGCGTGCTAAACACGAGCCATGTTGCAAACCGGTCTCACTCTGGATGGAATAAACACATGTCCTCGGGGACCGGCAGAAGAATCATACAGCTCCTGTTGAACTCTGGGAAATCCCATGTCTGGCACGGGCTGAATTTGGGGGTTTGTGGGTGACTAGGGTGGGGAGTTAAACCACTTCCCCTGCTTGTTAAACAAGGCCAATAAAAGACATTACACTCTGGGCTCGGCAGAAATCTTTACCATGTCATTGCTTTCATCTGCTGGAGAGTGATTTCAGCTTTCGGTTGATCTTCAGCATCATGCCAAATGGATCTTTCATGGTGAGTTGAGGTGTGGATGACAGAACCACCATCTTTGTAAATTACAATCTGATGTGTTGAATGTTTAATGGATTGGAATAGTTTCAAATTCAAACACTTCAGAGTTTGTTTAAAATGTTCAGTAATACATTGCTTTACTTTGACCAGCAATAGCACTATTAGTGCTTTACGTGACAATGTTTGTATGGACAGCTTCTAGGTCACAGTTTGATCTGCTGAGTAAAATTGGACTAGGACTGGATTAAAGCTCTAAATCTTAGGATTTGGTTTGAGTTAGAATTTACTCACACTTCAAGCAAGGCATGATGAAACATTTCCATCTCGTAATTAAGACCAGAGCCGTTTTGAGAGCTGCTAGGCTAATTCAAGTGACAGTTTGACCAAAACTGAAGCTTGCTTTTTTCCTCTCTAAAAACTTCAAAGCTTCCAGTCCAAACACAGCCGAAAGGCCTCTGGACCATCTGAAAGCTCCTCATCTATCCACAGTCATATGATTCTCCATTACCGTGCTGGGGTCAGGAGTGCAATGAGAATGCGAGTTGAGAAACTCTTCCATCCATTATTTAGTGCTACTCCTTAGCTCCGAATTGAATAAAACTCACCTTAACCAACTAATCAAGGTCTTCATGATTACAAGCAGGTCTGTTGAGTACCCCAGCATTACTGTATTGATTTGGGGAGAGTTATTGTTACTCACATACATGGGGTGGTGATGGTGCAATGGATAAGACACATGCCTTTGGTGTGAGAGACTCGGGATCGAATCCACTGCGAGACACCAATGTGTCCCTGAGCAAGACACTTAATCCCTAGTTGCTCCAGAGGCGTGCGACCTCTGACATATAGCAATTGTAAGTTGCTTTGGATAAAAGCGTCAGCTAAATGAATAAATGTAAATGCCCAACCCTTAACTGCACAACTAGACATAGGTCTCCTGGATATGTTGTGTTTTTGAAGCTAGTCGCCATATGTGATGCTGATGCTTCTTAACTAGCTTAACCAACAAAACATACACACACACACTTGTCGGTGTATAGCATGATACTGGTAGACCAAACCAATGCAAAGCAGCATGTCATAAAAATAAGTATACCTATTTTTCAACAGGGTATTTCTACAAGAAAAACTGACCTTTGACCTGCAGGTAAGGAGGACTTTGATCAGAATAGATGTTGAGGAAGGAGCTGATGACCCAAGGTGAGTCAAGGATGGAAGGGGTTCAGGGACAAGGCTTATCCTTGCCATCTTCACAGGGCTTCTCATCTTGTTTCACACACTTCATCGCTCTGAAGGAATTCAACATGTTCCATTTGTGGGAGTTATGTGAGGCCAATACTTGGTTGGGAAAAAAAAAACAGTGGGCACCCTTCCCAGAAATAACAAAATTGTGGATATTGGTGGAATATTATGACATACGAAGAACAAAAGAGGAATGAAGAACTTGACAAGCAGAGAGGAGTGAGCACTAACAGTCATAAATTTTCATAATTACAAGTTATCATTATGTCCATCTCTTTTTTTGATCAATGTTTTCAGCTCTATTACACGTTTCCTTGTTCCTTGTCCACCTCTTTTCCATCAACAGCTTTCTATCCCTCCCTCCCCTCGGCTTCTATCCTGCTACCAGGATCTTGTCCATTTTTTTGTAGGTCACTTAGAAGTGGAAAATTAGCCTTGTTTCCTGAGGCAGGGATTCATCCCACTTATCCTAATAACTTGTCCAAATTAGCTCCCCTAGTTTTCGGTGATAAACGTAATGATCAACATGGTTAAACAGGAGCCCCACTAACACGCAACGAGACGAAGCACTACATTGCTGCAACACTATGGTCTTGCACACACCACTGATTGGCGGTCTGCTAACTTGATCCCTTTACATTGAGGAGAGAGAGCCTGTGGGATCAGAGCTCCGTCTCTGTAGGTCTAATCCCCATCTCGAGGAGGCGATATTGTGATTGGACGTCCCACAGTCTTTCTGGATGTTTAAGTACTGCGGTAGTTGCTCTGAGTTTGTGGAGTACCAGAACTTTGCATGTGTTGTCACTTATAGCTCTATCATTGCTAATAACAGACAGGATTAGCCCTTCTCTTGCTTGATCTCATAATCCCCCCTCTCTCTATTGCTGTCTCAGCTCATCACAATCCCAAAAACTTTATCATCTCTCTCTCTCTCTGCTATGGCAGATCTGAAGGGTATTAAAAGGGAATTGACCTCATGTTTGAGGTTTCTGGCCCTGCTCTTTGTCAGGGAGCTCAGAGCTCATTACCACAATGGTCCTGCAAGACTTACAGTCTCATCAGTCATAGAGGCACTATTTTTACGGTACTGCTTTAATCAGTACATCCATAATAATGCCATCACGTTCTAAATGTATCGAAGATCTATTCATCTTATCAATTCATGCATTCATTGGGAACTGAACCCATGACTTTGACATTGCTAGCAACATGATTGACTTTATGAGCTACAGGAATGCCTTGAGCTACAGGAACATATTCCACATTGAAAGCTTCCCTATTGACAAAATCATGCTGGCCTACCAATCTCGTTACCAAAAGAGTTCAATGGAACTTGTGACCATCGTTGGCTAACGAGGCTTTTGGGAAACGTACCCGAGGCCTGTTGCATTAAGCTAGATAAACAAACTTTAACTCTGAGTTTTAGAGTAGGTTTAGAGTTGACCAATCCATACATATCCAAAATCAGGTTCAATGAGCTCACAACGTTCGGTATAAACATTATCTGTCAACTCAGGGTTAATCCAGAGTTTGTGATTAACTCTGAAGCGTGTGCACATGGAAGTGTGATGCGTACAACAAACAGCCAATCATACGAAACATGGAGAGTGTCAGTTTGATTCAGTTTTCGCGAGAGAGCAAATTTCGCAAAGAGATTGTCAGGAAAAATAGAGCCCGTTCTCATCCTTTGGGTGACGCCATATGGCATTTCGTCGAAATACTACGCACATATCACCCTTTATCGTCAATATAACACGCGAACCCAAGGCGTCATAAAGGTGAGTGGCATCCTTTAGCGTCAATATGAGATGCAGACCCTACCCCAGACCTAAACCTACCCATAACAGTGCGTGTTATATTGACGCTAAAGGGTGCCATGTGTGTACTATTTCGACGAAATGTCATGACGTCACCTGTATGATGCCAAAGGATGAGAATGTGTTGGAAAATCCACACGAATCCACGAAAACAATTGAAAATGCTGTATTATGCATGCCAGGCCAGTAGTTGGCGATGCCACTTTGAGAAGAAAAGATGTGAAAGACATGTTGCCTATCGACCATAGACAGCAAAAGACTTAACACATAATACGCATGCTAACACACATGATATCACCTTTTCCCCAAATTTGTGTTTTTGTAGTAAATATGGAGAAAATAATCATAACTTTCAGACTTCCACTTGAATCAGCAGTGATAATGGTCCAATTCCCGCATGACTGACTCTTATGAGCTGGCTCTTTTGTGAATCAAACACAAGCGTAGTCTGACAACACAACAAATTATTCAAATGAGTCTGTTTGTTTGTTTGTTTGTTTTTTTGTAGCAAATATACAGAACAACCAGTGTAGTCCGGATTCCACATGAATGACTCTTATGACCTGACTCATTTTAGTGAATCATATAGAAAACAACACAACAACAGTAGTCCAATTACACAACAAATAACTTTAATGGCTGTTTTTAGTGGAAAATAGACATGCAGCGCAACCAGTGTTGTCCAATTCCCAAACCAGTGACTCTCTTGACCTGGCTCTTTTTTTATTGAATCAACCAAAAACAGGCGCAACAAATGTAGTTCGATTACACAGTGAATGACTCCAATGAGTCTGTTCATTTTAGCAATTCAGAAACATACAGTGCAACTAGCAAAGCACAATACCCGAACACATGACTCAAATTGGTGGATTTTGTTTAGTGGATAAAAAAAATACAGTGCAGGAGTCCATTCCCTGAATGAATGATTCTTAGGTGTCGGTTCTTTTTATTGATTTAAACATTTACAACTAGCTGGGACTTAAATTAGTCTAGTTACTGACTGATTGTATACAAGCAAAGACATTGCATTCTTTTCTTCCTCAAATATTTCTACCACAATTTTTACATTCTTTACAACACATTCTCATCCCAAGACATCATCTACTGTAACTGACGCTTTTGACCATACGTTTTAGGGTACCCTTTTAGATGGCGATCCTAGGGTGTCATCCAACTGACGCTTTACCTTTAGCGTCAGTTAGATCACGCGGGTAGGTTTAGGTCTGGGGTAGTGTTAGGATTAGATAGCGTCATCTAACTGACGTTAAAGGGTACCCTAAAACGTCGGATGTGTACGTATGGTCAAGTTATATGACGTTTGTGATGAGAACGGGCTGTTCTTTACTATTCCAAGATGCCCACTTATAAGTTCCATTTCAGTTATGCTCTCTATCTCGGCTGTCTGTCAGCTCTCTAGGTTTTTAAAGTGTTATGTTCTTTGAATGATGAACTCACTCAGTGAAAACAACAGCTAAAGCTCTCTCTGTCCTGGACTGCAATCCAAGTTATGACTTCAATCTTTTGCAATTGCTCAATTTTTTGCTCAATTTGAAAAAAAAAAAAAAAATGCTCAATTTTTGCTTGCATCAGAGAGAGTTGTTCAGCTGTCAAATCACAGTGCAGTGTTCTATTATCAGCCTGTATATTCATAATAACACACTGTTTCTAACCTCCAAATGTTTCTTCTTTCCAGTATGGGGTCCGTTTACTGCATCCCAAAGCAGTACTACGGTAACATTGTCATTGTGCATCTGGAGCTCAAAACAGAGGTGTAATGTTCTTCTTTGCAGCTGCAGAAGAGGCGTTGGCTGTAGGATATTAGAGTGGCAGAATTCCACGGAGAAATATCTGGACGTTCCGTGATCTCCTATTGTGATGGTTGGCTCAACTCGAGAGAGCTGCCTTTCTTTTATGCCAGATAAACAAGCTCCACCATCACTATAAATTAATGAAAGGAGCCATTCCCAACGTAACATTGAGTCAGTCTGGTCTGAGTGTGAACACACCAAAGTCTGACATATTGTACATTGTTTTTGTTGCAGTCTGCCTGCCCCGTTGGGTGAAGGCGTCTTCCAGCGGCCCTTTCTGCAGCTGAAAAATACGATACTTCCAAAATGAAGGTATGAGTGCGATGGAAAAAGCAACAGAGACTGCCGCGCTGCAGGCTCACAGACTCACTGACCTTCAGACAGCTTTTATCATTAAAGACCCATCAGAGCCTGTGAAAGGCCCTTACCTCTGGATTAAACCCAAATAATAATCAATCAAAAGGCTGACCGGCCAAGACACACAAACACAACGCCCCTGTTTTCCCACAGAGAGCGGAGAACTCGTGCCTTGAAGGTATACAGCATGAAACTATGAAACTGGCAAGTTTGTTTTACTTATTGTTCTCAGGCCCTTTTTTTGACAGAAAGTTGTTTTAATTGTATTTACAATCTGTCTACCTTTCATCAACATTTCAGCCCTTTTTAGTGCAACTGTTGTGCACACTAATGAAAGTTAATGAAAGGGTGAGAGAATGTGAGTCTGTATTTGTGGCCAGATGGATGATAGAGGTAAATTACTCAATCCATTACGACCTCCACCTGTTTTCTTCCACGAATAGACATCTAGACGACACAAAGGCCACAACTTAGAGCTCTGCGCAATGAGGTAGGTGCATAGCAACTCCACCATAAACCAGGGCTGGATAATATACTGTAAGTGAGCACTCTGCACAGTAAAATAGCCCACAATGCAGTGCACTAGACTTCTAGTGTGATGAGTGAAATGTGAGTGTTGGCCAGTGTCCTTTCAATTAATTTTGGATTTGTTTTTGAGTCTCTTATGTTAACCAAGGCTGCATTTATTTGATCAAAAATACAGTAAACAAAGTAATATTTTGACAAAACTATTTATATACATGAAGAGTTTAGATGCAAAGCCTCTAAATGCCATTTGAAATTTTCTTCTAAAATGATCATTTTTATCAAACTTGTATATTTAAGTTCAGTAAT
>JAOTRC010000009.1:2347103-2358198 GCA_027497675.1 Cyprinella lutrensis | reverse complement strand
ATTAAGAACACATTTTTCTTAAATATATACATGCATGTGTGTGTATTTATATATACAAAATAATTATACACACTACGACCACATATATTACGTAAACACAAACTTTTATTTTGGATGCGATTAATCGCGATTAATCGTTTGACAGCCCTAGAAGAAACATCTGAGACAAAGAAAGTAGACCAGAATAGTGCATAGATTAACAGTCCTGGCCCACATTGATTTTTATTCCCAGATTTTTGTAAATAAGTGATCTGTGATTGACTGAACAGCATCTCATCTCCCAGTATGCCAGTGGCTGCGTTGCCTGCGATGGACTGGCCTCTTCCCAGCAGCAGTGAACAGTATGAGCTCAGGATAGAGGTTCAACCCAGACAACATCACAGGGCCCACTACGAGACCGAGGGCAGCCGAGGGGCCGTCAAAGCGTCTGCCGGAGGCCATCCTGTGGTTCAGGTAAAATGAGGACAGAGCTGTGCATTTAGAAGAAGCGAAGCCGTGGGAGGGCGGAAAGGTTGTTTTTGTTTGTTTCGTTTAAGGACGCGTGGGGAGTGATGTGAATTCTTGAGAATCGCTGCGTGTGAAAATGTGCACAAACGGCTGTGTGAGCGATTTAAAGACTTGAAACTGAGATGGATGTGACACAAAACGAGGCGGGGGGGCAGATAGAGATAATGCAATGATTGTGGTGACATTGTTTCCCTGTTACGGCGTGAAGTACAGTGTCCACGTTTAGGGAAATTAGCTGCCACTGCACCAACATGTCATATCATCTACACAGCTTGTATGCATATCTCACACAGAGTATTGGCATCATTGCTTTTGAAAATGAAGACAAAAAGTGTTCATGCATACATTAAAAATCAGCAGATTTAACCCCTTAACTGTCACCTCTCACTGGTGGGACGCTTGCCATTTTATTTTTTAAACAAAAATATCTAAGTAATATTGACAAACTATCGCTTACAATCTCTAGTTTCCATATTTGGTGAGTGATTTTTCAAAATAAATTACACAGGAGCCGTGATTTATCAATTTGCAACAAGAATATTTTCCTACTCATAAAGTGTGTTCAGACTTTTATTTTGAAATAGTTGTGAACATGAAAAATCATGAAAAAAAGGTTTGTTTTCATGCCAAGAGTTGCATCCATTCACTTATTTTAGAAAAAAAAGGTCTGAAATTGTTTTAAATATTACGAAAAACATAATAAATTCACCATTTGTGATGTGGCAATAAGCTGTAACGCGCATACGTGTTCTTTGTTTGTGTTTCTTAGAGGTTGAATTCACATCAAAATCTGGCAAACCTCCCATACTACTTCTGAATAGGATGTGTACTTCATATATTGTACGAAAATAATTGCTCATATCACTCAAAAACGCGTATGGAAATGGCGGCGCCCTTATATGGGCAGTAATGGAGTCTGGTTGTGCCCTAGTGGAAGCGTTCGGTACTGCGCCCAAACAAAATCTCACTGAAAGCTCATTTTTTTGATGTATCAACCTAAAATTTGAAACTCAACTTATTCAGATTTTTGGCTTAGATTTTTTAGCAGTTTTAGAGTCGCCAGGTTTTGAAAATATATATTTTATATAAAATATGAATAATTATTTTTTATATTGTACATTTTCATAAACTCAAACGTCTATAACTTTTTTCTGTTTCACATTCTTAATTTATTTCACTTCTACAAAAATCTGCGAAAGGTCTTCTTTAAAACGAGACCAATTTTACGTCTATATTCCAAAGCATTCTTCAATTACAACCATTTAAGTTTGAAATGTGCATTTTCATCTATATTCAAAAAAAAGGGGGGGGGGGGTGACACTCAAGGGGTTAATTTATTTTCTTCTCTTCTGTTCTCTGTTATTGTATGTTTTCTTTAATTTTTTAATAAATAAAAAAACATTCGAATTGAGCTTGTCAGCCATTGTGACGCCCTGCTGGCCCGAAGCTCATGATGTCACTTCCTGTCATGTAGTTCGTTAAGTTGAAGTGTGTTCTCAGGCGACACTAAAACACTTATCCAGTGTGCAAATTAGGGAAATATATTGTGTCTATACGTTTAAAAACTTAACCACTTTAAAAAGTAAATGTGATTTAATTTAATAAAAAAGGATTTGTTTGGTTATTGCGCCCTCTTGTGGCCAGAGGAGGCCATATAGTAACTCTCTTCCTCAAATAATTCAAATTTTGCGAATATTTAATAAATAAATTCAAATTGAGCTTGTCAGCCATTGTGAAGCTCATGATGTCACTTCCTGTGTAGATCTGGGCATGGAGCACTTCATGAAGAAGGTGGAGGCGGCTCACTGCGCGGCGTGTGACGTCTTCATCCCCATGCAGTACATGCTGATCCAGAAACACCTCAAGTCCTCCGACCACAACTACAACCGCAAGGTACGACCCGCGTCAGGTCAGTGTGTTGAGCTCCTGCGGAGGGGCTGGTCTGACCCGTGTGTGTGTGTGTGTGTGTGTGTGTGTGTGTAGGGCATGATGGAGCAGTCCAAGAGGGCCAGTCTGTCTGTGGCGCGCAGCATCCTCAACCACAAGGTCATCGGCAAGAAGCTGGAGAGCTACCTGAAGGTTCGTCTCAACACTTCTCTCCTGTTTAGTCATTTGTGTGTTTTTAACGAGGCTGTTGACGCGTTTGATAGACTTGATCAGTTTATTGCCGTTTCCCCTGATAATTAAGCATTTTTCCTTTGTTTGTTGCTTTATTATTGCAGTCGACTTGTATTCGTCAATCTTTAGCATATTAAACACAAGCCTTCATTTAATTTGAACGTATTAATTTAGATTTGTTTAGTGACTTCATTATTTCATTGTTCTCGAATTGTCCATTTATTTTGCCTATTTTTACATTAATTTTTACTAGGGCTGTGCAAAAATTAATTGCGATTAATCGCATCCAAAATAAAAGTCTGTGTTTACATAATATATTTGTGTGTGCTGTATATAGACACACATGCATGTATATATTTAAGAAAATGTGTTCTTAATATATCAAATATTTATACATAATATTAATTATGTATAAATATATATATGAAGTATATACTTTCAGATTTTTCTTAAATATATACAAGCATGTGTGTCTATTTATATATACAAAATAATTATACACACTACGCCCACATATATTATGTAAACACAGACTTTTATTTTGAATGCGATTAATTGCGATTAATCGTTTGACAGCCCTAAAAATAATCTATTCGTTCATTTGTGCTCCACACGCTCTTAATAGACGTTTATTTACATTAATACAATATTTTGTTTTTTAATATTTGAGGTATTGTTTGATTCGGTCGGTAACGAGTTTCGCTTATTAATTCGCAGGGCGAAAACCCGTTCAACGGTAACCAGGACGACCAGGATCCCGAGGACTCCATGGTGATGGACGTGTCCGAGGGCGACGTCACTAATGAAAGCGTGAATGAGCCCAAACAGGGAGAGGAGGAGCCTCAGAGTGAGGGGGCGGAGCCTGTTGTAGAAGCTGAGGGGGCGGAGCCTGTTGTAGAAGCTGAGGGGGCGGAACCTGTTGTAGAAGCCATGGGAAACGGGGCGGGGCATGACGAGGAAATGAAGATGGAGATGGGCGGAGCCACAGAGGAGGAGGGCGTGGAGGCGGGTGAAGGAGAGGAGGAGGAGGGGGTGGAGGGAGTGGAGGTGGGCGAGGAGGAGGAGGCGGAGCTTGCCCTTAGCGCAGACGGAGAAGTGGCGGGAGATGCTGCCGCCGCCGCGCCCGTCGAGTAGCCGTCGACTAAATTAGCATTCGTTCGGAGAGTCGGTTCTACATCCTATCCTTTTGAACTTTATATGAATTCTGACCCTGGGTCAGGGCAGATCTCCCAGAATGCACTCTGCAGCCTGAGGACCAATCAGAACAGACCAGTCGTCTTGTGTTCATCCAATCACATGATTGCTCCGCCCCCTCTACGCCCGTGTCCTGTTTGGTCTGATTAGATACACGCGTGCGTCTGACTGTTGGTGTGCCTATCGAGATGTTTCGGTTTGTCACGTCTTTACGCGCTGAAGTAAAACCTTTAATTTCCTTCTTTTTTTTTGTTTTATTTGTTCATTTTTTTATTTGGTTTTATGGATGTGGCCTGTAGAAATTAAAGACTTTAATTTTGAAATTTCCATTAATTGTTTTTCTCTTGTGTTGAGGAAATAAATGTCTGTAAAGTCGTCAGTGTGTGCTGGTGTCATTTTTACTCTAATATAGGAACAATCAACCCTGAGGAGTGTCTTTAATGAAGTCATTCTTTATTAAAATCGGCGTGTTTTACATAGATAAAACGTTAACAGCAGGGTACAGATAAAAGTGACCTTTTGGAAATTCAATGTTTTTTTAGAGCCAGACCGATATTATCGGCTGATATTAGGCATTTTCCATAATATCTGTATCAGCAGTTATAATGGCTGATAAATTAATATTTAAAAAATCAAATAAAAACAGACGAAACACGCTTCAATCATCTCTCCTTGGCCTGTTATGTTGAAAATGTATGTTTTACAATTTGAACTATATCTATTGCTAAATTATGGCTCATCATAGACTAGCTAACCACAAAGCTAGCTAATGCCAGTCATTAGTGGAAGACCGCTAACGTTAACATTAATGAGCTTGGAAACAACAATGAACTTTTTCTGCCTAAATAAAGTAATTATTACTGTATTTATAATTAGCATATCTCTAGTTACAGTCCCTGCATTGTAAAATGTAAGTTAGACTTGCGAGGAGTGAACATTTAGACAGAGAAAAAGTATCAAACGTATCTTGTGCATAAAAGTTAGTTTTTCTTTTACACGTGTGTGAAATCCAACGACGCCAAATGTGCTTTACAGACTGTCGTTCAGCCGCAGTATTAACGAGTCATGTAATGGATTTAGAATCGCTAAATAGTAGGTTTTAGAAGGCAGGCAGCAACTGATGATTGAAATGGTTTGATGTAGCTTGATGGAAAGAATGAAAAAAGTGCAGGTAAAGGGATAAGCAAGCTGACAGTGTAATTATATGGCAATGTAGGGACTAATTATTACACACATAATTACACAACAAACATTTAGGAGTATCCTTTATCTTGTTTAATGATAATGTAAATGATGATGATGATAGTAATAATGTCATCATTATTTTTTGTAATTATTACTGTCAATAATAATAATAATGCTGTTAGTAATAATTAATAATAATTCATTACATTTATATAGCGCTTTTCTCTGCACTCAAAGTCCTTTACATAGAGAGGGGAATCTCCTCAACCTTGTGGCTGTAGCAGCAATCATTTTATTTGTATGTTTATGTTATGTTTATGATGATGATAGTAATAATGTCATCATTATTTTTTGTAATAATAACTACTGTCAATAATAATAATAAAAATGGTAGTAATAGTTGTGACTGTAGCAGCAATCATTTTATTTGTATGTTTTTGTTACGTTTATGATGATAACAGTAGTAATAATGTCATCATTATTTTTTGTAATTATTACTGTCAATAATAATAAAAATAATAATGCTGGTAGTAACAGTTTTTGGCTGTAACAGCAATCATTTTATTTGTATGTTTATGTTACGTTTTATGTTATGATGTTTTTAGTATATCTCATTTGACTTGTTTATATTTTGACAGATGGCAAGTGGTGGACGAAGTCAAGTATGGGAGCATTTCACAAAAGGCCCATCAGGTACAGTCACATGCAACATCTGTACAGCCTCTGTGAGCCAGGGATCTGGCAGCCTCAGATTTAAAAATACTTCCAACTTGTGGGCACACCTTAAATCAAAACACAAAGAGATCTACGAGAAGACACAAAAAGAAGCACAGCCTCAAATTCTAACCAAATCATTGAGTATGACACAGCCAAACCTAAAACAAATGCTAGAAAAAAAAAAACACAAAATGGACTCTAAATGATCCAAGAACTCAAGAAATGGACAAACTCCTGATGGAGATGATAGCCACTGACATACTGCCCTTTGCAGTTGTTGAGGGTGCAGGGTTTAAAAGGGTTATGGCCAAAGCAGAGCCCAGGTACCAATTAAAGACAGCTAAATTTTTCTGTACAAAGATGATGGATGAGATTTACAGAGGAGTTGTAAACAAAATAAAGAAACTGCTGTCAGTTGAAAATGCAGGGAACAGCATTTCTTTTACCACCGACTGTTGGTCAGGGTCAACTGAGGCACTCATGAGCCTGACTGCTCATTTCATTGACACGAATTGGAAAAAGGTCCAACTTGTCTTGAACGTGAAATCCTTGTCACAGTCCCACACAGGACAGTACATTGGAGAGACATTTCTATCCATGCTTGAAGAATTGGAAATTGATGAGTCGCGGGTCATGCTTGTACTCAGGGACAGTGGGGCAAATATGGTGAAAGGTATGCGCCTTATTGAGATGCCAGACCTGAGCTGCAGTGCTCACATACTGCACCTAGCTATCAATGATGGCCTCAATTCCCAGAGAGAGGTGGTGGACATTCTGGCAAAGCTGAAGAAAATTGCAACTCACTTCAACCACTCGGTTACGGCACAGCAACGCTTATCTAAAATTCAGGAGGAGCTAGGTGTCCCACGGCATTCGATCATACAGGCAGTACAGACAAGGTGGAATTCGACACTGCACATGTTGGTGAGGATGATTGAACAGAAAAGAGCCATCACTGCGTATGCTAGCGACTATGGACATTTCTCATGTCTGTCAGCAGAGGAATGGTCCATTGCTACAAACCTGGCAGAGACCCTTGGACCACTGGAGGAGGTGACACTGGAATTCAGCAGAGAGGACTCATCCACATCCTGCATTATACCATGTTTAGCAGTGTTACAACGCTTACTGGAGTCAGAGGGACCAACCACCAGGGGTATTCAAACCACAAGAAAATTCATGCTGGACAGTTTGCAAAAAAGATTTGCAAAAGTTAAAGATGCTAAAGAGGTGGTGCTTGCCTGTGTCCTGGACCCACGCTACAAAGAGCGGCCTTTGGTACCAGAAATTCTGGTAAAAGTGAAAACCTGGCTAAAAGAGGCTATGGAGACCAGTCCGCCAGATTCCGCTACGCAAACTCCATCTGAGGAGACCGATTCCAAAAGGCAGAGAACAGAGGACCAAGTACCCAGTCTCTTGGACTCGCTGTATGACACTGTGCTCCTTCCATCCACCAGAGAGGCAGTGGAACCAGAGGGGATCATCGAAGAGCTAGAACGGTACTTCAGAGAGCCTGTCATTGACAGAAAGAGTGGAAATCCATATGATTGGTGGAAACACAACACAGACCGCTTCACCAGACTGTCAGCTTTGGCAAGACACTACCTCTCCTGTCCACCCTCCTCTGTGGCGAGCGAAAGAGTGTTCAGCACCATAGGGAATATTTATGAGGATAGTCGAAGCTCTTTGAAAGGAGAAAATGCAGAGAAACTTTGCTTCTTGTACTACAACCTGCCTCTGCTGGACTGGAGCTATTAAAGATTGACTGATTCCATACACTACCTCATATTTATTGTTAGCAATTTATAAGTAGTATAGTTCAAAGTTATATTTATGAAGCTTACCAAGTCTTTTAATACTAGTAACTTTGATTTGGTTGTTGTTTTTGTTCAAAGGACTTTGTTGCATATCTTAAGTTTGTATTTTTATACATTTTATTTATCAGAACTTTAATATATTTTGATGTTCCTATGTTCTGTTGTGAGTGTGACAATAAAAGAAACAAGTTTCTTGCAATGCATTATCATATTGTTTTAGTTACAACTCATAATTAACTATAAATAACTAATGCTAGGGAAATCTGTTAATGTTTTGTTGCGTGTTTCTGAAAAAAAAAGAAAAAAATATCGGCCGATATATCGGCGTATCGGTTTTTAAAACCCCAAAATATTTGTATCGGTATCGGCCTTCAAAATCCCTTATCGGTCTGGCCCTATTATGCATGAACAGGTTCTCAGCACATAGTTTTCAATATCCTTTTGCATAAAGGGCCAGAAAAAAACGATCTCTAATGAGGCTAGTTGTGCGGTCAAGGCCTTGGTGACCCATCTCGTCATGCAGTTCTCTCAAAACAGTTCTCTTAAACTGGGCAGGCAACACTAGCTGCATTCACTGTGCTGTTTTGCGGTGCATTATACCATGCTCGTCCAACACCAGCTTGTTCCACTCTCGCATTAGGCCTCTTACTGTAGGATTGGCTGAACGGCACTGTTTGGAAGAAGGTCTGCTTCCTGATTGTAAGTAGTCTATCATTTCTTTTACATTCTTGTCGTCCCTCTGTGCTTGTCGTATTTCCTTTTTTGATAGTGATTTGTAGGGTTCATCATCCATCTCCAGACATGCTTGTGTACACTGACAGACTAATGTAAGGGGTGGATCTGGATCATTCTGGACCTCCACAGCTTGGATTGTTGCTCCCACACACTCGGACGAGAGCTCCTCTGTACATTCTCTCATTACTGTCTCTACATCTAGTGGCATTCTGGATAGTGAATCAGCATCCACATTCTCTTTACCTGGGTGATAGCGAATCTTGAAATGGAAGTCTGCAAGTTCAGCAACCCATCTGCATCCGGTGGCATTTAACTTTGCAGAGAACAGCACATAAGTGAGGGGATTGTTTTCACTGAATACAGTAAAGGTAGGTGCATAATCGAGGTAGTCACGAAACTTTTCTGTAATAGCCCATTTGAGGGTTAGGAACTCCAATTTTCCACTGTGCAGATGGTAGTTTCTCTCTGCAGTCGTCAAGGTCCTTAAACCATAAGCTATCACCCTTAGCTTGCCATTCTGATTCTGATATAAAACAGCACCAAGGCCTTCGTTGGACGCATCCGTGTGAAGCACAAATGGTTGTGAAAAGTCTGGGAACCCGAGTACTGGAGGCTGTACCAAGCAATCAATCAGTTTTGACATTGTTTCTTGGTGATACTCCGTCCACACAATTTGGTTACTAGATGGCACCACATGACTTTTTCTGCTGGCTTCTGTTCTACCTTTATTCTTCTTTGGACCCTCTTCTCTTTCCGTAGTGACTTTTAAAAGGTCGTAAAGAGGTTTGGCAATCCTTGAAAAGTCTTTGATATACTGACGATAATAGCTCAGTAGACCTAAAATCTTGTGTGTCTTGTTAGTCTTGTTAGTTACTTCAAATGGAATACGAACCCACTCATATAAACCCCAAGGTGTACTGAATGCTGTCAAAGGTCTGCTTTCTGGGGACATAAAGCCTTGGTGGTAAGCCTTTCCCTGATCTAATACAGAAAACCTCCTACCTCCTAAACTGTCCATGATGTCTTGTACTCTCTGGATAGGCTGGCGATCAGGCAGTGTCTTCCTATTGAGATCTCTGTAGTCGATGCACAGTCTAAGACTTCCATCCTTCTTACGAACACATATGATTGGCGAAGAGTAGGGAGAATGGGTTTTCTCAATCCAGCCCTGGGCAATCAAGTCATGCAGGTAGTCCTTCATTTCCTGATACAGTGGCTTGGGAACTGAAGTGTACATGTACACTAACTGAAGACCCTTTATACATCCAATATCGTCATCTGACTTCGAGAACGAATGACAACTCTTCTCTCAGCAACTGTTTAACTTTGTTTTGTTGGTGCACAGGTAAGTGGCTTACATTAACAGGTGGGTCCCAACTTTCTTCACTGCCACCTATGTAGTTGGTGTTTTTTTCACCATCACTGGTAATTGCAGTTGTTGCCTCAGTTTTGTGTCTTTGTAAGTAACAGGTTTCCAGACATTGTTTGCCGACAAGAGAAGTTACAGGTGAGTATTTGTTAACTTGACATGAAGCTGTTAGGATGTTATCAAGTGAAGGAGAATCAGACTGTTCTTGTGAACTTCCCAGGTGTCGCCTTGAAAGATGATGGGACATTTTGGCTGTCTGGGTTACTCCCTGTCCCGTGGAGCAAACCCGTTCCCGTTTAAAGGAGTTCTATTTTGAAATCTTGCCCCTCTGGTTCTGCAGCCTGCTGAAAAGTGCTCACTACTACCACAGCAATAACAATGAGTGCATTGTTCCTACGGTCCCCTTTGCTGGCAATGGAAACACTGTCTTGTACGTAGAGGACGTGACTGCCGAAACTGCTGAGGAAGGGGGTAAAACTGTGGTGAGGCATATTGTAATGGTTGAGCTGCATACTGTTTTGACACTTGATGTTGCTGGGGCTGTTGTAATGGTAGAGAATGTGGTTGCAGACTGCAAGACTGTGATGTTGTATGTTGCAGAATTTTGTGGGGGTCTAGGGTCTAGGATGACGGAACTGTAATGGATACTGACGTTGTTCATGTGTAGTGTGACTTGTCCCCCATGTTTGATTTGGTAGCTCATTTCTCCACTCTGCTACTGGCTGATAACTTTGTGAGAAATCCTGTAACGGCTTGGGAATCGTCGTCATCGTCACTGGAGTCTTATTACCGACTGTAAAACACTGAGAGGCAGGAGAGGGCTGTTGAATTGTTTCTTAAATTTGCATTATTTCCTCACTTAAGCTTTTCAGTTGTGACATCAGGTCAACTTTTGTCTGTTTTACTTGGTGTTTTGGTTCATTGACAGGTTCATTTAACTGTGTGACATGAACAGCAGCACTGTGTTCAATTTTCCTTTTACTTTGTCTTTCAGACTCATGGGAACAAGTGACATTTAACCTCTCCAACAACACTTCATCTGAAATTGTGGGGTCAGACAGAAATGGCTGAAGGTCGCTCTGAATACGATCATTCTGTAAACCAGTCAGAACAGTATGAAGGAACATGTTTTGGACTAGAGCTGGGTCATATTTTAAGCCAGACTCATCTTCTTGTGAAGCGAACAGAATTTTCTGTCTTAGATCAAGAACACGTATGAGAAAGCTTTGTGGTGATTCTTTAGCACGCTGAGCCTCTGTTCTTTAGCACGCTGAGCCTCACGTCCCCCCACATTTCAAAATCTTAGTTTTGTCCCCCCCACTATTTACCAATGTAGGATTTTGTTTTGCATTGCCTGCCTATCTCTGCCAATTTTGGAGTCTCCCAAAAATCCATTCTGCAAATTTTAAATACATAATTACATTTTTTAAAAAGGGCGATATTCTTCAGCTGC
>JAOTRC010000009.1:2231341-2248316 GCA_027497675.1 Cyprinella lutrensis | reverse complement strand
AAGTCGTATATTGACGAATGGTCAAAAGACGTCCCAAAACGTCAGTTATATGACGAATTGGGATGAGACCGGGTTGATGTAGTATGCACTCCAGGCGGCTAGGAGTGCATACTACAACAACACCAAGTCCACGCGCCTGCGTACAAACTTCATTGTTAAGCAGACTTTTGCGTTTTTACCGTTTATACGGGAACGCGGCGGTGGAGCGTTTTTAAGATTTCCACTCTGGAGGGTGGTTTCACTTCTTTTTTGCGTTTTTGAGCCTCAAAAACGCCGTTGCCGTGTAAACGAAAGGCACATCCGATAACATAGTTCTACGTTTTCACCCGTGAGCGTTCTCGTGTAAACAGGGCCTAAGGCCACCAAACTTAAACTGGTGTGACGTCATTTAAAAATAAAAATCTGGTCAAAATGAAGTTTCTTAGGAGATTGTTTTGGGAGACTACCATTGGTCCTTGGCGATCACAATAGGTGGGCGTGGCTCTGAAGCTCCGCCTTCTTTAACATGGAAATCTTCGCGAGTGAAAACATGAACACATTGGAGAGCCGCTTTATAGAAGAAACTGGAATCGCAATTCTAACTAAAAGAGACACTGACACTTTTTTCATATTTTATACTGTAAAGCTGCTTGCTTTAAATTCATACATTGTATAAAGTGCTATATAAATAAACGTGCCAAACTGCAGAACTGGTGCAAGCATGATCAGACGCTTTCTTAACTGCTGTTTTCGCACCGCTGCCATTTTTCGTGTGTCGATTTTAGTTATTGAAAAAAGAACTTCTCCATGAGTATGTCAGGTTTACCAACCTTGTATCCAAATCATCTATCACAACAAATCATCTATTACACTGTAAGAACTATTTAGTAACAACCTGACCGGCAGAATCCTGGTATCTTTGTGCTGACTTTTGCAGGTAAACACCATTCACATTTTCTAATAAATAGTAAAAAAACAATCGGGAGTTTTTCTGTTGAAGCCAGAGGGAAGTTTAGAAACAATATTTGGTTCATCTGCTGTCTGTTTGTCTCTCAGTTTGCTGTGTCAGGACATTTTTTACATTTTGAGATATTCATACTTTTAGCTTGACAAACATCTGGGCCCTGTTACTTCTTTGTGAATGCGTATACATGTCTAAGAGGAGTTTTGACACAGATAACCCTTCATTAGTCAGACATGTGCTCTCCTGTTTAATGGTTTTGGTCGTCCAGCCAACAATGAGCGCTGAAAACCAAGCCCAAATGAATTACTGAGTCTCTCTCTCTCTCTTCGTGTTTTCACATTTCAGATTTGTTGGGACAGGGAGAGACTTGTGTGTATTCGCAATTTTCATTTTCAAAATATTGTATCTGAAAGATCAGAACCCTCAACCACATACATTATTGTTCATAATGTAGAAAAATGAACTCATCATGTATGATTAAAAACAAAATACAGATAAAACATATCTATACTATTATGTAAAAAGCATAACTTTCACTCATCCTCAACTCTCATCCGAAAGGAGCATTTATTGAAACTAAGCCGCATGTCCATCCACAACTTTGATGTGAATACATTTTAATTTTTACACAGCAACACCCCTGACAGTCGACCACAACTTTCTAGATCCCTTAACCACATAGCAACTTACTTGGAATAAGCCTAAATACACACTGGCATTGTTGTGCTAAGTTTTTTACAGACATCAATCAGTCAAAAAACTAGAGTTAATATCACTATGGCCAGACAAACTTTGAAAGATAATCCACCTAGGAAACCCCATTGCAGAGTCCAGTGATACTTTTGACTTCAGTTATATTTGGGTTGTGTTTTAGAGACTGTGGTTTCAGTTTTAATACCAAACACATGGGATCCCAATACTAGCTTAACCACACCATTTTTATAAGTGTGTGTTAAAAACCGCTGTCTATTTCTGCCTTTGTGCCTAAAATGAGCTTTTTATGTGCTCCTGATATGTAGCTCCTGTGTATGTGTTTAATGTGCACTTTTTCAGAGTAGCGAATTGTGATTGTGAAGGATTGATGTTTGTAAGTCAATATAAATAGTTTGGAGGTCATATCCATCAATTACCACATGACCGAGGTCTCTCCTAGATGACATCACACATTGTTTGCTTTCCAATCAGAAATCCGGAGCAGGAAGTGGGGAGCTTCCTGTTGCTCCGCGAACGTGCCGTTGTGGTAGTCACCTGGCCTGTAAACAGAGCACTCATGCTCGCTGTTGATTGGCTGTCGAGAGCCTTTCTGATGTGTAATCAATGAATCACTCAATGGCTTGTAGCCATTCCCACCACTATGGCCAATTATTCAATATATTTTAGCTGATTTCACATTATGATGCGTTTCCTGCACCTGATTTTATCTGAAATATGTGGCTTGTTTGTTTGGTGACAAAATTGGTGACATTATCAGTGGACAGATGAGTCATTAAATCTAAATTATTTAAAATGTTCCAAGTGATGGTGACATTCTGCCGCCTTCTATGATATTTTGACTAGAATATTATACTTTAACCAGGTGCAATTTGATAAGATTCCAGTCACAAGTAATTTGTCCACACTGAATGTGAAAATTATAGGCGTGTTTGACTTCATGCGGTGCTGTGCAGACTGGTCGCCATCTGACTTGAAGCAGTGCATGTTGGTTAAAATTTTACACCGGGAGAGAAAGTAGTGCTTGTGTTGCTTTCGACCTCCTGATTTAAAGGGATAGTTCACCTAAAAATGAAAATTAAGTTACTTTTTATTTTTTTACTTTAAGTTACTAATTAATTACTCACCCCCATGCTGTACCAACCCCGTATAACCTTCGTTCATCTTCGGAACACAAACGAAGATATTTATTATTAAATTTGAGAACTGTATCACTACCACATGCGCACTCTAAGGGATTGAAACTTGCCGACCCAGTAAGTCATCGTAGAAAATTAGAAAAAAAGTTTAAATATTACATGTGACTACAGTGGCTCCACTATAAGTGTATCAAGCGACGAGAATACTTTTTGTGCAAAAAAACCCCAAACAAAAATAACGACTTTATTCAACTATTCCTTTAAGAGATTTCCACAACGCATGCGCGAGAACCGAACAAGTAGAAAAATAGAAAAAAAAAAATAACGTAGTTCTCACGAATACGTCGTGGAAATCTCTTGAACTCTCGTCTCAGGCCCAGAAGGAAGAAAATGAATCGTCGAATAAAGTCGTTATTTTTGTTTTGTTTTATTCGCACAAAAAGTATTCTCGTTGCTTGATAAACTTGTAGTTGAGCCACTGTAGTCACATGGAATATTTAAACATTTTCTTCGATGACTTTCTGGGCCGTCAAGTATATATGTAAAATATATAAGTAATAATGTGGAAGCATGAGGTCCTAGTTGTGCCCACTGTGGGGTTCAACTGTTGCCTAACATTCCAGGGATCCCTACCGCCTTTCGATGGACTCATGATAAGGAACGCAACCATCACATTCTCAGCTACTTACTTTGTAGTATATTGTCCTGACAACTGCCACAGATGACCTAAGCGGGTTGCAAATGTATGCCAGTATGCCTTCATATGATCTTGCTCTGTTGACTTTGTAAGAACTGATTAGCTCAGGCATTGGGTATGGGGATCTCTGTGTCAAATGCTGTTTCTAATCTAATTATTCCATCTGCTGGTGGAGGGTAATGTCAGTTGGTGGACGATGTCATCCATGTTGAGAGAGAGAGAGAGAGAGAGAGAGAGAGAGATAGTTTACGTTGCTGCCCGCATTCTCCACCACTAATGCAGGAGGAATAAATTGCCAACACAATATGCAGAATAATCTACCCTACATGGCACTTTATTTGACAAAGGGTTTAGGATATAAGTTGGTTGGTGTGATTGGTGGCTGAAGTGCTGGCTCTAACTGTGGTAAACTTACCAGTGAACCAATTTTCTCCTTATTAACTTCCCTAGGTGCGTGATGGTGATAATCTTGTGCTGATTGGGCTTACTCGTCACTGGAGTCTAGGGAGGAGAGACAGAAGAAACAGCCCGATCTCATGAAACTGCATATCTATTGCACAAATTTAATTTCTAGTGCCATTTATAATCAGAAAAAAAGTTTTTGTGTGTAATACGCACACACTCCACACCCTTAATCCTACCCAAGGGGTTTACAGTGCGTATCATTATATGCGCTGTTTAAATGCCAAACTCCTGATGAGCTTCAGATTTTTTTTATGTAATTGGTATTGGAAATACTATAGTGCTTAGTAAACAAATATTATTAAACAAGTATCATTAAAAATATGCCTAATGTTGGTTCAACTTTAATTTAGGAATTCAATGTGTAAACATATTTATGTTTGGGTTTTTTAATCTACGTTTAATCACAGAAACATGTGTGATTAGTTAGTTGAAAGTTTTCAATCAATTTACAGCTTTAATTAGCTTTATGTTTCCCATATAGGTTGGGGCCGACCGTGACCTGAATCTCACACAAACTCAAATAGTGTTGTCCCTGTGTGCCCTTTGCGGGTGTGTCTATGTGCTAACGGCAATTTTACAAGGACTATTATTATTATTTATGCTTCTTTGTATCTTGACATGATTAAGGTCGTAAATATGTTAGGCGTGTGTGCGTAAGTATAAAACTTAAGTATGACGGAAAACACTTAAGTGTCAGGAAGCGGGAATGACTGTTGGACTGTACTGAGGGACTTTCCTCAAGAATGTGCAACAGTTATCGAAACAATGCCCGTGTTTTACACCATGGCAATGTTTTGTGTTTCAAACAATTTCACCGATTTCCTCTGGAGGGTGTTTAAGTGTGTGAAGTTTTTTCTTCTCTTGACTGAAGGTCAACCAAGTGTCTGGTTCTTACATTTACGCACTTGAGTGTGTGTGTGTTTTCAAAGCATTGGCTCCTGACTGAGCGCTGAGCAAAAAATCCCATCTCTACGTCCATCTCAGACTGTTTTCAGATCTATTTCTGTATGTGTAGCCTCTTTAAAGTGACCCAATTGTGTGTATGTGTGTGTAGTGAGGAGGACAGTTCGCCCTTGGCTCCTTTCTCGCTTTCTTAACCCCTCCAGTTCTATCCAACTTTCTTTCTCTCAAACTGTTTCTTATATTCCAGTCATTTTACAATTTGCATTGCCCGCAGCATTAACTGTGATCCAGTTACTGCATCTAAAAAATATAATCGACTGTGTGTGTGTGTCTTGTGATATGGTGGTGAATCAGGAGAATGATCATCAGATCTCTCTCTCTCTCTCTCTCTCTCTCTCTCTCTCTCTCTCTCTGATCTCATAGAGGTGTGGACGCGGTGAACGCTCAGCCTGACTTTGAGAGTCAGCCTCAAGTTGTGTGTGTGTGTTTGACAGCAAGCAAGACTGCTTGAGCCCGAGGACATGGAATTAAACTTACGAAGGATTTTACTCTCAAGAAAACTGTGTGAATCAGTCCAAAGGGCAGAAAACAACGGCGAAGCTGTTTAAAAGGTGAGTTTATGGCTGTTATTTATTCATTCACAATGATAATGAAATTTGTATAGACTCAGTGTTTAGTGACAACAACCAAAAACTGGACACTTGGAGAGATACCTCAACTTTAAGTTTATTAGGTTATTGCTCTGACCATGTTGTACCATGTTAGACGGAGGCATTATAGAGTTATACGATGTCATTTAGAAAGATTATTTCATAAGATTCTTTATAAACATCCAACTTGACACAACGTATATCCATTACACACTGAGTGAGGATTACTTTTAAAATTGAAAAATGGAACATTTAGGTATATTTATTATACATTTTCTGAAAATAAGATTCTTAATATATCCTATCTCATTTATTTTGTTAGATATTTCATTATTTTATTAAGTAGATAATGGTACTGCTTGAAAAACATGGTAAAATAAAGTGCAACTGATTTTTATCTTCTTCAGCGCACAAATATACTGAACACACATCCATATTAGTCAGAGGAAGACCATTTCCACCTCCTGTTGACTGCTCACCCAGCATGATCATCCGAGGCCAAACACCACTTCCTCCATCACACACAATGACACTGAACCCTTGAAACACAAAGCTGGCCATATCATTTCCATCTTATTACACGGCTAGTCGGCTACTAATGAAAAAATTGCCATTAAACATTGATTTGAGTTTGAATTTTGAAATGACACGAGAGACATGAAACACAGATCAGTGAGTTTACCAGTTGCTGCAGAATCAATGTAAGTGTGTGCATTTGTTTTCCTATACTTGGATGGCCAGATTTTAGAAAACTCGTGTCAATTTGTCCATGTGTTCGTGTGAAGGTGTGTGTGGTGGGGGCTGTTGACATGTTTTAGGGACTTTATCATCGAGACGACATCTAACATTCACACAAACACACACACTTGAACACAATCATGCAAAGACGGACGCACACACATCCACCTGCTGAAATGTTGCCTATTACAAGGATGTATCTGAGGAAATTTGCTTTAGATTTGCATCTGGTGGTGTGTGATGATATTCATGTATGCAAACTTACAACAAAAGTAACTTGTATTTGCCCATATAGTGTTAGAACAGAGTATTTACCCTCTATATCAGTCTTTGAGAAAGAGAGAGAGAGAGAGAGAGAGAGAGAGAGAGAGAGAGAGAGAGAGAGAGAGAGAAAGAGAAAGAGACGGACCAACTCATTTTGTAACGATGTTCTTTTGTGTGGGCCGTCCCACCCCTCAGATCCCCGAACCTGTTGTCATAACAACAGCTGTCTTCCTGGCAACCCCCACCCGTCTGCGTTTTGTGTTTTTGTACTTTGATAAAGTCTGGGGTACAAAATTGTTCCCAGAATTTAGCTTAACCTGGCAAATGAAATGATATTCGGTAACAATTTATTTCGATAGTCCACTTTAGACATTCTACTAACTATAAGTAACTTTTCAACTACATGTCAACAAACTGTCATTACAGTATTAGTCGACTGTCTGCTTAATATCTGCCAACCCTTTATTTTGTTTGTTCCCCAACAGACATTCAACTAACTATGAGTAACTTGGCGACAAGTAAACTTATTCTCCTAACCCGAACCCTAACACCTAACCATAAGCTAACAGTCTACTGACAGTCTACTATAATATACTAATACTCTAATGAGAGTTAGTTGACATGTAGTTGAAAAGTTACTTATAATTAGTAGAAGGTCTAAAGTGACTATCGAAATAAAGTGTAACCCATACACCTAAACCTATCCAATTCCCAATCCTAACCCTACCCATCTCAACCCCTTGGATCTTGATCCGACTTCTTTCCCGACCCGTGGATCGCATGTACTGCATTGAGGTGCCATTGGTATAATCTGGTAATACTTTGTTTTACAGTGTTTTTGTAACACGTGTTACATGTAGTTACTACAGTAATAAATAAATTATACATAATTACATGGAACTAACCCTAAACCAAACCCTCATCAAACCTAACCCTATAGTGAGTACATGTATAATTAATATTACTCAGTCCTTACATATATAATTGCACTGTTCCCTGTTAACCCCAACCGTAACATGGACACCCTAAACTAAAGTGTACCCCTTTTTTAAAGGTGACGTAATTACATTGTACTTATTCAAAAATATTTAGGAATCCCTGGATTAGAATATAAAAAGAAATTCTCTCAGAAACCACTTGAATTCTCCACTTTACCTTACGACATTTCGTCTGTCTCTCCTTTATTTTCACGTCTGTCCTTCAGACCAGCCGTTGCATCACTCCTCTGCAGACGTGTGGCCTCACACTTACGTCTCCCAAGGCCTTTACTGTCTCTCCTCCTCTGATGCGTGGGAGCCAATCAGCAACGAGCCCTCAGGCATGGCCTCTCCCGCTGCCGGCTCTTACATCATGGGGGGCGGGGCTTCGGGTGAGGGTTTTGACGGCTCTACCCACTACCTGACGCAGCAGCAGTTGACGTTGCAGCAACAGAACAACCTACAACAGTTCCAACAATATCAGCAGTACCAGCAGCAGCAGCTCATGCAGTACCAACAGGTCAGAAAGCACATGCTGTCATGTTCACATCAGAGAAACACTACAGAGTTATGTGCTAAATCTTGATCTCTTGTAGCCGGGTGTTGTCATGGTCCTGGAGACTCACCGTTCTGTACATTTTATACGTCTCTTTTGAACTAACTGTTCCTCATTTGTCATTGAGAGCATATGACGTAATTTAGATTTTTTTATGATTGGAAGAATGTGGTTTTACAGATGCTAGAAACTTGACTTTCAAATGAAAGATTGGTATCAAAGAGCACACTCAGGTTCCTAATCGACGACGAAAACTTGACAGAGCAGCCATCAAGTGTTCGACAGTTTTCTAGGTTATTACGTGACTATGTTTTTTGTCCAATAATTAGAATCTCTATTTTTTTCAGAATCAAGTAATAGGGATTTACTAGTCATCCATTTTTTAATATCAGCTATGCATTGCGTTAATTTTGTGAATTGGTAAATTTCGTCAGGGTGTGAAGTATAGAACTGAGTATTATCAGCATAACAATGAAAACTAATGCCATGCTTAATAATATCTCTTAAGGGTAGCATATACAAATTAACAGCAACGGTCCTAATACTGAGCCTTGTGGTACGCTCTACTGAACTTTTGATCTCTTCATGTACTGCTACAAATCGATAATGGTCGGATATCTTTGATTTAAACCATGCTAATGCAACTCTACTAATGCCAACATAATTTTCAAGTCTATTTAAATGAATGTTGTGGTCAATAGTATCAAATGCAGCACTAAGATCAAATAACACTAATAGAGAGATACAACCACGATCAGATGATAAGAGAAAATCATTTGTGACTCTAATGAGAGCTGCCTCAGTACTATGGTACGGTCTAAATCCAGACTGGAAATCCTCACAGATACCATTTCTTTCTAAAAAGGAACATAGTTGTGAGGATACTGCCTTTTCTAGCATCTTTGACAGAAAATGTACTGTAGATTCGAGATCGGCCTGTGATTGACTAATTCTCTAGGATTGAGTTGCGTTTTTTTTAACAAGCGGTTTAATCATAGCCGGCTTTAAAGTTTTTGGTACGTATCCTAACGACAAAGTTTTTGATTTAGATGATTTAACGAAGTTTGCAGAATACTACCGTTCAAAAGATTGGGGTCAGTGAGATTTTTTTTAATGAAATTATTTAATCAGCGAGGATGACAACCAAAGGTTACATTAAAATATTTACGTTGTCACATAAATGCTGATCTTGTAAATCATAAAAAAAATCATGAAATATATTAAGCGGCATTAGTGTTTTCAACATTGATAATGATAAAAAAAATGTTACTTAAACATACAATTGGCATATTAGAATAACTTCTAAAGGATCACGAGACACTGACTGAAGACTGGAATAATGGCTGCGGAAATTGTATTATATCTTTTAATACTGTTTTTAATATTGTAAATAGTAAACAGCTATTTTAAACTGTAACTATATTTCAAAATATTTCTGTTTTCTTTGTGTTCGATCCAGCCCGATCTCACGGGAATTTGTACGAATTTTACGAGGTGGCTAATTCGTAACAATTCATACGACCTCACTCGTACGAATGACCTAGCCCTGACCCAGCCCCTAAACCCAACCATCACGTGGGTTTGGACAAATCGTACGAATTCGTAAGAGTGAGGTTGTATGAATTAGTACGAATTAATCACTTGTACGAATTCATACGAATTGCTGGTGAGATAGGGTAGTTTGATCAAATAAATGCAGCCCTGGTGAGCAAAATAGGCATCTTTCAAAAACATTAAAAAGTTCCCAATTCATCAGTAAAATAAACTTAGAATATGTTTTTTTAATAATAAATAATAAATAAAAAACAAACTGAATCAATAGTTTTACACAAAAATCAATGCTCCTTGGGATTGTAGTTCACTTCCTCATAAACAGCCCATTCTCACCCCCATGGCGCCACCTAACTGACGCCTTGGGAAGCATTTTGACCATGCTTCAATATCTGACGCTTTAGGCGCCCTTTCGCGTCAGTTAGATGACGCCCTAGGATTGCGTGTAACCCTACCCCCACCCCAGACCTAAACCTAACCAGTCATCTAACTGACGCTTTCCTTTAGCGTCAGTTAGATGACGCCGTAGGATCGCGAAATATTGAAGCATGGTCAAAGGTGACGCCTTGGGGTGAGAATGCGTTGTCATAAAATATGTTCAGTATGCACTTCTGAACTTCGTCAAATCAAAGTGTTTTACCGATTATCACTTCATTCTCAACTCTTTTTCTCATGCTTTCTCTTGAAGTCATTGGAACATAGACTGCACAGCGCCTCACACTCCTTACAAGCCACGCCCAACAGCACTATTCACAGTTTGGGCTTGCCCACTCACCCGAGACTAGCTGACCTGTGGGCGGCGGCTCAGGTGGAGCCCCATCAGGTGGAGTTGATGGGACACATGGGCTTGTCCACAGCTGATATGGGCATGGGGGAAGTGTACGGTGAGGAATCTGTCATGGAGACCGAATGCATCCCGGAGCAGCAAGAGGAGGAAGAAGTCAAGGTAAGACATTCCATTTCTACATCATTCACCAATTTAAGTTTACATCATACAAAAAAACAAACAAAAATTCTCTCTCTCTCAAGGAGGATGACATTACACTTACCTTTGAACCCGAGCCGTCATCCGTAATTTCCATCCTGACACAGAGAGAGGACTCCACCCCAGGTGGGGTCATGAGCCCAGGAAGAGCACCAGCACAGCCAATGGCTGAGCACATGACCTACGAGGTCACATCCTGCGTCGTCCAATCGCTGGAGGAGAAGGAAGAAGAGATGGAGGATGGGGCCGTGGTTGTTGTGGCGACCAACTGAAATTGAGCTGAAAGGACGGAGCGAGGAACATAAAAAAAGGAACTGTCTGTGAAATTGTCAAACCAATTAAGCTACTGTATATGCCCTTTTACCCCAGATGTGTACAAACTGTTACATCAGGAACAGATTTATTACGCTGAAAGAGTGCTCTCTCAAAACGGCGGGCGCATATGGAGAACAAACGTCGGAGAGCGTCAAAGCCGGGATGATGCGTTACATGTGCTCCTGCTGTTTTATTGCGGGAGTGCTGAAGTCCAAGGCCGCTTGCGAATGAAAACAAAGAGTGCAATACTGAGAAATCAATACAACCAAAAGAAAGTGCATGCGTTTTTTTGAGTATTTAAGTGACTGAATCAACAGTATCAACATAGTAATAATATATATATTGATTTTTGTAATAAAACTAAAAGCCAATGAAACAATATGTATTTGTATATATAACATGTACGTACTGTATGTGTGTTAGTACGAATGTATGAATGTGTCTTTAAAGGTATATTCTCGAAAAAAAAAAGTTACGAATTTGCTGTTTGCGTGAAGTGTCCCCTATTGTATGTACCTCCAATACACACACACACACACACACACAATTTTCGTTCTTAATATAACCAAGCACAATACTGCCCAAATGGAAACAGTGCTGCCCTTTTCAACATCCTAACTGTATTGTTACTAAGACTTATGCACTACTATGGACATAAACGAATGTATTGCCCATCTTCTTTAGCGACAGCCCAGTTCTGTCCTAAAGTTTTTTTCTGTTCTACTTCATCTTTTCATCGATGTCTGTGTTTATCTGTTTGTGTACTGCCTGGCTGAGCTGCTCAATATTGATTTGCACTGAACAACAAAAGGAAAACTGAAGAGTCATCATCGTCATTCCGGGAAGTTCCATCAATCTTCTCATGCAAAAAGATGAGGAAACTGTGGATACTTTTAATCCGTTGAGTCTGAGACTACAGGAAACTGAATTGGGAATCCTGAAGACAACTCACGGATCCATCCATTTCAAGTTTTGATGAACTATTCGCTTCATGCGTATTTTCCATGTTAAGATGTCGCTTTCGAATCCTGTAGCTGACATAAGACAAAGAGATAAACTCATTACCTCAGGAAAATGCAACCCAATCTCACTGGAATTCGTACAAATTTTCCGAGGTGGCTAATTCGTAACAATTCATACGACCTCACTCGATACGAATCAATCATACGAATTAGTGCGGTTTGTCCAAAATCATACATTTTACGAATTGGCCAATTCGTATGAATTCGTACGATTGACCTACCCCTGACCCCGCCCCTAAACCCAACCATCACGTGGGTTTAGACAAATCGTACGAATTTGTACGAGTGAGGTCGTTTGAATTCGTAACTTTTTAATCATTCATACGAATTCGTAAGAATTGGTCGTGAGATAGGGTAGGTAAAATCATGTGGTAATGGGCTAATCGACGTGTTTGGTCAGAGTATGTTTTTGTCACGACAGACCGTATGACTGTGGAAAGAAGTGAAAAGAAGGTGCTTTTCTGGTTTGTGCTTGCAGGCTTTCCACTAATTATTTAATAAGCTGTAATTGTAATACCCGCTGCAGAAAGAAGTGCCCTCGACTACTAGCGTGCACGTCTCAGACCTTTGTCGATACTTGTATACGTTCCAAAAGAGAGAGAAAAAGTGTTTTGGATGTGGCAACATTAACACTATTTAGATTTAGAAGCCGTTTGGTTTAGCAATGATTTATATTCTTTGATGAGTTTGAGAGTTTTGATTAATGTCGTTATGCAATACTGAGGCAACATTTATTTTTCTATACTAACGAGGCCTGCAAGTTGTCATTCTTTGTGATATTTCGAACATAGTAGGACTAGTATCTGCCGAGGGAGAGTCATTTTCAATTGCTGTATTTGGATCGAAATTCGAAACCAGACAAAATTAGAAAGTAGTGAATAAAATCACATTCTTTGGAAAATACACCTTTAGCATCTTCGATGTAAGAGCTCTTTGTGAAATGTCCAAAGGATGGCAATAGTTGACAGCAATGATGTCAAAAGGTCATAATTCTGTCATACTCTGTGAAATATGATGCATTTTGCGCAAAATGACAAAGAAATGCGGTGAAATCAGAATGGGATTTCTGATTGTTGAGGAATAAAAAAATAAAGCTAGGTACAGTAGGTAGCGATCTTGCAGTTTCTTCAACTCCATTCAGTGTCATTATGTAACCTCATTCGAATCATGTGCATTTTAATGTGCTGTAAATAAAATCCTTATTGTGAAGCACTGTCTCATTTGTTAATGGCTTTAGAGATTGATAAATGATCAGTAACGAGAAATAGGATAATATTTTAGAATATTCTATCACACCGTGTCTTGTTCGTACCGGACGAGCCCCCATTTTAATATAGACTGTGGCTCAAAAGGCCGCAACAAAGAAAGGACATACAAGTTTGCCAAAATTAACTCAAGGTTTATTTAGAGTAAGTTTTACTCTTCACTATTTTACACTTGATCATTCATTTTCTATATCTCAAAATGACAGTTTGACCTACCTGAAAAACATGAAAAGCAGTGTTCGTTTTATTTTTATGTGTATTCTATTGTATTAGTGTTATTGCTCATAATTAGATTATTTGTAATTTGTTATTTTATTACTGACAGTTTACTTGTCTTTAACAATATTTGAAATATATAGTTAGGTTAGTAATTTTTGCTGTCACAACTTTTTGTACTATTTATTAAAAACAACGGAGATAATAACTAGGCCTATTTTATTTATTTAGTACTTTTTTTGTGGTGGGGCCACAATTTCTTTTTAACCACGCCTGACCGGGCCAATAGAAAAATCCTTAGTGTTAAGCCCTGTGAAGGAATCGTCCAATCATCTGGGGGACGAGATATTTATTATTCTGAATCGCTGACAGTGATCTTAAGATGTACATGTTTTTATCATTTAAAATTTGTCACTGTTTATTGAATTGTTATTTACTCCTAGAAGATACCAAGATTGAATGGTTTAAGATATATAAATGTCCTTCCTCCTAAGGTAAATTACACATTTAAAAACAACATTGAAACAAAAACAACATCATTAACCTTTTCGAAATTACTTTATAATACATTTTCTGTCAATTTATAATAACGACAAGAGGAAAAGTGATGAATAAAATAAATTAATAAATAAGACAAAAACAAACAAGCAAAGGATGAGGGAAATAAAGTGATAGCTACTGACTAAACAGACACAAAAATCACATTAAATTACCTGAAACATTTAATCGAGGACAGTAGATCACATGAACCAACATAGATTGTTCATAAATAGCAGAGTCCTTGGTTTAAAGACATGAAAGACACATGAGAGAGTTGAGAGAAAAGATTAATAGATGACAGCAGGACATGAAAAGTTTCATTAAGAGACGATAGTGTGCACACCCTGAATTTTAATCGCTTACAAATGATAACTCAAAGAGGGCATGAGGAGAATATGTTTCAGGTGAAAAGTAGGTTCAGATTTTGAAAAGGTCCACAATGTGCCACCTGCTGGCCACATTGTGTTTCAGATATTTGAAAACTACTGAAGTATAATGCAGTGGAAGTGTTCCTTGTTTGAAATATCTTGGATTTGTTGTAAATTTTTGGTAATATAAAAAAGGGTTCAAACTCTTTAATAGGGTGCATATGAAAATGTCCAGGTGCATGAAGACTTTAAGTGCTTTTATGAGGTCTGAAAGAAAGTCACAGACTGCCGCATGTAAACCTGATTTAGCATTATCAGCATCATTTCTATCAGGACCACAATCGTCAAACAAGATTGACAATTAGCATACAGTTAGGGTTGGCGATATGGTTCTGTTCTGGGCGAGAACTCCCTGAGCATCCATGCAGCCTAGCATGGATAAGAGCAGGGAGAGGAGCAATAACCCCCCTTAGGGCAGTGGTTCTCAACATTTTTTTTTTTGAGACCCCATTTTTCCCAAGAAAATATTTTAAGCCCCCGCTTCACATTTAATGATATTATCACTCTTGTAAACTTAATATAGCCTGTGGCTCAAAAGGCCGCAACAAAGAAAGGTCTGAAAGAATGTCACAGACTGCCGCATGTCCCGAGAAAGTCATAAAAGTGTGACATTCATTTTTCCCAAGAAAATATTTTAAGCCCCCCCTTCACATTTAATGATATTATCACTCTTGTAAACTTGCAGCAAGGATGACAAAATATGTAGTTTTAAAACAAACAGTATGTTCACTATAATCAGATTTTTTATGCACAAATAATAGTGAACATACAAATAAGAAAAACATCAGTAGGGCCTTTGTAATTTAAAAACGTAAGTCTACGAGAAGCCTACATATTGCCCCTATATTTGAAATGCAAAAATTTTCACGCCGGTGTGTAGGCTAGTTAAAAAAAAAAAAGAAAGAATATTGGCTAAATTACTAAATGACTGCCGTCTGGGGCCTCAATACTTGCAAATTAATTGTGAGGCTTTATCAATGTGAGACTTTATTTTTCACCTTTTATGTGCTTTAACGAGCGATAATAAACTTGTGATTATTAACAGAATAATGCGTCTTTCGGAAGAACATTGTAGCCGTAACTACTTCTCTCTGTGTCCATCTATGATGAGTTACGAAGGTACTGCGAGCCGAACCAGTGTAAAATAGTCCCAATGTAAGTGTACCATTGTGGTTCAGGATAAGACAAAAACACGGATTGACGGATTGATGGATTCATGATGAACTCGCTCATTATATACGTTTTAGTAAGGACTTTTATTTAAAGCCGCTGTCCGTAATTTTTATAACTTAAAATTAATCCAAAATAATTATAATAAAAAAAAAAACATTCTGCCAAAACTATCTGGCAGAATATTCTGTCATATTCTGTGGTAAAAACTATCCGCTTGCCATAGCTAGGTTCAAAACGGTCAGCTTGTAATAATGATTTTAATTCCAGTGGTACTGGTGGGTTTCCGCGGGAAATTCGAGCATGTTTTTACGTCATTACATCACACCCTTACACAAGAAGGAGTTTCGGCTAGCTGCTCGTGAGGAGATGTAGAGATGTATTGGCTTTTCTCGCAACACTTTACATAATTAAACTTATGGCATCCAGAAAGATCCAAACAACAATCATCAGTGTCAACTGGAGATTCAGCAGTTATAAAACCCAAAAAACTTCGTACTTCGCACTAGAGAAAGAAACTGTCTTATGCGAACACAAGGATTTAAACATCAGCAGGGCTTATGAAAAGTGCGTGAACTTCGTATTTTGAAGGAGTTCAAAACGGAAGAAGAGACGGCTTTTTTTCTGATTAACAAGTAAGACATTTCAATAGTTCTATCGTGTAACAGTACGTTTTCTTAATTCACAGAGTTATGGAGTATCCTTTGTTGTGCCTTTCTCGTTTTGCAATTATGGAGAATATGAATTCTGAACTACACAGGTAACCATAAAACACATCAAATTTAACATTAGTCATGCCATGCTGATGTTAACATGAACAATTTGAGAACAAAGTAGGCTATAATTGGCACGGTTGCTGTAAATCGCATTGATTAAATCTAACGAAGCTTATCATGTCGAATGCTTTTTCACAGCACGGTGATTGACAGCAGCACTCGCCTCAAAACACTGTGTTCATCCGCGCTGTTCCATGCCGATTTACAACCCACGTAAAGATGATAATTCCCCGAATAACTGCAATTGCAAATTTCGAACAGAGATGGTGACAAAGAGGATAAGTTGCAGACTGCAGCTTTAATGCTTATTGCTCCAAACTTTTTAAAATATGACGCGACCCCCCACATAGCTCGCTGAGGCCCCCTTGTGGGCCACGACTTCCCTGCTGGGAACCGATGCCTTAGGGTAAACAGAACAGAACCAAGATGAATATAAGCAGATATAATTAAATCCAGATTTTAAAATACAACATAATTCGAGAATTTATTCTGATTTAAGGGGAATCAGAATGCCAAATGTTCACTGTGTGAGAGGAGGAGCTGGGGGTGAAGGAGGGTATAGCTCCTGAGAAATGTGATAGCTGCTGATAATACTGAAGGAGGCTTCATATTCCTATAGGTAGACGTGGAGCAGCTGAGAGTCTAACGTTAAAGTTAATGTTAT
>JAOTRC010000009.1:2002220-2013178 GCA_027497675.1 Cyprinella lutrensis | reverse complement strand
TATCTCGCAATTCTGACTTTATATCTCGCAATTCTGACTTTATATCTCGCAATTCTGACTTTATATCTCGCAATTCTTACTTTATATCTCGCAATTCTGACTTTATATCTCGCAATTCTGACTTTATATCTCGCAATTGCAACTTTATTTCTCACAATTCTGACTTTCATTTTATATCTCGCAATTTTGACTTTATATCTCGCAATTGCGACTTTATATCTCGCAATTCTGACTTCATATTTTGCAATTGCGACTTTATATCTCACAATTCTGACTTCATATCCCGCAATTGTGAGATAAAAAGTCGCAATTATTTTTTTCTTTTCTTAACTTAAGCTATTTGAAAACAAATGGGGCCTGTTACTGAGCCTTGCTGAACACCACTTCTTTTCACAAGAAAAGCTGCCAATGTTTCATACCATGCCTTCAGTTTAGCCTGTAGACATATTGATGAATTGTATATTGTAATATAATTTTGAATAGTCTTTAAGTGAAATAAGAAATGCGTAATGAAAAATCATGTAAATATGTTTTAGCCGGCATACATAAAGATAAACAATCAGAGGCACGAATGTCATGATGAGGCAATGCAAACAAATGTGAATGTCTGTCTCTGTTATTTTTGCACTTTGAATTTAGTTTGAATATTTCTATCAGGGATGTACATTTTGTTTTTTAATGTGTGTAAAGAGCTGTATTTTAACAAAGAATGTGTCACTTTTCAATATAGTGATTATATATATCCTGCTCAGCACTGTCTGTGCTTTTTTGTGTCGTTTCATTTCTGTGGTATAACAGTTTCTCGTGAAAGTAACGTTATTTTATGTTGCACAGCCCTATTTATATTAAGCTTATATAAAATTTAAAAAATATTCCAATTCAATTATGAATCCATAAACTGTTCAGAAAAAGTCCATGATATGCACTGTCAATGGAAAAATGTATGTCTGGCCACTTTGATGTGTTTATCGAAATCTGTTATTCATTCAATTAAAATTAAAAGTTAATTAATAGTCTTGTAAAGCCCTGCTTACAGTTTTTAAGTCTTGTTGGTCTTTTTTCAACATTTTACCCTACGTTTTCAACCATGTTTTATTTTATACAGCTATAAGTTATCTCCTAAGAAATATTAATAATTCTAACTTATAATTGATTATGAATATTTAGATTAGTTAATAGAATTAACTTAATGTAGTAAAATTAACATTACAATCAATCCACCGGTTCGTCCTGTGAACAGTGTTAAGCGTTTATTAATTATAAGAAATTTACATTTCCGGAGAAGGGAAATGTCTTTCTTATTGTAGAGTACTAAGAGCCTCAAAACGTTGTTGGAAAGATCCATTTATCTTTGAAAAAACCCATCAGCTTATCATTTTCAGAACACCTCATTAAATGTATACTTGCATGGCCTTTGCAGTGAAACATTTCGTGAAGTTCATGAAGAAGGATTTTAATGGTCCCACCATGAGTCTTAATCAATTTCTTTGGTGTTTACTGAAGAATTGGTGACTAGTGATGAACTTGCGTGGTTGATTTGACTCGGTTGACTCAGTCTCAGAACGAACCGAGAAGGCCAAGAGAGCGAAGGGATTGTGTAGAGGCCATTTAAAGCCTGACAAAGGTTCTCACCCATCAGGGTTGGCTTGACCAACAAGAAAAGGGGAATTTCCAACTGGGAAATGGCTCTGTCTCAGGTGTGGTTAGACATAGGCCTTGCTGCTTGTGTCCATTTATACTTAGATCGATATCACAAACATACACTGCATTCTATGAGAAGGTGATGTACACTAAAGTGTGAGTCATAAAATGAGGATTAATTAGATAGGTGACACGATATAGGTGGAGTTACATTGATTGTTGGCTCTACTATCATAAAATACATAGTGTCAAAGAAATTATAGTACACAAGACAGTAAATCATTCACAGTGCACTGGGATTTATGTTCATTTACAGATCAGTTCATCCATAAATGAATGCAGGTTTTAAGGGCCGCGGGTCTTTTCTATGGCCTCTGCTTTTTCGACGTGACCACATTTTTAACACCAACTTATACGATCGTAGTCATGGTAACCAAGACCCTTCTTTCCCTTGTTGTGGGGTTGTGACCATAGTTCCCAGAATGTGTTTTAAACATTATTTGTTACAAATAATTGTGTCTGATTTGTCTCAGTCGTTAGGACTGTTTAAAAAAAAAGAGAAAAAAAACATACTAATCCTAGCTTTTTCAGGCCTTTTTGTAAACGTTACTTGTATGATTAAGCACACCATGAAACACATCCTCATTTTTCTTACCTTGTAAGCTTGAATGTTGGTTTTGCTTCGTATCAGTGTAAAAAGACATCAACAGTTTACAGTCATTTTGTGAAGGTTGTGTAATCATACATTAGCCCTTATATTAAGATAAGATTAAGATAAACTAAGATTGATTTTCAAGTCTGTGCATATAGATTGGTTTTACTGACAGTATTTGAGAAATATGAAGCAGAAAGGACAGATTTGTATCCAATAGTTTCAGCTAAAGAGGGATTTTCTTGGTGAAACCTTCATTTATTTAGCCTTATAAACCTGTAATAAAGGTTTTCAGGTCACATCCTCCATGCCTTGCCTTGCTGTGTGAATGCAGCGATCTGCATCTGTGGCTTTGGTTTATAACCTCTTCCTATGTGGGCATTGTGCAATTGCATGACTACACTGCGCACCAGTTTTGGTTTGCAGAACATTGTGCTCTGTGAGAAAACTAAGAACAAAAAATAGGTTATGTTTTTAAGAGTTTCAGGATCAGAAATAACTTGGCCGAGTCGAACTAATAACCAGTTTCACTTGGGTTTAAAATGACAATTTTCACTCGCCAGCCAATTCGCTACTAAATGTTCAAGATAATTAATTGGTTTGAGTAGGACAAACTTAAATTCAATGAATTAGTTCAGTCAAATTAATTTTTTTGGAGTATTTAGCACTTTCTTTTTCTTTCAAGTCCACAGAACTGATATATTTTAAGTAAACTGAACTGTTTCATTGTTTTGAGTTTCATGAAATTATTTATTTCAATTTAAACGAACTTAAGTTGAACTGAAACGGCTGGGATATCTATTTCCCAGCATGCTTTGCCGATGGCACTCGAAAGAGAGTGTGAATGCTAAAATTAAGTGCAATATAATGCTTTATTGTGTAAGATTAATGTTAAGTGTGAGATTTAGTAGTGATTAAAATTTTGTTATGCTAATTTAGAACTTTAGGATAGTCACCACCATGGTAACAAGTGGTGCATTTCAGCTTGATTACTTAATAGATTTTAGTTACAGTAACTAATTAGTAGTATTAACTGTATTTTAACAATAAGTTATTGAGTTACTTGGAAACAAATCAAATTTTTTTTATGCTTCAATTGTTTGAGTTAATAAACTTAAATGATTTAAGGCAATCGGTTTCCTCAAACGGTTTGAGTTTAACTAAATCATCAGGTTTTACAAACTCCACTAGCCAAAACATAAATATCAGAATACATAATAAACATAATAATACATAATAATATCAGAATAAACACCAGATTATCAAAATGACTGCTTAGATTTAAATATATTTACGGTAGTTTGGTGGGTTTTATGTCCCCATGAAACAATACTGCATATTTGACATAAATACATTTAAAAATAAATTTTCCCAATAATATTTTCCAAACTTCACTCTGAAATAAAAGTTAGTTGTTTCTAGATTAGCAATTACATTAGCGAATTTTACTAAAAAGAAAAAAAAAAACTCTTTATTTTGTGTAAAACCTTTAAATTTGTTTGTCCCACAAACTTGGGACAAGCTTATTGCATATGCCCTAAATCACATGACTTGCTAGACCTGACATCATTTCCTTAGTGGGAAAAAAATTAGTCATTATTACCCATACATTTTCTCTCTCCTCTTTTTTCTACAAGACTAACTTATTGCATAATTCATAATATGTCCACTCTGTGGAGATTTAATAGATTTTATAGATTAAAATGTCTGGTAATAGTTTGCTACTATGTTGTTCTTTCCTATAGTGATGGGCTTCATAAGCTTATAAAGTTCATCCTACTTTGCATTGTAAAAAATGTCATATTACAGGGTGGGTAAATGTCTTATACGTTCCTTGATCAGAATTATTTGGTTATACTTGAGCTTAAGACTTGAGCTCAACCAGAATGTTTTTTTTTTTATCTTAAGTAAAAATAAATAAATACATAAAAACCTGTTTAGTCCAAAATCCACCAAACAATAGGATTGACCAATTTATTATTAAATTTGAAATAAAATATCAATGAAACTTAATGCCCTAATGAAGTTTGGTAACTCAGCTTCCTAAGAATGAATGTTTAATGGTAAATACATTGAAGTTTGGTGAAGTTTCCTCACAAAAGTCAGCGTATTAAAGCCTCTTGATGACATCCATCAAAAAAGCCAACCTGTTCTCGATCGTTTCATTTCAAACCCTTGTTTAATATGGAAATAAGTAGAGATTGCTGCGTCTCTTGTTTTCTGACTCATTGGTCTTGATCAGACAATAAATATAAAATAAAAAAGAATATAAAAATGCTAAATATCTTAATTAGCCAATATGTAATGTTTGTGTGACAACAAGTATCCTATTTAAAACATTTCTCGTTCTATAATGCATACTGTTTCACATGCTTTATACACAAAATATTTGGCATTACACAGTGCATACTGTGCAGCATATAGTGAACAGTATGCTTGTATTGCAGTCCCAAAACATCTAAAATCGCATACTTCCCTACTTACAGTAGCCTAGATGAAAAAATGTGACAAAAGAAGTATGTCTGAATTCACAGTACTCATAATAGAGGTAAAGTACCCGATGACCTGCTTCTTCTGGTGAGATACTGAAGTGTGGACACTTTACTGTCCCATCAGGCCACGGGAGAGGATTTTGTGAGTGGTAGTGAAGCAACACTGGTAGGTCACATGATAATGACTACATGGCGGATGTAGTAGGCTACGTAAATTACATTCATACTACACAAATTCAGAACATACCCTTTTAGCGGCTGGGAAACAATTACTTACTCAAAATAAATACCTCATCAATACTTCCAAAAATTCAAATCTTGTCCATATTGCAGGAAGCGTAAATGTGGTGTTTCCATAGTATGCTATTCCAAATAGCCAGCATGCATACTATTTAACACATTTGTATTGTACAATTTTATGCAGTGCATATTTAAGAGTAAGCAACTAGAATTTGATTCTGAACACTGCCACATATATTTTGCACAAATAGACAGTACATTGTGTATACTGTGCAGTTTATAGTAAGCATTATGCTAGTGTTGTATTTCCAAACATTATCTGGTTCAACGGTTAATCAGGTTCATACTGAAAATTCAGATACTGTGCTTGTAGCTAAAGAAAGCGTATGCGAGCTACAGTAGTCTAGTATGCCACAATGCTGTCTGTTTTACACACTTTAAGATATGTTTCATTCAAGACAGATATTTTGCTAGCATTGTATTTCCAAACATTGTCTAAGAGTATCCGGTTCATACTGAAAATACTTTGCTTAGCTTAGCATACACACAGAAAGTGTAAGTGTGGTTTTGTAGTGCTTAACAGCATACTAGTAGGCCTATGCTATTCTAAACATCCACAGACCACAATATCTGTTTGAGGCCTACACGCTTGCTTTAGCATTTAGTATTTGATTCAGGAGGCTACCAAATGATCTGTCTGCTGTCACATACAAATTTACACTTAATAGTAGGCAGTAGTGTATACAGTTAGTGCTCCATAAATAAACGTTGACTTGATTTACTCTGTTTATGCTAGTATTGTATTTCCAAACATTGTCTAAGTCAACGGGGTGTACGATATTCATACTGAAAATGCTGCGCTTAGTAGTTATACACACAGAAAGCGTAAGTGCGGTATTGTAGTATGCTAGTGTACACGGTGTGTAGTATGCAGTGCGCTGTCGGCGGGGAAAGTGCGCTGTGTCTTTAAGAGGCCGTGCTCTCTCGGTGTGCCCGTGCTGCTGTAGGGATCGGCTGATGGGGGAAGGGCTCCCAGTCTCTCACACACACCGATCTCTCATGGCGGAGAGCAGATCATCTCTCACACACACTCGCGAGGCTCGAGGATCCGCCAAACCCGCGTCTGATCGCGAGCCCGGACGTCATGCGCGCCGCTGAGATTGCACACACACTCGCTGTTGTGATTCTGCTTTTCTTGAGCGCCGGAGAGAGCCAGCTGCATTCACACACGGTGAGATAAAACAAACCTGTGTTATTATTATGATTGTTATTAACATCATCGTCGGAATATAGATACTCAGGTCTTTAAATCGTCTGGTTTCTAAATTTAAACAATTTAAGTATGTACGTTTTTGATAGTATTAATAATAGAGGATCAGTGTTTTTGTTTGTTTGCATTGGACGCATCAGCATTAAAGAGATTATATTTAGGCTAACTGAATAGTATTGGATTAGATCAACTCAATCTAATCTAATCTATTTAAACACACTAGACTTGCGTTTTACGTATGAGGGATAAAGATTTTCTGTTTAAATGTATAATAATAATAAATTAATAATTATTGTAACAAAAGCAGTTTTATGCACTAATTTATCAATTTAGCTGCTCACCGTCTATATAAACGCCAATAAGTCCAACTTGGATGGACACATGTAAATTCAAAGCAGGCCCCTGTCTGTGTGTGTGTGTGTGTGTGTGTGTTTTCATAACCAATGTATATAGTGCGTGGATTTCTACTGCTGTGCCGTAATGTTGTTCCGTGATGCACGTTTTTCTTCCTGGTTTTCCAGGGTGTCCTCCTCAGGCCCGGGAGGCTGTGAGTTATTCTGAAAGGAACTGAAGAACAAACAGGGGAAATGGCTGCGACCGCGGGCTTCTCCTCCAATGGACCTGTCCCCTGGACGCTGAGCGACACCGAGGTGAACAATCTCTACCGGGACCTCGAGCTGGGCACCGTGCTCACGCTCTTTTACTCCAAAAAGTCCCAAAGACCCGAAAGGAGGACGTTTCAAGTCAAGCTCGAGACCAGACAGATCATCTGGACCAGAGGAACGGATAAAATCGAGGGCGAAAGTAAGTTCTTCCTCGTTTCTGGACGCTCGACTCCAGATTGGTTGGATTGGTAAATCAGTGCTCGGCATTATGTGTAGAGAAAAGGCTATTTGGTGTGGTATTTGCATGTTTCATGACCACATTTTGGTCCCCTGAGCCATTAGCTAACACTATTTCCTTTTTAATGTGGTTGGTGCCACATTTATCTAAGCGTATTCAACCAAACATAATGACTGCCTGAATTGCACAAACCTGCACTGCCAACGCGTTCAATTTGCTTATTCAACAGTCTATTTTTAGTGTTCTTGGTGGAAAATGACAGGGGTTTTGACTGGTACACATTATGTATGTCTGGTTTCTGCGTAGGTATTTATTTCGAGCTTTGCGTCGTCGAGTGTAAGATCTGGTTCTGGGCCGTGTGTGCCTCAGATCTAACGGTAGTGCTGCTGGTTTGGGGTCTGATCGTGGGGCAGGCCCATCTGTGCTGCTGCTTTCCTGCAGCGGGATGTCTTACACACAGCTGCGCTCTGCTCCGGATGCACCAGACACACTAAACGCACGAGAAAAAACACCCAACGAGCCGCACCGTGGTGTAATCGCGCGTCTGAAGTCGTGTGGCTTTCTTAAAGCTGATGTTCAGTTGGGCCACTGTGTGTAAGGGTGTAATAAACCGATCACTTGTTTGTTGAAGTTATCAATGTTTTGGTGTGGATTTTGGAGCATAATTGTGTGTTATGAAGCATAAGTCTCTGAGAGTTTTCATCCTCACAGGAAACGTGTTGCTTTAAGTGTGCAGAACGTATTGAGATCGAGCGGGGTTTCTACGCTCATGGAGAACCTGGAAATGTTTAAACAATAAGTGTGACTTGAAGCTCTGAAGAAGTCAGAACATCCTAAAACAGTTTTTTTTTTTGGAAGAGTCGAAATTCATAGCTTTAGAGAATATTACGATATGAATCTTGGCCGATATCGAAAGCCGATAACCGTTTTATTGGCCGATATCAAAAGCCGATAACCGTTATATTGGCCGATATTGAAAGCCGATAACCGTTTTATTGGCCGATATCGAAAGCCGATAACCGTTATATTGGCCGATATTGAAAGCTGATAACCGTTTTATTGGCCGATATCGAAAGCCGATAACCATTTTATTGGCCGATATTGAAAGCCGATAACCATTTTATTGGCCGATATTGAAAGCCGATAACCTTTATATTGGCCGATATCGAAAGCCGATAACCGTTTTATTGGCCGATATCGAAAGCCGATAACCTTTATATTGGCCGATATCGAAAGCCGATAACCGTTATATTGGCCGATATTGAAAGCCGATAACCTTTATATTGGTCGATATCGAAAGCCGATAACCGTTTTATTGGCCGATATCGAAAGCCGATAACCGTTTTATTGGCCGATATCGAATGCCGATAACCGTTATATTGGCCGATAAATCTAAATCCAAGATTTGATATTATTCCTGAGAGCCTGATTATAACAACAAAAGTCTCACTGTTAAAAGCTGTGTCTCAAACACACAATTAGAGAATATCAGTTTTATTGGTTATGCATAATGTGTATAAATAATTATACACATTATGTAAACACAAACTTTTATTTTGGATGCGATTAATCGTTTCCCAGCCCTACACAGAAGCAGTTTCCTGACAAAACCCCAAATTCACATTTCATTTTTGGACGAATATTTTCGACGTATTACTTGTTAAAAGGATGAGAGGTATGCATGGTATTGGGGAATAGATGCCTTTATCAGTTAATCAATCACTACTGGTGAAGTTCTGGAAACCCATCCATCCATTTCATGTACGTTTGTCACAAAGTGTGTTTTTCAAAGGTGACTCAGCTTATTTTTGGATTCGTTATCCTAATAGTAATCTTAAACCCTCCTCTCAGACCAGACGTCATGGTAATGTCGTGCCCGCAGCTTCATGTTTTCAAAGGCACTTCTTGATGAACACGGGCGACAGGTCTTTAGAAATCTCTTTATCTGCTAGTTTGGATTATGAAAGAAGAGACGTTCTGGAATGCTGTTTAACTGTATGGATCAGTTGAAAGCATGTTCTATTCTTGTCAATGACAATATGAACGTTTAAGTCCTGGGCGTAGCAGACTGCGTAGAGGTGACGGGCTTGAGATGTCAGGCGTGACGTTCTTGGTTTGGTCTTCATGCTCAAGTGATCGTACTCCTATATTCTCCTTGGTCATCGATGCGCTGCTCTTTATCAGCCGGCCAGATAAGCTCAGTTACGAATGTTTCGGTTGGTTGATAAGCTGGCCTGGGCCCACACCAAAACTTTCCCGTAACTCACCCTCAGACCAAGAGTTCACGTTGGATCCTCACAGAACCGGCCGTTAATAAAGCGCTTTGTCATTGTGGGGACAAATTGTGCTAATGAATCACGCTTCGAGAAGTGCCTTTGAATTTCAAATGTGGTGTTTTGACGGATGATTGTTGGATGTTCTCGTGGCTGAAGTCTCTTAAGGTGTGTGAGTGTGTGTGTGCGCTCCTCTGTTGTGTGTTTGCGTGACAGGAAGACTCTTGGTTGTGCCGTGCAGTCGTGTTTCCTGCTGCCCTGTTTGGAATTGTTAAGCGTTTCTCTTGCACCCAGTCTGAGCTCCTATCTCAGGCCAACTGCCTTTGTCCTGTGTGTGTGTGTGTGTGTGTTTGCCTCAGAGAGCGGCTTCCTCCGCAGGACTGTTGTGTTTGTACTCTCCAACTTTACCATCTAAAAAGAAACAGATGGAGCAAATATGGACACTAGTATCTGGCCCCGCTCAGGTCATATTTATTGGGTGAACTGCTAGTACTTTGTAGACTCTGGTGAGTTCAGTTTATCGGGGGACAAATCTTTAAAGAGAAACTAAATCCGCTAATGGATTTGGATGTGGGTCGGCAAGTAGAGGTTTCAGTGGTGTTCGACTTGAGCTTGAGCGTTAGTCCTGGATCAGGGAGACGGGGCAGCTGTGTCCCGATAGCTACAAAATGGTACGACAGAATGCGCCTGTAACCCCCCCTCCCCGTCAGGCAGACATTTCACCAACGTCTCACCACACCCTTAACTCCGACCTGGCGAGACCACGCTTGGATTTAGGAGGGACTGGTATGACTATTAAACTCACAGTCTGTAATTTTTTGGCCACCAGAGGGCACTCGATCTAAAATAATAACAAAAGACGTACTTTGATGACAGCGGGAAAGAGTATGGGCTCACGGGAGTTGTTGTCGCTGTCCATGACAACCATAGACATAATATATAATCTCTATTATCCATGTATTTATTATGTCTATTAGGGATGGGCATAATTAATCGACGATCAATTATTGATCATTAAGTATTTCGTTGATCACTTTAATTTTTGTTATCGATTATAGTTAAACTAATGCAGTTGTGTAGTGTGACTGGAAAGTAAACGTGTTCCCCGGGCTGGTAATGTTAGCACGGAGGTACCTGTGCATCCCGCCGGCAACGTTTCAGCGGCTGGACTGAAGCATTTGTTTATACTCGACGCGTCCGCACGAGCGGGAAGGTGCGCGTGGGCAAAAATTACGTCTTTGCGGTATTCGGTGTTTCACGGTTAGGCGAGCGCGTCGAGTATGATAAACACCTCGTCCGTTTGGGAAGGTGCGCGTGCAGTCTGCTTTAAATAATCATGTGGTAATACACATTTTTTGGTCATTTGTTAGTTTATGAATAGAGCCCGACCATTAAAGGATTTTGAAGGCCGATACGAATATTTGTTGGTTTTAAAATCCGATATATCGGCCGATATTTAAAAAAAAAAAATTCAGAAACGCGCAACAAAACATTAACAGATTTCCCTAACATTAGTTATTTGTAGTTATTTATGAGTTTTAACTAAA
>JAOTRC010000009.1:1855301-1865384 GCA_027497675.1 Cyprinella lutrensis | reverse complement strand
TCGTGATAAAAATCGTGATCGTGATTTTCCTAAAAAAAATCGTGATATGATATTTTTTCTATATCGCCCACCCCTAAAAGTAATTATCAATAGATTTTTGCAAATGAAATTGTCTTGGGGTGCAATTTTTCATTGTGGGCCACGTTTTCTAAATCCAGGCATTTTAACAGGAATGAAAGCTGCTTGGTTTGAAAGTGACTTTTGACTTATTTTGACTGCAATATTTTTCTGAAATGACTAAGTTTAAAAAAAAGTTGGCAGCATTTTTGATCATTTTCATGAAAACTGTTTTATGGCCTACAGAATATTTTGTTGTATGAATATCTGAACATGAAGTTTACCAAAAGAAAGAATAGCCTCTGCTTTTAATCAAACAAAATCAACACTTGAACTGTGGCTAAGTTTCATATAAAAAAAATCAACATATGAAAAAAAAAACCTGAGTAAATCGCACTTTTGTCAAAGTCTCGGTCTGGATTGCATTCAGAACGATGATCAAAACACAGATGGAGAAGATCGAGTCCACCAACACCCCCAAAACAGTCCTGGAGCTCGTCCTGGGTCGACATTTCATTGAGTAAAGTTAGGCAGTTTTGATTTAAATGCTATTTAATGCATCACGTTTGCTTACTTTCTATCAATTCTATCAATTTGTTTCTTCTTCTTCGGCCACATTTACACAACGCCGGGTATTTAGCAAAACGAACATTTTCCCCCTCTCCGTTTTCAAAAATATCTTCATTCACACACCCACATAAATACGCTGTTGAGCGCCATCATAACTATGCCAAACCTATGGGTGGCAGTGTAGGGGTTAAGAATAAAGCAAAGAACCTAAAACGCCGTTTCTCCCAGTTCACACGGCAACACATAACCGGTGTTTTCAGAAATCTCCACTTTGGCCAGAGTTTTTTTTAGAAATAATCGTTTTCCGTGATAAAAATGTGTTTTTTGTGTAAACGAGAGGGCAAAACGCAGAGAAATATCTGCGTTTTCGCATCGTGTAAACTGGGCCTTTTTCTCCTGTGTTTTGATTAGGAGATTCAGTGGTCTTTTACAGATATGTAATAGCGCCCCCTATTGCATACCGTTGAAAACATGGATTGTCGTAAAATTCAATGGCAGGGAAAGAGTTAACATTCTGTGTTGTCTCTTGAAGCGTCGAGTCTGATTGTAGTCTTTCTGTGTGAATAAATGAATGAATTTAAATTGATATAATTAAATTAATTTGTCTTGTAAAATGTTTGTCAAATAGCTTAATCAGGCCCGTACTACACAAAATATTATGTTTTTATCTCAATTATCTTAAAAATAATACAAGTATTTATATCAAGGTGTATTGAAACAAAAAATATTACTATAAGTTAGAACTAGTATTGCCGTTTTTGACTAGTTTATGTCCCTGTGTGTTTATTGCAAATATGCTTTTTTCTTGGATTCAACTTATATATCTTGAGTTACATATCTTGAGTTTGGTGGTCGCTGAGTAAAACAACTAAAGACTATTAACACTGAAAATACTTTAAAAAGAGTTTCCATTCAGAGAGCTGAGGGGAAGTGTGACCTATTCCCTCCTCGTCTGTCACTGTCAAAGGCTTCTACAAGAACTCAGGGGTGATAATTTATTAGCAGTGCCTGTGAACAAGAGCCATCGCACTTAAATCCCTTGGTAAGTGCTGTCAAAATCAGACACATGGCAGCGCGCCGCTTCACGTGAGCCGAGCAGTAAACATTTGGACTGGAGTGTCATCAGCTGAGAGGCTGGCTCTTTCAATACAGTATTCAGATATACAGTCTAAACATTCAAATCACTCTCTTTTCATCCAGAACTCATATTCACTGTAGTGTATTTGAGTTGACTTGAAAAAAGTTGTTGATGTTATATTATAGGTTCTTCAAATATTGCCTTTTAAAGCAAGTTAATATGTAGTCTGATGCTTCTCAGATTTGTAAATATATATATATATATACAGTATACAAATATAACGCAATAAGGGTATGTTTTTACAACAATAATGTACTAAAACTGAAAATGTCTTTACATTTTTTGAAAAGTTTGCTGTACAGATTTTTACTCTGATCTGCGAAAGCGACTAAAAAGAAAACACTGCATTATTCATGCCAGGCCAGTAGTTGGTGATGTCACTTTGTATAGAAACCCTCTGTAAAGGATGTGTCTATGCTGGTCGTAGTAGTCATAGATATCTATATAAAGGCTAGATATCTCATCCACGCTGCTGACCGATGGAGGTCGACGTCTGCACCTGGCGGCCATCTTGTCACAGGCAGCTCGCTCACTCGTAACATTGTGTTTTAATGGTACATGTACTATTTAAATAACCACAATTTGCTCAATTTTCTACCGATTTTCAAACGGTTTGGTTTGCTATAAACGTCAGAGATGTAGTTATGACACTGATCCCCAAATCAGTGTCAAATCCCACTACCCCCAAATCTTCTGAGATGCGAACATGTGGTCAACATCTGAGCAATACAGTTTTCTTTTGCGTTTCGATCAGTGTATTAATTCTAGAAGAACACCACAGTCCTTGAAACCAACAGATCTCATGAGGAAACATAACTATTTTACCAACAAAAAGAAGTAAGCTTGAACGTCCATACCTAACCTAACCCTCGGTGGGACGTAATATTGAATGAGAATGTAAAAATTAGGCACAAATTGCCACAGCTAAAGTACTTGTAATGCAAAAATAAAGAGTTTGACCAAAATGCAAGTTGCAAACCAAAGCATTCCTACAAGTACTTTAGCTGTATTATTTCCCCATCAGAACTGGCAGAACTATCCGTTTTGGAGACCCACTTCTTCTATGTTGTGCTAGAAGTTCATAGAGATGCCACTGCCACTGTTAGTATACAGTATGAATGATTTGCTATGACTCAAATGTTCATGTCACACACTGTTATCTCAATCATAGCAGGATTAATGTTGTCTGGTTGCCTCAGTCAAGGCTGTTCTTGATCTACCCTTGACACACCTTGTTTTCCTTATGTGAATCTGTCTGTCAGACACAAGAATGAATTCCCTACTGCCAGATATATGTTTCAAGCAGTTCACTCTTACAAGTAAAAAAATGTATCCACTTTTTTACCCTTTTATTACACGCTAAACATCAACATCCTTACCACAGGAAGCAAGGGTCAAGCCAATCTTACCTTAATGGAGGTTTATAGAAGACATTTGCTACAGAATTTTCTCTGTAATTGAATGAATGTTCGCAGTTGTGCAGCGTTTGGGGAGCGTCTATTCATCTCAATGCTCGGCTGGCGCAGGACCTCTTGGAAATACACGAGCTGTGACGTAAACGAGTAATATCAGTCAGTTTCACCCTTCTAAAAAAAAGGCATTGGCTGTCAAAGGAGACAAATGCAGCCAGAAATAGGGTAGAAATATGTTACATAAAAATGTACCAGCAGAGACTAACTGGGTCATGATAACCAGGCAAATTTTGATCTTGTAACGGATCAGTTCTTTCAAGCGGTTGATGTAGATGAACTTGTCCAAAAATAGATTTGCTTATTCATATGATTCACTCCATAGTGTTCCCAAGAGACCCTATGCATCATTTTGTTGGTAGGGAAATAAATGTTTTATAGGAATAAATATAGCTGAAGATTATGCTTCAGCCACTGAAAATACCTGCTGTTCTGTCAAGTATAATCTTCAGCTGTGAGAGGCTCTACAGCCGCCCAGAAATCTGCAGTGGGTCTGACTTACAACAACGACGAAATGTTACCGTCCCGCTGCTGTTGTTGCTGCGCCGTTGTCACGTCTTGAACACGAGGCTAGCAGAGGCTGGGCTGCAGAAGAAAAATTAGGGCCTACACCTGCGGCGGCGTAATTAATGCCATTGTCACCTTCCAAAAATAAATCAGAACCTCAACAAGACTTTCCTGTTTAGGGTCAAAATCTCCTCCCGCTGTATTAAAATTAATCACCTTCCCTGCTGTTGCCGTGGAGTGAAGAAGAAAAAACGCCTGGCTTCTGCATTTCTCCGTTCAGTAGTAAAAATAAACAACAAACACGACACACCGCCACGTAGAAGGTGGATTAATTAGCCATTCCTGCGCCGCTAGTGAAAAAGAATGAAATTCTGAAGCAGATCTGCATTGATAAATTGGTAAACCTTTAGAATTCATTTGTCATGTGGGGAGTGTGTGTTTGTATTTTTGAAAGGTTAGGGGTTGCCTTGGGACGAAGATTGGTGCAGCAGATGGGATGAGTTTTGTTGTTTTTAGGAGTGTTAAGTCTTGGGATGATTACACATTTTTTATTATTTTGTTGAAACTCCATTTGTTGACATTGACTTTTTTAAATACATGTCATGCATTATGAAATCACATCTTCGTGCAAAGTACGTGCAATTTCCATTCTCTTAAATCTCTCTTCCTGGTTCGATGATTGATTATGTAAGCACCCCACTTGTATATTATTTTCCCCCCTCTAATGTTCAGAGCCTAACAGGCCAACGAATATTCTGTGATCGCCACCACTGGGCTGCTTGCTCGATTAGTCAGTTTCTGTGTTTCAGGCCAAACAATTAGAAAGCCATTTATTTTCACATTTCAAAGTGATGAGCCCCAAACACTCCTTTATAGATCTCCTTCTCCTCAATTGTGTCTATTTGCATAATGGGATAGAATAGCTCTGAAATGTGGCCCTGTGGGACTCACCGAAGATTGAGACACGAGATACCAGCCGCCGCCTCATATTTATGTCTGTTTTGGGGAAAATTAATGGTGCATTTTCACATTGTATAATGTTATTTAATGGTGCAATTCATCTAATAAAAAGAGAACATTTTTGAAACAATTATGTTTTTTTTATTCTTACATACGAGGAGGCCCAGCGGGCTTGTGCAAATATTTCCCTCTGTGTGGTTGCATTTTCTGTGCTGCTGCAGGCTGTTTTTATGCATCATGATGGATGATTTTGCTTTTCTCTATTGTTTGCCCAATAAGTTGCTGCCCAAATTGGTGTTTTGAAAGGAAAAGATCTAAACAAAGCATTCACATCATCCACTGAAACTGAATTAGGGTTTGCTTTAACTTAAAGCAAGAAAATACACAGAAAATTATTATTATTATTATTTTGTTTGTGACAAACAAGTTTTTGATGCATTATGCAGTTACAAATTCTGAAAAATAACTCATTTGAAATTTAAGGTTAATTGAATAAAATTGAGATAATCAAAGGGGATTTTTATATACTCTGTTATATGTAGATATGATAGAATTTTAGACATTTAGATATTTGTCTAAATGTTTTAGCAGCAGCAAATGAAAAAAGCAGGATTTAAGTGAAGCAAACATTTATTAAGCTCAGTAAAAACGAAATAACAAAATATTCCGGATTCTTGAAACTCCCAACACACGAACAGAACAACCAAAATATGAGAAACATGTGCAGATCAAACAATGAGTAACCAAGGAAACAAATGCAAAGAAAAGGAAATAGATCAGGAAACACAGAAAAAACAACTCCAGTTCAAACACAGACTAAACGTTACATCATCCCTCATCAAAAAGGCGCTTTAAAACTACAAATGTCCAACAGATGAGGGTGTGAGGGGGGCTTAGAAGGAAAAAAGCAGAGGTGATGGAAGGGACCACCACAGATGAGAGAGAAGCCAAGAAGGAGATGATGGCAGGAGGAGCCAGGAAGGGACCCAAAACAGAGCTAGTAGGATGAAGGCGAACAGTGGAGCCAATGGAGGGAGGAGCAATAATGGAGTTTTGGTGGAGATGCCAGGCAGAACCAGGTAGACGACTGATAGAGACAGAGCTGGTGAAAGGTGGAGACCCAGGGAGAGCTGGAAAGCCAAAGAGACAGAGCGACCTTCAAGCCTGGAGATCGATAAGGAAAAGTGGTGATGAGTGGATGTGGTGGAGCCAGGGTGTCGGAGAACTGAGGGAGAGGTGGAGCGACTGAGGACTGCAGGATGAAGTACCGCAGGGGAGCTGGTGGAGGGAGGAGTTATGATGGACCCTTGGTGGATATGCCAGGTGGAATTAGCTGACAGGGATCTGAAGAGACCGGGCGACAACGAAGGACCTGGAGGCAGAGACGTGATGACAAGTGGGCAGGGTGGAGCCAGGGTGCCGGAGAACTGAGGTGGAGTCAGAAGTAAGCAGCTTGGGTAGAGTAAGGCAGGTCATTCCACATGGTTGAATAGTCCAGGTAAAGGTCCGTGAAAGTGATTTTGTGCCTCTTTGGGATGGCACCACAAGGTGCCATTCGCTTGCATAATGCAAGCTTCTGGAGGACACATAGGTCTGAAATAGTAAGTTTAGTTATGGGGTTCAGAGCCAGTGGTTGTTCTATTGGAAAATATCTGCACCTTGAATTTGATGCAAGTGACAATTGGCACCCAGTGCAATTTTATGTGATGTGGCATTTTTTTATAGGTGTGACATGCGTCTCTTGAGATTGTTAAAAACCACTCTTGCTGAAGCATTCTGGATCAGTTGCAGAGGTTTTACAATACATGCTGGAAGGCCTGCCAAGAGAGCATTACAGTCGTCCAGTCTGGGTAAAACAAGATCTTGGACAAGAAATTGTGTAGCATTCAGCTATGGCAAGGGCCAGATCCCCTGAATGTAGTATAAGGCAAATCTGCAGGACTGGGCAGTTCTACCAATTAGGACTGTGAAGTTTAACCTATCATCAATCACAATTCTCCAACTCCAAGGTTCCTGGTTGTACTGGATGGAGTTATTGTTAATGAACCTAGCTGAAGTTGTGATGAAGTGTTTGGTTGGTCGAGAACACAAGCAGCTGAGTCTCTCTAAGGTTTAGTTGAAGGTGGTGCTTCTTCATCCAGCAAGAAATGCCTTTTGAGCAGCTACCATCGGATCATCTGTATGGAATGAGAGGTAGAGTTGTGTGTCGTCAGCTAACTAGCATATCCTAGTGATGGCATGGAGAAATCAGTGGTCCAAGCACTAAGCCCTGAGGCACCCCAGTGGCTAGATGTTGCGAATTAGACACCTCACCCCGCCACTACACCCTTATGGACCTACCTGAGAGGTAAGACTAAGACCATTGCAGTGCGATTCTTGAGATGCCCTTCATCTTGAGAATTGACAGGCGGATCTGGTGGTTAACTGTGTAAAAAGCAGAAAGATCCAGCAAGATGAGTATTGAGGATTTGGAAGCTGGTCTTGCCAGTCTTAGAGCTTCAGTACCTGAGAACAGGGCAGTCTCAGTTGAGTGGGGAAAGGATCAAGCAGACAGGTAGTGGGGTGATTGGAAAGGATGAGTTTGGAGACTTCTGCCTCTGAGAGCGGAGAGAAGGAGGGGAGAATGTGTGTGTTAGCTGTTAAGATGTGCGTGTCGATTTGTGGTGTGGGGAATAGGCCTCTGATGGTTGTTATTTTATTTATGAATTCATCAGTTATTAGGGTTGATGAAGGAGGGGGAGGAGGAGGGTTATGAAGAAAGGTTAAGGTTTTGAAAAGTGTGCGAGAGTCAGAAGAATTGTTAATCTTGTTGTGGTAGTAAGTAATTTTAGTAGTGGAGATATTAGCAGAGAAGGAAGAGGAGGGAGTAATATAAACCAAGGTCAGGGGGATCTTTCGATTTGTGCCACTACCTCTCTGCCCAGAGTGGCCCTGACTTTAGAATGATGCTTGCAGAGAACATTGGATAACCCGAGGGCAGAGGGGGTGGTGTGGGCTGGCGTGAATAAAAGGGGGTACAGATTTTCTAAGCAAGAGGGGACTTAAGCCCCTTCCCCTTTAATTGTGACAATGACAGTGCCCTTTTTGGTCGTATCGCGGTGCCCCTGGAACGTGATTTCTACCGAGAGGAGCTTTTCACACAGGAAGTCTTCCTGTATTCCATATGACATGTTTTATGTTTCTCTAGTGTGTACACATGTAGACTGATATCTTTGGCAGTTACATTTTTAGCATCTCATGTAACAAGTGGTTCACAAAAACGTTTTTGGTGCTGCATGGTGGTACTTGCTCAAATGGTAAGGAAATAACATATTGATCCTATAAATATCTAGTTCAGACATGAAACTCTAAAGGGAACTCTAGTTCTCTAGGGTGGTGGTGTTGGGGAGGATGGAGGGGAAGGGACCAAGGATGGTGGTGGAAGGGACCAAGGATGGTGGTGGAAGGGATCATCCTGGTGGATAGAGGGGCAGGGACAATCCTGGTGGTGGTGGTGGTGGTGGGGAGGATGAAGGGAAGGGACCATCCTAATGATGGGGAGACAGAAGGGAAGGGTGGTGGTGGTCGGGAGGATTGAGGGGAAGGATGGTGGTGGTGGGGAGGATGGAGGTGAACGGACCAAGGATGGTGGTGGAAGGGACCATCCTGGAGGATAGAGGGGAGGATGGAGGGAAAGGGACAATCCTGGTGGTGGTGGGGAGGATGGACGGGGACAATCCTGGTGGTGGTGGGGAGGATGGAGGGAACAGGGCAATCCTGGTGGTGGCAGGAGGATGGAGGTAATTGTTTGCATCAGCATCTGCGAACTCAGACATGTGTAACCGATCTTTTATACTGCAAGTTTTAGAACACGATTGGTTCGATGTGAAGGTAGTAAGTGACAACCAAGTAACGATTGAGTCTTCTGGGCAGAATTTATGCCAAAGCTTTCATATCTGCTACAGTATTTATGTATTTCTATTTATGCAGCAGCATATCTTACATGCTCACAGCCATTTAGCAGTACCAAGTCCATTCTTGCTTATAAACAGCAGCAGCTCATCAGCCAAGACAAAATACATTAACAATGCAGAAACGATTTCGAGAGTTACCGTGATTGAAGAACAGTTTAATAATCATACCCTAACTCTAACCCTAAATTAATGGATTAAATTGAGTCATAGTGAAATATAATTGATTGGAAATAATATTTGTTTCAAAAGTTCAATATTTAAAGTAAAAGTATATTGTCTATCAAAGATCATAAGACTTAATTCAAGTTTAAACTCTGTCTCAGGTGTGTTTCTGAAGAGAAGAAAACAACAAAAAGTAGTTGACAGTAATAGTGGAGTTATAAAATGAATGTGGATAGCAGCTTAAATCACTTGTTTGAAGAATTTGATGGATATTTGTTGAGATCTCTTCTAAGACTCATGTGAGATTACTGGAGGAACATCTGAGAAGCAGGGGGCTTCAAAACGATTTATCATTTTTTTATAGGAAAAACAACGAAGGGCTTATGGGCTTTGTTTCTGTCAGATGAAACACTGGTTAATTGAATTTCCAGAAACGCTCATATCCCAAGAAAGTCTAGCTTAATTTATATATTAACAATCAAAGACACACCCCAACTATCCATTCACTCCTTCACTCGCTTGTGTCACTTCAACATTGTGGACGACACCTGTCATCTGTTATTCCCAACCCTGAACCTCCATCCATACATTGGCATCCCACCTCTATGAGACTTAATATACACTACTATTCAAACATGGCTTTGTTTAGGGCTGTTGTCATTTGGGAAAGTAAGCAACCGTTATGGCAGCAACATTTGTTTCATAAAATGTAGTTTTTAAGCAATAAGGAGATTTTCTAGGAATGTATTTTTCCTTTAATTCTTTGTGTAGGATATTTAATGACTGTTTGTTAAAGTGTCTTTGTGTTTTTATGCTGGTGTGCACACATATATGCGTCCATACATGTGTGTGTGTGTGTGTGTGTATAGGTGTGCGTGCCGGTGCGCTTCTCTGGCTCCAGCTGCTGCTTTCTCCTCCAGCCTGAAGGTAAAGCCGTTGAAAGGCACTTTAGAAATTAAAAGAGTTTCACTGCACTGTAATGTGGCTTAAATGATCCAGAAAACACAAGATATATTGACCATTTAATGAAACACTTTCTCTCCACATCTCCGTCTTGTCTTTTTAAAAGCTCCTGCATTTTGATATTCACTCAATTCATTGTGAATATTCATTTGTATGAACAGTTTGCATAGAGTTGACTATCATATCAGATAATTCTTTACTTTAAATAATTCTACATCAATGTATTTTAGATAGATAGATAGATAGATAGATAGATGATAGATAGATAGATAGATAGATAGATAGATAGATAGATAGATAGATA